>JAYKKM010000159.1:1617500-1620000 GCA_035772405.1 Chrysogorgia sp. JL179-B06 | reverse complement strand
TAACTTTAACTTTAACTTTAACTTTAACTTTAACTTTAACTTTAACTTTAACTTTAACTTTAACGTAACTGTAACTTTAACTTTAACTTTAACTTTAACTTTTAACTTTAACTTTAACTTAACTTAACTTTAACTTAACTTTAACTTTAACTTTAACTTTAACTTTAACTTTAACTTTAACGTTAACTTTAACTTTAACTTTAACTTTAACTTTAACTTTAACTTTAACTTTAACTTTAACTTTAACTTTTAACTTTAACTGTAACTTTAACTTTAACTTTAACTTTAACTTTAACTTAACTTTAACTTTAACTTTAACTTTAACTTTAACTTTAACTTTAACTTTAACTTTAACTTTAACTTTAACTTTAACTTTAACTTTAACGTTAACTTTAACTTTAACTTAACTTTAACTTTAACTTTAACTTTAACTTTAACTTTAACTTTAACTTTAACTTTAACTTTAACTTTAACTTTAACTTTAACGTTAACTTTAACTTTAACTTTAACTTAACTTTAACTTTAACTTTAACTTTAACTTTAACTAACTTTAACTTTAACTTTAACTTTAACTTTAACTTTAACTTAACTTTAACTTTAACTTGAACTTTAACTTTAACTTTAACTTTAACTTTAACTTTAACTTTAACTTTAACTTTAACGTTAACTTTAACTTTAACTTTAACTTTAACTTTAACTTTAACTTTAACTTTAACTTTAACTTTAACTTTAACTTTAACTTTAACTTAACTTTAACTTTAACTTTAACTTTAACTTTAACTTTAACTTTAACTTTAACTTTAACTTTAACTTTAACTTTAACTTTAACTTTAACTTTAACTTTAACTTTAACTTTAACTTTAACTTTAACTTGAACTTTAACTTTAACTTTAACTTTAACTTTAACTTTAACTTTAACTTTAACTTAACTTTAACTTTAACTTTAAACTTTAACTTTAACTTTAACTTTAACTTTAACTTTAACTTTAACTTTAACTTTAACTTTAACTTTAACTTTAACTTTTAACTTGAACTTTAACTTTAACTTTAACTTTAACTTTAACTTAACTTTAACTTTAACTTTAAACTTTAACTTTAACTTTAACTTTAACTTTAACTTTAACTTTAACTTTAACTTTAACTTTAACTTTAACTTTAACTTTAACTTTAACTTTAACTTTAACTTTAACTTTAACGTTAACTTTAACTTTAACTTTAACTTTAACTTTAACTTTAACTTAACTTTAACTTTAACTTTAACTTTAACTTAACTTTAACTTTAACTTTAACTTTAACTTTAACTTTAACTTTAACTTTAACTTTAACTTTAACTTTAACTTTAACTTTAACTTTAACTTTAACTTAACTTTAACTTTAACTTAACTTTAACTTTAACTTTAACTTTAACTTAACTTTAACTTTAACTTTAACTTTAACTTTAACTTTAACTTAACTTTAACGTAACTTTAACTTTAACTTTAACTTAACTTTAACTTTAACTTTAACTTTAACTTTAACTTAACTTTAACTTTAACTTTAACTTTAACTTTAACTTTAACTTTAACTTTAACTTTAACTTTAACTTTAACTTTAACTTTAACTTTAACTTTAACTTTAACTTTAAACTTTAACTTTAACTTTAACTTTAACTTTAACTTTAACTTTAACTTTAACTTTAACTTTAACTTTAACTTTAACTTTAACTTTAACTTTAACTTTAACTTAACTTTAACTTTAACTTTAACTTTAACTTTAACTTTAACTTTAACTTTAACTTTAACTTTAACTTTAACTTTAACTTAACTTTAACTTTAACTTTAACTTTAACTTTAACTTTAACTTTAACTTTAACTTTAACTTTAACTTTAACTTTAACTTTAACTTTAACTTTAACTTTAACTTTAACTTTAACTTAACTTTAACTTTAACTTTAACTTTAACTTTAACTTTAACTTTAACTTTAACTTTAACTTTAACTTTAACTTTAACTTTAACTTTAACTTTAACTTTAACTTTAACTTTAACTGAACTTTAACTTTAACTTTAACTTTAACTTTAACTTTAACTTTAACTTTAACTTTAACTTTAACTAACTTTAACTTTAACTTTAACTTTAACTTTAACTTTAACTTTAACGTTAACTTTAACTTTAACTTAACTTTAACTTAACTTTAACTTTAACTTTAACTTTAACTTTAACTTTAACTTTAACTTTAACTTTAACTTTAACTTTAACTTTAACTTTAACTTTAACTTTAACTTTAACTTTAACTTAACTTTAACTGTAACTTTAACTTTAACTTTAACTTTAACTTTAACTTTAACTTAACTTTAACTTTAACTTTAACTTTAACTTTAACTTTAACTTTAACTTTAACTTTAACTTTAACTGTAACTTTAACTTTAACTTTAACTTTAACTTTAACTTTAACTTAACTTTAACTTTAACTTTAACTTTAACTTTAAACTTTAACTTTAACTTTAACTTTAACTTTAACTT
>JAYKKM010000159.1:1122500-1600000 GCA_035772405.1 Chrysogorgia sp. JL179-B06 | reverse complement strand
CCTAACCCTAACCCTAACCCTAACCCTAACCCTAACCCTAAACCCTAACCCTAACCCTAACCCTAACCCTAACCCTAACCCTAACCCTAACCCTAACCCTAACCCTAACCCTAACCCTAACCCCTAACCCTAACCCTAACCCTAACCCTAACCCTAACCCTAACCCTAACCCTAACCCTAACCCTAACCCTAACCCTAACCCTAACCCTAACCCTAACCCTAAAATAACCCTAACCCTAACCCTAACCCTAACCCTAACCCTAACCCTAACCCTAACCCTAACCCTAACCCTAACCCTAACCCTAACCCTAACCCTAACCCTAACCCTAACCCTAACCCTAACCCTAACCCTAACCCTAACCCCAAACCCAAACCCTAACCCTAACCCTAACCCTAACCCTAACCCTAACCCTAACCCTAAAACAAACCCTAACCCTAACCCTAACCCTAACCCTAACCCTAAAAAACCCTAACCCTAAACCCTAAAAACCCTAACCCTAACCCTAACCCTAACCCTAACCCCACCCTAACCCTAACCCTAACCCTAACCCCCCCTAACCCTAACCCTAACCCTAAAAAAAACCCTAACCTAACCCTAACCCCTAACCCTAAACCCTAACCCCCTAAACCCTAAAACCCTAAAAAAAAACAAAAATTAATTAATTTATAAAAAAAAAAATAAAAAATAAAATATTTAGGATTTTAGGGTTAGGGTTAGGAAGCTTAGGGTTAGTCTGGTTAGGGTTAGGAGGGTTAGGGTTAGGATTTGGGTTTGTTTTGGGGTTTATTTCAGAAAAAAAAAACAAAAAACAATCAATAAAAATGGCAGTTAGGGTTAAGACAGTTAGGGTTAAGACAAGTTAGGGTTAGGCGGGTTAGCGTTAGGAGGGTTAGGGTTAGGATTTGTGTCTGTATTTGTGTTTATTTCAGAAAAAAAAAAAAAAAAAATTGCGGTTAGGTTTAAGACAGTTAGGGTTAGGGCAATTAGGGTTACGAGGGTTAGGGTTAGGCTAGGGGTTAGGTCTGGGGTCGGGTTAAAAAAAAAATTTTTAAAATCCCAAAAAATGGCGGTTAGGGTTACGGGGAGTTAGGGTTAGGCGGCTTAGGGTTAGGAGGGTTAGGTTTTTGGGTTTGTTTTGGGGTTTATTTCAGGGGGAAAAAGAAAAAAAAAAACACTAAAAAACCTTAAAAAAAATTAAAATATAATCATTAAAAAACACTTAAATAATTAAAAAAAAACATTAAAAACCCTTTAAAAAAACACATTAAAAAATTAACAAAATATGTTAAAACAAAACCATTAAAAAATCTTAAAAAAACCTTAAAAAAACCTTAAAAAACCCTAAAAAAAACATAAAAAAAACCTTAAAAAAACCTTAAAAAAACCCTAAAAAAACCTTAAAAACACTTTAAAAACCCATAAAAATTATTTAAAAATATTTAAAAAAACCTTAAAAAACCCTTAAAAAAAAAAAAAAAAAAAAACCTATAAAAATCATTTGTAAAAAATTTTTAAAAAACCGTTAAAAAATAATTTGAAAAAAACCGTTAAAAAATTTCAAAAAAATCTAAAAAAATATTTAATAAATATTAGTATATTATGTTATTTATGAGTAATTCATAGATATATGTGTTAATTTATACTCACAATATCTACTTTCTACATTTTTGAATAAAAAACCGTTAATTTTTTAAAAATAAAAACATTTTCGCCAAAAATATTGTAAAATTATTTTAAAAATATTACTATATAATGTTATATATTAGTAAACCATATATATATTATCAATTTCGTCTTTAGTTATTGTTACCATATGTAATATAGGCATATTTGAATAAAAAACCGTTATAAATTAACTAATGTTCATATATTAAGTGTATTCGATGTTCTAATTAAGGTAAATGGATTATTTCAGTAAGTGGAATTACTACTGGCTTAGTTTTGCCCCCCCCATCCCCAACCCACCGACCGTATATGCCACGTTACCTATATGGACAAACCAACGAGTAAGAGGATGTGGGAAAGGGTTTTAGACTATGTCAACATTGCATTTATACTATAGAAGTGGTATAATTTACAAGATTTTTTATATACAATGGTGTTTCAAAAGTTTCATTTAATGATGCAGTTTAGATGTAAGCTATTAGTTTCACAAAAAATCTAAATGCTTTAGCTCCATTTAACGTATAACAATCTGACCGAAACATGCGCAGTTGATATCCCCCCCTGAATATTCAATATTTGCAATAAATTATATAAGCATTGTTGTTCTAATAACAAATGCGCATATTAGTCATAAATATTTCAATCACAAATAATTCAATGCATACTCTGTACATAGATACAATAATACAATATATATTAATATAATAAATAAAAATGACCGAAACATGCGCAGTTGATGGCCCACCCTGAATATTCAATATTTCTAATTAATAATACAACCATTGTTGTTGCACTAACAAAGACGCATATTAGTCATGAATATTTCAATCACAAATATTTCAACGCATGTTATATAAAGAGTAACAATTATACAATATATATTAATATAATAAATAAAAATGATAATTACTATTAATTTTACTATAATAATATAACCATTCTTCTTCCAATAACAAAGGCGCATATTAATCATGAATATTTCAATCACAAATATTTCAATCCATGTTCAATACATAGTAACAATTATACAATATATATATTAATATAAATAACAATAATTACTATTAATTTTACTATAAGAATATAACCATTGTTGTTCCACTAACAAAGACGCATATTACTCATGATTATTTCAATCACAAATATTTCAATGCATGTTCAATAAATAGTAACACTAATACAATATATATTAATATAATAAATAAAAATGCTAATTACTATTAATTTTACTATAATAATATAACCATTCTTGTTCCAATAACAAAGATGCATATTACTCATGAATATTTCAATCAAAAATATTTCAATGCATGTTCAATACATAGTAACACTAATACAATACATATTAATATAATAAATAAAAATGCTAATTACTATTAATTTTACTATAATAATATAACCATTGTTGTTCCAATAACAAAGACGCATATTACTCATGATTATTTCAATCACAAATATTTCAATGCATGTTATATAGAGTCACAATAATACAATATATATTAATATAAATAACAACGACATCAAAATTTCTTCTGATTCAGATAGAGCACTTCACTGGCTTTCCAACGGTATGACGCACGTCCAGTTTGGATCAGAATTGTGGGCGTGTCAACGATTATTCGATTTTGGGGGTTAAATTTCTTGTGATTCGGAGAGAGCACTTCACTGGCTTTGCAACGGTATGACGCACATCCGGTTTGGATGAAAATTGGGGGCGTGGTCAACGATTTATATTTTTATTACTAATTCGGATAGAGCTCGTAGCGGGCTTTCCAATTCGCCGACCCTCGTCCGGTGTCGATGAAAATTGGGGTCGTGGTCATCGATTTTTCGATTTTAGGGGCCTGGGAAAAATTTTCTTACTGGCAAGAGGTGACATTTTACAATTTCTTCTGATTCGGAGAGAGCACTTCACTGGCTTTCCAACCGTATGACGCACGTCCGGTTTGGATGAAAATTGGGGGCGTGGTCAACGATTATTCGATTTTGGGGGCCTGGGAAAAAATTTCTTACTGGCAAGAGGTGACATTTCAAAATTTCTTCTGATTCGGATAGAGCACTTCACTGGCTTTCCAACGGTATGACGCACGTCCAGTTTGGATAAGAATTGTGGGCGTGGTCAACGATTATTCGATTTTGGGGGCCTGGGAAAAAATTTCTTACTGGCAAGAGGTGACATTTCAAAATTTCTTCTGATTCGGATAGAGCACTTCACTGGCTTTGCAACGGTATGACGCACGTCTGGTTTGGATAAAAATTGGGAGCGTGGCCAACGATTTTTTTATTATTACTAATTCGGATAGAGCTCGTAGCGGACTTTGCAATTCGCCGACCCTCGTCCGGTTTCGATGAAAATTGAGGGCGTGGTCATCGATTTTTCGATTTTGGGGGCCTGGGAAAAATTTTCTTACTGCCAAGAGGTGATATTTTACAATTTCTTCTGATTCGGAGAGAGCACTTCACTGGCTTTCCAACGGTATGACGCACGTCCGGTTTGGATCAAAATTGGGGGCGTAGTCATCGATTTTTCGATTTTGGGGGCCTGGGAAACATTTTCTCACTGGCAAGAGGTGATATTTTAAAATTTCTTCTGATTCGGAGAGAGCACTTCACTGGCTTTGCAACGGTATGACGCACGTCCGGTTTGGATAAAAATTGGGGGCGTGGCCAACGATTTTTTTATTATTACTAATTCGGATAGAGCTCGTAGCGGGCTTTCCAATTCGCCGACCCTCGTCCGGTGTCGATGAAAATTGGGGTCGTGGTCATCGATTTTTCGATTTTAGGGGCCTGGGAAAAATTTCTTACTGGCAAGAGGTGACATTTCAAAATTTCTTCTGATTCGGATAGAGCACTTCACTGGCTTTCCAACCGTATGACGCACGTCCGGTTTGGATGAAAATTGGGGGCGTGGTCAACGATTATTCGATTTTGGGGGCCTGGGAAAAAATTTCTTACTGGCAAGAGGTGACATTTCAAAATTTCTTCTGATTCGGATAGAGCACTTCACTGGCTTTCCAACGGTATGACGCACGTCCAGTTTGGATAAGAATTGTGGGCGTGGTCAACGATTATTCGATTTTGGGGGCCTGGGAAAACATTTCTTACTGGCAAGAGGTGACATTTCAAAATTTCTTCTGATTCGGATAGAGCACTTCACTGGCTTTGCAACGGTATGACGCACGTCTGGTTTGGATAAAAATTGGGAGCGTGGCCAACGATTTTTTTATTATTACTAATTCGGATAGAGCTCGTAGCGGACTTTGCAATTCGCCGACCCTCGTCCGGTTTCGATGAAAATTGAGGGCGTGGTCATCGATTTTTCGATTTTGGGGGCCTGGGAAAAATTTTCTTACTGGCAAGAGGTGACATTTTACAATTTCTTCTGATTCGGATAGAGCACTTCACTGGCTTTCCAACGGTATGACGCACGTCCAGTTTGGATAAGAATTGTGGGCGTGGTCAACGATTATTCGATTTTGGGGGCCTGGGAAAAAATTTCTTACTGGCAAGAGGTGACATTTCAAAATTTCTTCTGATTCGGATAGAGCACTTCACTGGCTTTGCAACGGTATGACGCACGTCTGGTTTGGATAAAAATTGGGAGCGTGGCCAACGATTTTTTTATTATTACTAATTCGGATAGAGCTCGTAGCGGACTTTGCAATTCGCCGACCCTCGTCCGGTTTCGATGAAAATTGAGGGCGTGGTCATCGATTTTTCGATTTTGGGGGCCTGGGAAAAATTTTCTTACTGGCAAGAGGTGACATTTCAAAATTTCTTCTGATTCGGATAGAGCACTTCACTGGCTTTCCAACGGTATGACGCACGTCCTGTTTGGATAAGAATTGTGGGCGTGGTCAACGATTATTCGATTTTGGGGGCCTGGGAAACATTTTCTCACTGGCAAGAGGTGATATTTTAAAATTTCTTGTGATTCGGAGAGCACTTCACTGGCTTTGCAAACGGTAATGACGCACGTCCGGTTTGGATGAAAATTGGGGGCGTGGTCAACGATTTTTTTATTATTACTAATTCGGATAGAGCTCGTAGCGGGCTTTCCAATTCGCCGACCCTCGTCCGGTGTCGATGAAAATTGGGGTCGTGGTCATCGATTTTTCGATTTTAGGGGCCTGGGAAAAATTTCTTACTGGCAAGAGGTGACATTTCAAAATTTCTTCTGATTCGGATAGAGCACTTCACTGGCTTTCCAACCGTATGACGCACGTCCGGTTTGGATGAAAATTGTGGAGTGGACGAGGTTTAGAGTAAAGGTTAGAGTTAAAGTTAGGGTTCGAATTATTTCGGGCACTTTCCCCTCGGAAAATTTAAAAATTTTGATTGGGTCAGATAGAGCACTTCACTGGCTTTCCAACGGTATGACGCACGTCCAGTTTGGATAAGAATTGTGGGCGTGGTCAACGATTATTCGATTTTGGGGGCCTGGGAAAAAATTTCTTACTGGCAAGAGGTGACATTTCAAAATTTCTTCTGATTCGGATAGAGCACTTCACTGGCTTTGCAACGGTATGACGCACGTCCGGTTTGGATGAAAATTGGGGGCGTGGTCAACGATTTTTTTATTATTACTAATTCGGATAAAGCTCGTAGCGGGCTTTCCAATTCGCCGACCCTCGTCCGGTGTCGATGAAAATTGAGGGCGTGGTCATCGATTTTTCGATTTTGGGGGCCTGGGAAAAATTTTCTTACTGGCAAGAGGTGACATTTTACAATTTCTTCTGATTCGGATAGAGCACTTCACTGGCTTTCCAACCGTATGACGCAAGTCCGGTTTGGATGAAAATTGTGGAGTGGAGCAGGTTTAGAGTAAAGGTTAGAGTTAAAGTTAGGGTTCGAATTAATTCGGGCACTTTCCCCCCGGAAAATTTAAAAATTTTGATTGGATCAGATAGAGCACTTCACTGGCTTTCCAACGGTATGACGCACGTCCAGTTTGGATAAGAATTGTGGGCGTGGTCAACGATTATTCGATTTTGGGGGCCTGGGAAAAAATTTCTTACTGGCAAGAGGTGACATTTTCAAAATTTCTTCTGATTCGGATAGAGCACTTTCACTGGCTTTCCAAACCGTATGACGCACGGTCCGGTTTGGATGAAAATTGGGGGCGTGGTCAACGATTATTTCGATTTTGGGGGCCTGGGAAAAAATTTCTTACTGGCAAGAGGTGACATTTCAAAATTTCTTCTGATTCGGATAGAGCACTTCACTGGCTTTCCAACCGTATGACGCATGTCCGGTTTGGATAAGAATTGTGGGCGTGGTCAACGATTATTCGATTTTGGGGGCCTGGGAAAAAATTTCTTACTGGCAAGAGGTGACATTTCAAAATTTCTTCTGATTCGGATAGAGCACTTCACTGGCTTTCCAACCGTATGACGCACGTCCGGTTTGGATGAAAATTGGGGGCGTGGTCAACGATTATTCGATTTTGGGGGCCTGGGAAAAAATTTCTTACTGGCAAGAGGTGACATTTCAAAATTTCTTCTGATTCGGATAGAGCACTTCACTGGCTTTCCAACGGTATGACGCACGTCCAGTTTGGATAAGAATTGTGGGCGTGGCCAACGATTTTCCGATTTTGGGGGCCTGGGAAAAATTTTCTTACTGGCAAGAGGTGATATTTTACAATTTCTTCTGATTCGGATAGAGCACTTCACTGGCTTTGCAACGGTATGACGCACGTCCGGTTTGGATAAAAATTGGGGGCGTGCCCAACGATTTTTTATTATTACTAATTCGGATAGAGCTCGTAGCGGACTTTACAATTCGCCGACCCTCGTCCGGTTTCGATGAAAATTGAGGGCGTGGTCATCGATTTTTCGAATTTGGGGGCCTGGGAAAAATTTTCTTACTGCCAAGAGGTGATATTTTACAATTTCTTCTGATTCGGAGAGAGCACTTCACTGGCTTTCCAACGGTATGACGCACGTCCGGTTTGGATAAAAATTGGGGGCGTGGCCACGATTTTTTATTATTACTAATTCGGATAGAGCTCGTAGCGGGCTTTCCAATTCGCCGACCCTCGTCCGGTTTGGATGAAAATTGGGGGCGTGGTCAACGATTTTTCGATTTTGGGGGCCTGGGAAAAATTTTCTTACTGGCAAGAGGTGACATTTCAAAATTTCTTCTGATTCGGAGAGAGCACTTCACTGGCTTTGCAACGGTATGACGCACGTCCGGTTTGGATGAAAATTGTGGAGTGGAGGAGGTTTAGAGTAAAGGTTAGAGTTAAAGTTAGGGTTCGAATTAATTCGGGCACTTTCCCCTCGGAAAATTTAAAAATTTTGATTGGATCAGATAGAGCACTTCACTGGCTTTCCAACGGTATGACGCACGTCCAGTTTGGATAAGAATTGTGGGCGTGGTCAACGATTTTTCGATTTTGAGGGCCTGGGAAAAAATTTCTTACTGGCAAGAGGTGACATTTTACAATTTCTTCTGATTCGGATAGAGCACTTCACTGGCTTTGCAACGGTATGACGCACGTCCGGTTTGGATAAAAATTGGGGGCGTGCCCAACGATTTTTTTATTATTACTAATTCTGATAGAGCTCGTAGCGGACTTTACAATTCGCCGACCCTCGTCCGGTTTCGATGAAAATTGGGGGCGTGGTCATCGATTTTCCGATTTTGGGGGCCTGGGAAAAATTTTCTTACTGGCAAGAGGTGATATTTTACAATTTCTTCTGATTCGGATAGAGCACTTCACTGGCTTTGCAACGGTATGACGCACGTCCGGTTTGGATAAAAATTGGGGGCGTGCCCAACGATTTTTTATTATTACTAATTCGGATAGAGCTCGTAGCGGACTTTACAATTCGCCGACCCTCGTCCGGTTTCGATGAAAATTGAGGGCGTGGTCATCGATTTTTCGAATTTGGGGGCCTGGGAAAAATTTTCTTACTGCCAAGAGGTGATATTTTACAATTTCTTCTGATTCGGAGAGAGCACTTCACTGGCTTTCCAACGGTATGACGCACGTCCGGTTTGGATAAAAATTGGGGGCGTGGCCAACGATTTTTTATTATTACTAATTCGGATAGAGCTCGTAGCGGGCTTTCCAATTCGCCGACCCTCGTCCGGTTTGGATGAAAATTGGGGGCGTGGTCAACGATTTTTCGATTTTGGGGGCCTGGGAAAAATTTTCTTACTGGCAAGAGGTGACATTTCAAAATTTCTTCTGATTCGGAGAGAGCACTTCACTGGCTTTGCAACGGTATGACGCACGTCCGGTTTGGATGAAAATTGTGGAGTGGAGGAGGTTTAGAGTAAAGGTTAGAGTTAAAGTTAGGGTTCGAATTAATTCGGGCACTTTCCCCTCGGAAAATTTAAAAATTTTGATTGGATCAGATAGAGCACTTCACTGGCTTTCCAACGGTATGACGCACGTCCAGTTTGGATAAGAATTGTGGGCGTGGTCAACGATTTTTCGATTTTGAGGGCCTTGGAAAAAATTTCTTACTGGCAAGAGGTGACATTTCAAAATTTCTTCTGATTCGGATAGAGCACTTCACTGGCTTTGCAACGGTATGACGCACGTCCGGTTTGGATAAAAATTGGGGGCGTGCCCAACGATTTTTTTATTATTACTAATTCGGATAGAGCTCGTAGCGGACTTTACAATTCGCCGACCCTCGTCCGGTTTCTATGAAAATTGGGGGCGTGGTCATCGATTTTTCGATTTTGGGGGCCTGGGAAAAATTTTCTTACTGGCAAGAGGTGATATTTTACAATTTCTTCTGATTCCGATAGAGCACTTCACTGGCTTTGCAACGGTATGACGCACGTCCGGTTTGGATAAAAATTGGGGGCGTGCCCAACGATTTTTTTATTATTACTAATTCGGATAGAGCTGGTAGCGGACTTTACAATTCGCCGACCCTCGTCCGGTTTCGATGAAAATTGGGGGCGTGGTCATCGATTTTTCGATTTTTGGGGCCTGGGAAAAATTTTCTTACTGGCAAGAGGTGATATTTTACAATTTCTTCTGATTCGGATAGAGCACTTCACTGGCTATGCAACGGTATGACGCACGTCCGGTTTGGATAAAAATTGGGGGCGTGCCCAACGATTTTTTTATTATTACTAATTCGGATAGAGCTCGTAGCGGACTTTACAATTCGCCGACCCTCGTCCGGTTTCGATGAAAATTGGGGGCGTGGTCATCGATTTTTCGATTTTTGGGGCCTGGGAAAAATTTTCTTACTGGCAAGAGGTGATATTTTACAATTTCTTCTGATTCGGATAGAGCACTTCACTGGCTATGCAACGGTATGACGCACGTCCGGTTTGGATAAAAATTGGGGGCGTGCCCAACGATTTTTTTATTATTACTAATTCGGATAGAGCTCGTAGCGGACTTTACAATTCGCCGACCCTCGTCCGGTTTCGATGAAAATTGGGGGCGTGGTCATCGATTTTTCGATTTTGGGGGCCTGGGAAAAATTTTCTTACTGCCAAGAGGTGATATTTTACAATTTCTTTTGATTCGGAGAGAGCACTTCACTGGCTTTGCAACGGTATGACGCACGTCCGGTTTGGATAAAAATTGGGGGCGTGGCCAACGATTTTTTTATTATTACTAATTCGGATAGAGCTCGTAGCGGGCGTTCCAATTCGCCGACCCTCGTCCGGTTTGGATGAAAATTGGGGGGCGTGGTCACCGATTTTTCGATTTTGGGGGCCTGGGAAAAATTTTCTTACTGGCAAGAGGTGACATTTCAAAATTTCTTCTGATTCGGAGAGAGCGATTCACTGGCTTTGCAACGGTATGACGCACGTCGGTTTGGATAAAAATTGGGGGCGTGGCCAACGATTTTTTTATTATTACTAATTCGGATAGAGCTCGTAGCGGGCGTTCCAATTCGCCGACCCTCGTCCGGTTTGGATGAAAATTGGGGGCGTGGTCAACGATTTTTCGATTTTGGGGGCCTGGGAAAAATTTTCTTACTGGCAAGAGGTGACATTTCAAAATTTCTTCTGATTCGGAGAGAGCGATTCACTGGCTTTGCAACGGTATGACGCACGTCCGGTTTGGATAAAAATTGGGGGCGTGCCCAACGATTTTTTTATTATTACTAATTCGGATAGAGCTCGTAGCGGGCGTTCCAATTCGCCGACCCTCGTCCGGTTTGGATGAAAATTGGGGGCGTGGTCAACGATTTTTCGATTTTGGGGGCCTGGGAAAAATTTTCTTACTGGCAAGAGGTGACATTTCAAAATTTCTTCTGATTCGGAGAGAGCGATTCACTGGCTTTGCAACGCTATGACGCACGTCCGGTTTGGATAAAAATTGGGGGCGTGGCCAACGATTTTTTTATTATTACTAATTCGGATAGAGCTCGTAGCGGGCGTTCCAATTCGCCGACCCTCGTCCGGTTTGGATGAAAAATTGGGGGCGTGGTCAACGATTTTTCGATTTTGGGGGCCTGGGAAAAATTTTCTTACTGGCAAGAGGTGACATTTCAAAATTTCTTCTGATTCGGAGAGAGCGATTCACTGGCTTTGCAACGCTATGACGCACGTCCGGTTTGGATAAAAATTGGGGGCGTGGCCAACGATTTTTTTATTATTACTAATTCGGATAGAGCTCGTAGCGGGCGTTCCAATTCGCCGACCCTCGTCCGGTTTGGATGAAAATTGGGGGCGTGGTCAACGATTTTTCGATTTTGGGGGCCTGGGAAAAATTTTCTTACTGGCAAGAGGTGACATTTCAAAATTTCTTCTGATTCGGAGAGAGCGATTCACTGGCTTTGCAACGGTATGACGCACGTCCGGTTTGGATAAAAATTGGGGGCGTGGCCAACGATTTTTTATTATTACTAATTCGGATAGAGCTCGTAGCGGGCTTTCCAATTCGCCGACCCTCGTCCGGGTTGGATGAAAATTGGGGGCGTGGTCAACGATTTTTCGATTTTGGGGGCCTAGGAAAAATTTTCTTACTGGCAAGAGGTGACATTTCAAAATTTCTTCTGATTCGGAGAGAGCACTTCACTGGCTTTCAAACGGTATGATGCACGTCCGATTTGGATGAAAATTGGGGGCGTGGTTAACGATTTTTCGATTTTGGGGGCCTGGGAAAAATTAAATTACTGGCAAGAGGTGACATTTCAAAATTTCTTCTGATTCGGATAGAGCGCTTCACTGGCTTTCCAACGGTATGACGCACGTCCGAATTGGATGAAAATTGGGGGCGTGGTTAACGATTTTTCGATTTTGGGGGCCTGGGAAAAATTGAATTACTGGCAAGAGGTGACATTTCAAAATTTCTTCTGATTCGGATAGAGCACTTCACTGGATTTCCAACGGTATGATGCACGTCCGGTTCGGATGAAAATTGGGGGCGTGGTTAACGATTTTTCGATTTTGGGGCCTGGGAAAAATTGAATTACTGGCAAGAGGTGACATTTCAAAATTTCTTCTGATTCGGATAGAGCACTTCACTGGATTTCCAACGGTATGATGCACGTCCGGTTCGGATGAAAATTGGGGGCGTGGTTAACGATTTTTCGATTTTGGGGGCCTGGGAAAAATTGAATTACTGGCAAGAGGTGACATTTCAAAATTTCTTCTGATTCGGATAGAGCACATCACTGGCTTTCCAACGGTATGATGCACGTCCGGTTCGGATGAAAATTGGGGGCGTGGTTAACGATTTTTCGATTTTGGGGGCCTGGGAAAAATTGAATTACTGGCAAGAGGTGACATTTCAAAATTTCTTCTGATTCGGATAGAGCACTTCACTGGATTTCCAACGGTATGATGCACGTCCGGTTCGGATGAAAATTGGGGGCGTGGTTAACGATTTTTGGATTTTGGGGCCCTGGGAAAAATTAAATTACTGGCAAGAGGTGACATTTCAAAATTTCTTCTGATTCGGATAGAGCACATCACTGGCTTTCCAACGGTATGATGCACGTCCGGTTCGGATGAAAATTGGGGGCGTGGTTAACGATTTTTAGATTTTGGGGGCCTGGGAAAAATTGAATTACTGGCAAGAGGTGACATTTCAAAATTTCTTCTGATTCGGATAGAGCACTTCACTGGATTTCCAACGGTATGATGCACGTCCGGTTCGGATGAAAATTGGGGGCGTGGTTAACGATTTTTGGATTTTGGGGCCCTGGGAAAAATTAAATTACTGGCAAGAGGTGACATTTCAAAATTTCTTCTGATTCGGATAGAGCACATCACTGGCTTTCCAACGGTATGATGCACGTCCGGTTCGGATGAAAATTGGGGGCGTGGTTAACGATTTTTAGATTTTGGGGGCCTGGGAAAAATTGAATTACTGGCAAGAGGTGACATTTCAAAATTTCTTCTGATTCGGATAGAGCACTTCACTCGCTTTCCAACGGTATGATGCACGTCCGGTTCGGATGAAAATTGGGGGCGTGGTTAACGATTTTTAGATTTTGGGGGCCTGGGAAAAATTGAATTACTGGCAAGAGGTGACATTTCAAAATTTCTTCTGATTCGGATAGAGCACTTCACTGGCTTTCCAACGGTATGATGGACGTCCGATTTGGATGAAAATTGGGGGCGTGGTTAACGATTTTTCGATTTTGGGGGCTTGGGAAAAATTGAATTACTGGCAAGAGGTGACATTTCAAAATTTCTTCTGATTCGGATAGAGCACTTCACTGGCTTTCCAACGGTATGATGCACGTCCGGTTCGGATGAAAATTGGGGGCGTGGTTAAGGATTTTTAGATTTTGGGGGCCTGGGAAAAATTGAATTACTGGCAAGAGGTGACATTTCAAAATTTCTTCTGATTCGGATAGAGCACTTCACTGGCTTTCAAACGGTATGATGCACGTCCGATTTGGATGAAAATTGGGGGCGTGGTTAACGATTTTTCGATTTTGGGGGCCTGGGAAAAATTAAATTACTGGCAAGAGGTGACATTTCAAAATTTCTTCTGATTCGGATAGAGCGCTTCACTGGCTTTCCAACGGTATGATGCACGTCCGGTTCGGATGAAAATTGGGGGCGTGGTTAACGATTTTTAGATTTTGGGGGCCTGGGAAAAATTGAATTACTGGCAAGAGGTGACATTTCAAAATTTCTTCTGATTCGGATTAGAGCACTTCACTCGCTTTCCAACGGTATGATGCACGTCCGGTTCGGATGAAAATTGGGGGCGTGGTTAACGATTTTTAGATTTTGGGGGCCTGGGAAAAATTGAATTACTGGCAAGAGGTGACATTTCAAAATTTCTTCTGATTCGGATAGAGCACTTCACTGGCTTTCCAACGGTATGATGGACGTCCGATTTGGATGAAAATTGGGGGCGTGGTTAACGATTTTTCGATTTTGGGGGCTTGGGAAAAATTGAATTACTGGCAAGAGGTGACATTTCAAAATTTCTTCTGATTCGGATAGAGCACTTCACTGGCTTTCCAACGGTATGATGCACGTCCGGTTCGGATGAAAATTGGGGGCGTGGTTAAGGATTTTTCGATTTTGGGGGCCTGGGAAAAATTGAATTACTGGCAAGAGGTGACATTTCAAAATTTCTTCTGATTCGGATAGAGCAGTTCACTGGCTTTCAAACGGTATGATGCACGTCCGATTTGGATGAAAATTGGGGGCGTGGTTAACGATTTTTCGATTTTGGGGGCCTGGGAAAAATTAAATTACTGGCAAGAGGTGACATTTCAAAATTTCTTCTGATTCGGATAGAGCGCTTCACTGGCTTTCCAACGGTTTGACGCACGTCCGAATTGGATGAAAATTGGGGGCGTGGTTAACGATTATTCGATTTTGGGGGCCTGGGAAAAATTGAATTACTGGCAAGAGGTGACATTTCAAAATTTCTTATGATTCGGATAGAGCACTTCACTGGCTTTCCAACGGTATGATGCACGTGCGGTTCAGATGAAAATTGGGGGCGTGGTTAACGATTTTTAGATTTTGGGGGCCTGGGAAAAATTGAATTACTGGCAAGAGGTAACATTTCAAAATTTCTTCTGATTCGGATAGAGCGCTTCACTGGCTTTCCAACGGTTTGACGCACGTCCGAATTGGATGAAAATTGGGGGCGTGGTTAACGATTATTCGATTTTGGGGGCCTGGGAAAAATTGAATTACTGGCAAGAGGTGACATTTCAAAATTTCTTCTGATTCGGATAGAGCACTTCACTGGCTTTCCAACGGTATGATGCACGTCCGATTTGGATGAAAATTGGGGGCGTGGTTAACGATTTTTCGATTTTGGGGGCCTGGGAAAAATTAAATTACTGGCAAGAGGTGACATTTCAAAATTTCTTATGATTCGGATAGAGCACTTCACTGGCTTTCCAACGGTATGATGCACGTCCGATTTGGATGAAAATTGGGGGCGTGGTTAACGATTTTTCGATTTTGGGGGCCTGAGAAAAATTGAATTACTGGCAAGAGGTGACATTTCAAAATTTCTTCTGATTCGGATAGAGCACTTCACTGGCTTTCCAACGGTATGATGCACGTCCGATTTGGATGAAAATTGGGGGCGTGGTTAACGATTTTTCGATTTTGGGGGCCTGGGAAAAATTAAATTACTGGCAAGAGGTGACATTTCAAAATTTCTTCTGATTCGCATAGAGCACTTCACTGGCTTTCCAACGGTATGATGCACGTCCGATTTGGATGAAAATTGGGGGCGTGGTTAACGATTTTTCGATTTTGGGGGCCTGGGAAAAATTAAATTACTGGCAAGAGGTGACATTTCAAAATTTCTTCTGATTCGCATAGAGCACTTCACTGGCTTTCCAACGGTATGACGAACGTCCGAATTGGATGAAAATTGGGGGCGTGGTTAACGATTTTTCGATTTTGGGGGCCTGGGAAAAATTGAATTAGTGGCAAGAGGTGACATTTCAAAATTTCTTCTGATTCAGATAGAGCACTTCACTGGCTTTCCAACGGTATGATGCATGTCCGGTTCGGATGAAAATTGGGGGCGTGGTTAACGATTTTTCGATTTTGGGGGCCTGGGAAAAATTGAATTAGTGGCAAGAGGTGACATTTCAACATTTCTTCTGATTCAGATAGAGCACTTCACTGGCTTTCTAACGGTATGATGCACGTGCGGTTTGGATGAAAATTGGGGGCGTGGTTAACGATTTTTCGATTTTGGGGGCCTGGGAAAAATTGAATTACTGGCAAGAGGTGACATTTCAAAATTTCTTCTGATTCCGATAGAGCACTTCACTGGCTTTCCAACGGTATGATGCACGTCCGATTTGGATGAAAATTGGGGGCGTGGTTAACGATTTTTCGATTTTGGGGGCCTGGGAAAAATTGAATTAGTGGCAAGAGGTGACATTTCAAAATTTCTTCTGATTCAGATAGAGCACTTCACTGGCTTTCCAATGGTATGATGCACGTCCGGTTCGGATGAAAATTGGGGGCGTAGTTAACGATTTTTCGATTTTGGGGGCCTCGGAAAAATTGAATTAGTGGCAAGAGGTGACATTACAAAATTTCTTCTGATTCAGATAGAGCACTTCACTGGCTTTCCAATGGTATGATGCACGTCCGGTTCGGATGAAAATTGGGGGCGTAGTTAACGATTTTTCGATTTTGGGGGCCTGGGAAAAATTGAATTAGTGGCAAGAGGTGACATTTCAACATTTCTTCTGATTCAGATAGAGCACTTCACTGGCTTTCTAACGGTATGATGCACGTGCGGTTTGGATGAAAATTGGGGCGTGGTTAACGATTTTTCGATTTTGGGGGCCTGGGAAAAATTGAATTACTGGCAAGAGGTGACATTTCAAAATTTCTTCTGATTCCGATAGAGCACTTCACTGGCTTTCCAACGGTATGATGCACGTCCGATTTGGATGAAAATTGGGGGCGTGGTTAACGATTTTTCGATTTTGGGGGCCTGGGAAAAATTGAATTAGTGGCAAGAGGTGACATTTCAAAATTTCTTCTGATTCAGATAGAGCACTTCACTGGCTTTCCAACGGTATGATGCACGTCCGGTTCGGATGAAAATTGGGGGCGTAGTTAACGATTTTTCGATTTTGGGGGCCTGGGAAAAATTGAATTAGTGGCAAGAGGTGACATTTCAACATTTCTTCTGATTCAGATAGAGCACTTCACTGGCTTTCCAACGGTATGATGCACGTCCGGTTCGGATGAAAATTGGGGGCGTGGTTAACGATTTTTCGATTTTGGGGGCCTGGGAAAAATTGAATTACTGGCAAGAGGTGACATTTAAAAATTTCTTCTGATTCAGATAGAGCACTTCACTGGCTTTCCAACGGTATGATGCACGTCCGGTTCGGATGAAAATTGGGGGCGTGGTTAACGATTTTTCGATTTTGGGGGCCTGGAAAAATTGAATTAGTGGCAAGAGGTGACATTTCAACATTTCTTCTGATTCAGATAGAGCACTTCACTGGCTTTCTAACGGTATGATGCACGTGCGGTTTGGATGAAAATTGGGGGCGTGGTTAACGATTTTTCGATTTTGGCGGCCTGGGAAAAATTGAATTACTGGCAAGAGGTGACATTTCAAAATTTCTTCTGATTCCGATAGAGCACTTCACTGGCTTTCCAACGGTATGATATGCACGTCCGATTTGGATGAAAATTGGGGGCGTGGTTAACGATTTTTCGATTTTGGGGGCCTGGGAAAAATTGAATTAGTGGCAAGAGGTGACATTTCAACATTTCTTCTGATTCAGATAGAGCACTTCACTGGCTTTCTAACGGTATGATGCACGTGCGGGTTGGATGAAAATTGGGGGCGTGGTTAACGATTTTTCGATTTTGGGGGCCTGGGAAAAATTAAATTACTGGCAAGAGGTGACATTTCAAAATTTCTTCTGATTCGCATAGAGCACTTCACTGCCTTTCCAACGGTATGACGAACGTCCGAATTGGATGAAAATTGGGGGCGTGGTTAACGATTTTTCGATTTTGGGGGCCTGGGAAAAATTGAATTACTGGCAAGAGGTGACATTTCAAAATTTCTTCTGATTCGGATAGAGCACTTCACTGGCTTTCCAACGGTATGATGCACGTCCGGTTCGGATGAAAATTGGGGGCGTGGTTAACGATTTTTAGATTTTGGGGGCCTGGGAAAAATTGAATTACTGGCAAGAGGTGACATTTCAAAATTTCTTCTGATTCGGATAGAGCGCTTCACTGGCTTTCCAACAGTATGATGCACGTCCGGTTTGGATGAAAATTGGGGGCGTCGTTAACGATTTTTCGATTTTGGGGGCCTGGGAAAAATTGAATTACTGGCAAGAGGTGACATTTCAAAATTTCTTCTGATTCCGATAGAGCACTTCACTGGCTTTCCAACGGTATGACGCACGTCCAGTTTGGATAAGAATTGTGGGCGTGGTCAACGATTATTCGATTTTGGGGGCCTGGGAAACATTTTCTCACTGGCAAGAGGTGATATTTTAAAATTTCTTGTGATTCGGAGAGAGCACTTCACTGGCTTTGCAACGGTATGACGCACGTCCGGTTTGGATGAAAATTGGGGGCGTGGTCAACGATTTTTTTATTATTACTAATTCGGATAGAGCTCGTAGCGGGCTTTCCAATTCGCCGACCCTCGTCCGGTGTCGATGAAAATTGGGGTCGTGGTCATCGATTTTTCGATTTTAGGGGCCTGGGAAAAATTTTCTTACTGGCAAGAGGTGACATTTTACAATTTCTTCTGATTCGGAGAGAGCACTTCACTGGCTTTCCAACCGTATGACGCACGTCCGGTTTGGATGAAAATTGTGGAGTGGAGGAGGTTTAGAGTAAAGGTTAGAGTTAAAGTTAGGGTTCGAATTAATTCGGGCACTTTCCCCTCGGAAAATTTAAAAATTTTGATTGGATCAGATAGAGCACTTCACTGGCTTTCCAACGGTATGACGCACGTCCAGTTTGGATAAGAATTGTGGGCGTGGTCAACGATTATTCGATTTTGGGGGCCTGGGAAAAAATTTCTTACTGGCAAGAGGTGACATTTCAAAATTTCTTCTGATTCGGATAGAGCACTTCACTGGCTTTCCAACCGTATGACGCACGTCCGGTTTGGATGAAAATTGGGGGCGTGGTCAACGATTATTCGATTTTGGGGGCCTGGGAAAAAATTTCTTACTGGCAAGAGGTGACATTTCAAAATTTCTTCTGATTCGGATAGAGCACTTCACTGGCTTTCCAACCGTATGACGCACGTCCGGTTTGGATAAGAATTGTGGGCGTGGTCAACGATTATTCGATTTTGGGGGCCTGGGAAAAAATTTCTTACTGGCAAGAGGTGACATTTCAAAATTTCTTCTGATTCGGATAGAGCACTTCACTGGCTTTCCAACCGTATGACGCACGTCCGGTTTGGATGAAAATTGTGGAGTGGAGGAGGTTTAGAGTAAAGGTTAGAGTTAAAGTTAGGGTTCGAATTAATTCGGGCACTTTCCCCTCGGAAAATTTAAAAATTTTGATTGGATCAGATAGAGCAATTCACTGGCTTTCCAACGGTATGACGCACGTCCAGTTTGGATAAGAATTGTGGGCGTGGTCAACGATTATTCGATTTTGGGGGCCTGGGAAAAAATTTCTTACTGGCAAGAGGTGACATTTCAAAATTTCTTCTGATTCGGATAGAGCACTTCACTGGCTTTCCAACCGTATGACGCACGTCCGGTTTGGATGAAAATTGGGGGCGTGGTCAACGATTATTCGATTTTGGGGGCCTGGGAAAAAATTTCTTACTGGCAAGAGGTGACATTTCAAAATTTCTTCTGATTCGGATAGAGCACTTCACTGGCTTTCCAACCGTATGACGCACGTCCGGTTTGGATGAAAATTGTGGAGTGGAGGAGGTTTAGAGTAAAGGTTAGAATTAAAGTTAGGGTTCGAATTAATTCGGGCACTTTCCCCCCGGAAAATTTAAAAATTTTGATTGGATCAGATAGAGCACTTCACTGGCTTTCCAACGGTATGACGCACGTCCAGTTTGGATAAGAATTGTGGGCGTGGCCAACGATTTTTCGATTTTGGGGGCCTGGGAAAAAATTTCTTACTGGCAAGAGGTGATATTTTACAATTTCTTTTGATTCGGAGAGAGCACTTCACTGGCTTTGCAACGGTATGACGCACGTCCGGTTTGGATAAAAATTGGGGGCGTGGCCAACGATTTTTTTATTATTACTAATTCGGATAGAGCTCGTAGCGGGCGTTCCAATTCGCCGACCCTCGTCCGGTTTGGATGAAAATTGGGGGCGTGGTCAACGATTTTTCGATTTTGGGGGCCTGGGAAAAATTTTCTTACTGGCAAGAGGTGACATTTCAAAATTTCTTCTGATTCGGAGAGAGCGATTCACTGGCTTTGCAACGGTATGACGCACGTCCGGTTTGGATAAAAATTGGGGGCGTGCCCAACGATTTTTTTATTATTACTAATTCGGATAGAGCTCGTAGCGGACTTTACAATTCGCCGACCCTCGTCCGGTTTCGATGAAAATTGGGGGCGTGGTCATCGATTTTTCGATTTTGGGGGCCTGGGAAAAATTTTCTTACTGCCAAGAGGTGATATTTTACAATTTCTTTTGATTCGGAGAGAGCGATTCACTGGCTTTGCAACGCTATGACGCACGTCCGGTTTGGATAAAAATTTGGGGGTTGGCCAACGATTTTTTTATTATTACTAATTCGGATAGAGCTCGTAGCGGGCGTTCCAATTCGCCGACCCTCGTCCGGTTTGGATGAAAATTGGGGGCGTGGTCAACGATTTTTCGATTTTGGGGGCCTGGGAAAAATTTTCTTACTGGCAAGAGGTGACATTTCAAAATTTCTTCTGATTCGGAGAGAGCGATTCACTGGCTTTGCAACGCTATGACGCACGTCCGGTTTGGATAAAAATTGGGGGCGTGGCCAACGATTTTTTTATTATTACTAATTCGGATAGAGCTCGTAGCGGGCGTTCCAATTCGCCGACCCTCGTCCGGTTTGGATGAAAATTGGGGGCGTGGTCAACGATTTTTCGATTTTGGGGGCCTGGGAAAAATTTTCTTACTGGCAAGAGGTGACATTTCAAAATTTCTTCTGATTCGGAGAGAGCGATTCACTGGCTTTGCAACGGTATGACGCACGTCCGGTTTGGATAAAAATTGGGGGCGTGGCCAACGATTTTTTATTATTACTAATTCGGATAGAGCTCGTAGCGGGCTTTCCAATTCGCCGACCCTCGTCCGGGTTGGATGAAAATTGGGGGCGTGGTCAACGATTTTTCGATTTTGGGGGCCTAGGAAAAATTTTCTTACTGGCAAGAGGTGACATTTCAAAATTTCTTCTGATTCGGAGAGAGCACTTCACTGGCTTTCAAACGGTATGATGCACGTCCGAATTGGATGAAAATTGGGGGCGTGGTTAACGATTTTTCGATTTTGGGGGCCTGGGAAAAATTGAATTACTGGCAAGAGGTGACATTTCAAAATTTCTTCTGATTCGGATAGAGCACTTCACTGGATTTCCAACGGTATGATGCACGTCCGGTTCGGATGAAAATTGGGGGCGTGGTTAACGATTTTTCGATTTTGGGGGCCTGGGAAAAATTGAATTACTGGCAAGAGGTGACATTTCAAAATTTCTTCTGATTCGGATAGAGCACTTCACTGGATTTCCAACGGTATGATGCACGTCCGGTTCGGATGAAAATTGGGGGCGTGGTTAACGATTTTTCGATTTTGGGGGCCTGGGAAAAATTAAATTACTGGCAAGAGGTAACATTTCAAAATTTCTTCTGATTCGGATAGAGCACTTCACTGGATTTCCAACGGTATGATGCACGTCCGGTTCGGATGAAAATTGGGGGCGTGGTTAACGATTTTTCGATTTTGGGGGCCTGGGAAAAATTAAATTACTGGCAAGAGGTAACATTTCAACATTTCTTCTGATTCAGATAGAGCACTTCACTGGCTTTCCAACGGTATGATGCACGTCCGATTTGGATGAAAATTGGGGGCGTGGTTAACGATTTTTCGATTTTGGGGGCCTGGGAAAAATTGAATTAGTGGCAAGAGGTGACATTTCAACATTTCTTCTGATTCAGATAGAGCACTTCACTGGCTTTCTAACGGTATGATGCACGTCCGGTTCGGATGAAAATTGGGGGCGTGGTTAACGATTTTTCGATTTTAGGGGGCCTGGGAAAAATTGAATTACTGGCAAGAGGTGACATTTCAAAATTTCTTCTGATTCGGATAGAGCACTTCACTGGATTTCCAACGGTATGATGCACGTCCGGTTCGGATGAAAATTGGGGGCGTGGTTAACGATTTTTGGATTTTGGGGCCCTGGGAAAAATTAAATTACTGGCAAGAGGTGACTTTTCAAAATTTCTTCTGATTCGGATAGAGCGCTTCACTGGCTTTCCAACGGTATGACGCACGTCCGAATTGGATGAAAATTGGGGGCGTGGTTAACGATTTTTCGATTTTGGGGGCCTGGGAAAAATTGAATTACTGGCAAGAGGTGACATTTCAAAATTTCTTCTGATTCGGATAGAGCACTTCACTGGATTTCCAACGGTATGATGCACGTCCGGTTCGGATGAAAATTGGGGGCGTGGTTAACGATTTTTCGATTTTGGGGGCCTGGGAAAAATTGAATTACTGGCAAGAGGTGACATTTCAAAATTTCTTCTGATTCGGATAGAGCACTTCACTGGATTTCCAACGGTATGATGCACGTCCGGTTCGGATGAAAAATTGGGGGCGTGGTTAACGATTTTTCGATTTTTGGGGGCCTGGGAAAAATTAAATTACTGGCAAGAGGTAACATTTCAAAATTTCTTCTGATTCGGATAGAGCACATCACTGGCTTTCCAACGGTATGATGCACGTCCGGTTCGGATGAAAATTGGGGGCGTGGTTAACGATTTTTCGATTTTGGGGGCCTGGGAAAAATTGAATTACTGGCAAGAGGTGACATTTCAAAATTTCTTCTGATTCGGATAGAGCACTTCACTGGATTTCCAACGGTATGATGCACGTCCGGTTCGGATGAAAATTGGGGGCGTGGTTAACGATTTTTGGATTTTGGGGGGCCCTGGGAAAAATTAAATTACTGGCAAGAGGTGACATTTCAAAATTTCTTCTGATTCGGATAGAGCACATCACTGGCTTTCCAACGGTATGATGCACGTCCGGTTCGGATGAAAATTGGGGGCGTGGTTAACGATTTTTAGATTTTGGGGGCCTGGGAAAAATTGAATTACTGGCAAGAGGTGACATTTCAAAATTTCTTCTGATTCGGATAGAGCACTTCACTGGATTTCCAACGGTATGATGCACGTCCGGTTCGGATGAAAATTGGGGCGTGGTTAACGATTTTTCGATTTTGGGGGCCTGGGAAAAATTGAATTACTGGCAAGAGGTGACATTTCAAAATTTCTTCTGATTCGGATACAGCACTTCACTGGATTTCCAACGGTATGATGCACGTCCGGTTCGGATGAAAATTGGGGGCGTGGTTAACGATTTTTGGATTTTGGGGCCCTGGGAAAAATTAAATTACTGGCAAGAGGTGACATTTCAAAATTTCTTCTGATTCGGATAGAGCACATCACTGGCTTTCCAACGGTATGATGCACGTCCGGTTCGGATGAAAATTGGGGGCGTGGTTAACGATTTTTAGATTTTGGGGGCCTGGGAAAAATTGAATTACTGGCAAGAGGTGACATTTCAAAATTTCTTCTGATTCGGATAGAGCACTTCACTGGATTTCCAACGGTATGATGCACGTCCGGTTCGGATGAAAATTGGGGGCGTGGTTAACGATTTTTCGATTTTGGGGGCCTGGGAAAAATTGAATTACTGGCAAGAGGTGACATTTCAAAATTTCTTCTGATTCGGATACAGCACTTCACTGGATTTCCAACGGTATGATGCACGTCCGGTTCGGATGAAAATTGGGGCGTGGTTAACGATTTTTGGATTTTGGGGCCCTGGGAAAAATTAAATTACTGGCAAGAGGTGACATTTCAAAATTTCTTCTGATTCGGATAGAGCACATCACTGGCTTTCCAACGGTATGATGCACGTCCGGTTCGGATGAAAATTGGGGGCGTGGTTAACGATTTTTAGATTTTGGGGGCCTGGGAAAAATTGAATTACTGGCAAGAGGTGACATTTCAAAATTTCTTCTGATTCGGATAGAGCACTTCACTCGCTTTCCAACGGTATGATGCACGTCCGGTTCGGATGAAAATTGGGGGCGTGGTTAACGATTTTTAGATTTTGGGGGCCTGGGAAAAATTGAATTACTGGCAAGAGGTGACATTTCAAAATTTCTTCTGATTCGGATAGAGCACTTCACTGGCTTTCCAACGGTATGATGGACGTCCGATTTGGATGAAAATTGGGGGCGTGGTTAACGATTTTTCGATTTTGGGGGCTTGGGAAAAATTGAATTACTGGCAAGAGGTGACATTTCAAAATTTCTTCTGATTCGGATAGAGCACTTCACTGGCTTTCCAACGGTATGATGCACGTCCGGTTCGGATGAAAATTGGGGGCGTGGTTAAGGATTTTTAGATTTTGGGGGCCTGGGAAAAATTGAATTACTGGCAAGAGGTGACATTTCAAAATTTCTTCTGATTCGGATAGAGCACTTCACTGGCTTTCAAACGGTATGATGCACGTCCGATTTGGATGAAAATTAGGGGCGTGGTTAACGATTTTTCGATTTTGGGGGCCTGGGAAAAATTGAATTACTGGCAAGAGGTAACATTTCAAAATTTCTTCTGATTCGGATAGAGCACTTCACTGGCTTTCAAACGGTATGATGCACGTCCGATTTGGATGAAAATTGGGGGCGTGGTTAACGATTTTTCGATTTTGGGGGCCTGGGAAAAATTAAATTACTGGCAAGAGGTGACATTTCAAAATTTCTTCTGATTCGGATAGAGCACTTCACTGGCTTTCCAACGGTATGACGCACGTCCGAATTGGATGAAAATTGGGGGCGTGGTTAACGATTTTTCGATTTTGGGGGCCTGGGAAAAATTGAATTACTGGCAAGAGGTGACATTTCAAAATTTCTTCTGATTCGGATAGAGCACTTCACTGGCTTTCCAACGGTATGATGCACGTCCGGTTCGGATGAAAATTGGGGGCGTGGTTAACGATTTTTCGATTTTGGGGGCCTGGGAAAAATTAAATTACTGGCAAGAGGTGACATTTCAAAATTTCTTCTGATTCGGATAGAGCACATCACTGGCTTTCCAACGGTATGATGCACGTCCGGTTCGGATGAAAATTGGGGGCGTGGTTAACGATTTTTAGATTTTGGGGGCCTGGGAAAAATTGAATTACTGGCAAGAGGTGACATTTCAAAATTTCTTCTGATTCGGATAGAGCACTTCACTGGCTTTCCAACGGTATGATGCACGTCCGATTTGGATGAAAATTGGGGGCGTGGTTTAACGATTTTTTCGATTTTGGGGGCCTGGGAAAAATTAAATTACTGGCAAGAGGTGACATTTCAAAATTTCTTCTGATTCGGATAGAGCGCTTCACTGGCTTTCCAACGGTATGACGCACGTCCGAATTGGATGAAAATTGGGGGCGTGGTTAACGATTTTTCGATTTTGGGGGCCTGGGAAAAATTGAATTACTGGCAAGAGGTGACATTTCAAAATTTCTTCTGATTCGGATAGAGCACTTCACTGGCTTTCCAACGGTATGATGCACGTCCGGTTCGGATGAAAATTGGGGGCGTGGTTAACGATTTTTAGATTTTGGGGGCCTGGGAAAAATTGAATTACTGGCAAGAGGTGACATTTCAAAATTTCTTCTGATTCGGATAGAGCACTTCACTCGCTTTCCAACGGTATGATGCACGTCCGGTTCGGATGAAAATTGGGGGCGTGGTTAACGATTTTTAGATTTTGGGGGCCTGGGAAAAATTGAATTACCGGCAAGAGGTGACATTTCAAAATTTCTGCTGATTCGGATAGAGCACTTCACTCGCTTTCCAACGGTATGATGCACGTCCGGTTCGGATGAAAATTGGGGGCGTGGTTAACGATTTTTAGATTTTGGGGGCCTGGGAAAAATTGAATTACTGGCAAGAGGTGACATTTCAAAATTTCCTCTGATTCGGATAGAGCACTTCACTGGCTTTCCAACGGTATGATGGACGTCCGATTTGGATGAAAATTGGGGGCGTGGTTAACGATTTTTCGATTTTGGGGGCCTGGGAAAAATTGAATTACTGGCAAGAGGTGACATTTCAAAATTTCTTCTGATTCGGATAGAGCACTTCACTGGCTTTCAAACGGTATGATGCACGTCCGATTTGGATGAAAATTGGGGGCGTGGTTAACGATTTTTCGATTTTGGGGGCCTGGGAAAAATTAAATTACTGGCAAGAGGTGACATTTCAAAATTTCTTCTGATTCGCATAGAGCACTTCACTGGCTTTCCAACGGTATGATGCACGTCCGATTTGGATGAAAATTGGGGGCGTGGTTAACGATTTTTCGATTTGGGGGCCTGGGAAAAATTAAATTACTGGCAAGAGGTGACATTTCAAAATTTCTTCTGATTCGCATAGAGCACTTCACTGGCTTTCCAACGGTATGACGAACGTCCGAATTGGATGAAAATTGGGGGCGTGGTTAACGATTTTTAGATTTTGGGGGCCTGGGAAAAATTGAATTAGTGGCAAGAGGTGACATTTCAACATTTCTTCTGATTCAGATAGAGCACTTCACTGGCTTTCTAACGGTATGATGCACGTGCGGTTTGGATGAAAATTGGGGGCGTGGTTAACGATTTTTCGATTTTGGGGGCCTGGGAAAAATTAAATTACTGGCAAGAGGTGACATTTCAAAATTTCTTCTGATTCGCATAGAGCACTTCACTGGCTTTCCAACGGTATGACGAACGTCCGAATTGGATGAAAATTGGGGGCGTGGTTAACGATTTTTCGATTTTGGGGGCCTGGGAAAAATTGAATTACTGGCAAGAGGTGACATTTCAAAATTTCTTCTGATTCGGATAGAGCACTTCACTGGCTTTCCAACGGTATGATGCACGTCCGGTTCGGATGAAAATTGGGGGCGTGGTTAACGATTTTTAGATTTTGGGGGCCTGGGAAAAATTAAATTACTGGCAAGAGGTGACATTTCAAAATTTCTTCTGATTCGCATAGAGCACTTCACTGGCTTTCCAACGGTATGATGCACGTCCGATTTGGATGAAAATTGGGGGCGTGGTTAACGATTTTTCGATTTTGGGGGCTTGGGAAAAAATTAAATTACTGGCAAGAGGTGACATTTCAAAATTTCTTCTGATTCGCATAGAGCACTTCACTGGCTTTCCAACGGTATGACGAAACGTCCGAATTGGATGAAAATTGGGGGCGTGGTTAACGATTTTTCGATTTTGGGGGCCTGGGAAAAATTGAATTAGTGGCAAGAGGTGACATTTCAAAATTTCTTCTGATTCAGATAGAGCACTTCACTGGCTTTCCAACGGTATGATGCATGTCCGGTTCGGATGAAAATTGGGGGCGTGGTTTAACGATTTTTCGATTTTGGGGGCCTGGGAAAAATTGAATTAGTGGGCAAGAGGTGACATTTCAACATTTCTTCTGATTCAGATAGAGCACTTCACTGGCTTTCTAACGGTATGATGCACGTGCGGTTTGGATGAAAATTGGGGGCGTGGTTAACGATTTTTCGATTTTGGGGGCCTGGGAAAAATTGAATTACTGGCAAGAGGTGACATTTCAAAATTTCTTCTGATTCCGATAGAGCACTTCACTGGCTTTCCAACGGTATGATGCACGTCCGATTTGGATGAAAATTGGGGGCGTGGTTAACGATTTTTCGATTTTGGGGGCCTGGGAAAAATTGAATTAGTGGCAAGAGGTGACATTTCAAAATTTCTTCTGATTCAGATAGAGCACTTCACTGGCTTTCCAACGGTATGATGCACGTCCGGTTCGGGATGAAAATTGGGGGCGTAGTTAACGATTTTTCGATTTTGGGGGCCTGGGAAAAATTGAATTAGTGGCAAGAGGTGACATTTCAACATTTCTTCTGATTCAGATAGAGCACTTCACTGGCTTTCCAACGGTATGATGCACGTCCGGTTCGGATGAAAATTGGGGGCGTGGTTAACGATTTTTCGATTTTGGGGGCCTGGGAAAAATTGAATTACTGGCAAGAGGTGACATTTAAAAATTTCTTCTGATTCAGATAGAGCACTTCACTGGCTTTCCAACGGTATGATGCACGTCCGGTTCGGATGAAAATTGGGGGCGTGGTTAACGATTTTTCGATTTTGGGGGCCTGGGAAAAATTGAATTAGTGGCAAGAGGTGACATTTCAACATTTCTTCTGATTCAGATAGAGCACTTCACTGGCTTTCTAACGGTATGATGCACGTGCGGTTTGGATGAAAATTGGGGGCGTGGTTAACGATTTTTCGATTTTGGCGGCCTGGGAAAAATTGAATTACTGGCAAGAGGTGACATTTCAAAATTTCTTCTGATTCCGATAGAGCACTTCACTGGCTTTCCAACGGTATGATGCACGTCCGATTTGGATGAAAATTGGGGGCGTGGTTAACGATTTTTCGATTTTGGGGGCCTGGGAAAAATTGAATTAGTGGCAAGAGGTGACATTTCAACATTTCTTCTGATTCAGATAGAGCACTTCACTGGCTTTCTAACGGTATGATGCACGTGCGGTTTGGATGAAAATTGGGGGCGTGGTTAACGATTTTTCGATTTTGGGGGCCTGGGAAAAATTAAATTACTGGCAAGAGGTGACATTTCAAAAATTTCTTCTGATTCGCATAGAGCACTTCACTGGCTTTCCAACGGTATGACGAACGTCCGAATTGGATGAAAATTGGGGGCGTGGTTAACGATTTTTCGATTTTGGGGGCCTGGGAAAAATTGAATTACTGGCAAGAGGTGACATTTCAAAATTTCTTCTGATTCGGATAGAGCACTTCACTGGCTTTCCAACGGTATGATGCACGTCCGGTTCGGATGAAAATTGGGGGCGTGGTTAACGATTTTTAGATTTTGGGGGCCTGGGAAAAATTGAATTACTGGCAAGAGGTGACATTTCAAAATTTCTTCTGATTCGGATAGAGCGCTTCACTGGCTTTCCAACAGTATGATGCACGTCCGGTTTGGATGAAAATTGGGGGCGTCGTTAACGATTTTTCGATTTTGGGGGCCTGGGAAAAATTGAATTACTGGCAAGAGGTGACATTTCAAAATTTCTTCTGATTCCGATAGAGCACTTCACTGGCTTTCCAACGGTATGATGCACGTCCGATTTGGATGAAAATTGGGGGCGTGGTTAACGATTTTTCGATTTTGGGGGCCTGGGAAAAATTGAATTAGTGGCAAGAGGTGACATTTCAACATTTCTTCTGATTCAGATAGAGCACTTCACTGGCTTTCTAACGGTATGATGCACGTGCGGTTTGGATGAAAATTGGGGGCGTGGTTAACGATTTTTCGATTTTGGGGGCCTGGGAAAAATTAAATTACTGGCAAGAGGTGACATTTCAAAATTTCTTCTGATTCGCATAGAGCACTTCACTGGCTTTCCAACGGTATGACGAACGTCCGAATTGGATGAAAATTGGGGGCGTGGTTAACGATTTTTCGATTTTGGGGGCCTGGGAAAAATTAAATTACTGGCAAGAGGTGACATTTCAAAATTTCTTCTGATTCGCATAGAGCACTTCACTGGCTTTCCAACGGTATGACGAACGTCCGAATTGGATGAAAATTGGGGGCGTGGTTAACGATTTTTCGATTTTGGGGGCCTGGGAAAAATTGAATTAGTGGCAAGAGGTGACATTTCAAAATTTCTTCTGATTCAGATAGAGCACTTCACTGGCTTTCCAACGGTATGATGCACGTCCGGTTCGGATGAAAATTGGGGGCGTGGTTAACGATTTTTCGATTTTGGGGGCCTGGGAAAAATTGAATTAGTGGCAAGAGGTGACATTTCAACATTTCTTCTGATTCAGATAGAGCGCTTCACTGGCTTTCCAACAGTATGATGCACGTCCGGTTTGGATGAAAATTGGGGCGTCGTTAACGATTTTTCGATTTTGGGGGCCTGGGAAAAATTGAATTACTGGCAAGAGGTGACATTTCAAAATTTCTTCTGATTCGGATTAGAGCACTTCACTGGCTTTCCAACGGTATGATGCACGTCCGATTTGGATGAAAATTGGGGGCGCGGTTAACGATTTTTTCGATTTTGGGGGCCTGGGAAAAATTAAATTACTGGCAAGAGGTGACATTTCAAAATTTCTTCTGATTCGCATAGAGCACTTCACTGGCTTTCCAACGGTATGATGCACGTCCGATTTGGATGAAAATTGGGGGCGTGGTTAACGATTTTTCGATTTTGGGGGCCTGGGAAAAATTAAATTACTGGCAAGAGGTGACATTTCAAAATTTCTTCTGATTCGCATAGAGCACTTCACTGGCTTTCCAACGGTATGATGAACGTCCGAGTTGGATGAAAATTGGGGGCGTGGTTAACGATTTTTCGATTTTGGGGGCCTGGGAAAAATTGAATTACTGGCAAGATGTGACATTTCAAAATTTCTTCTGATTCGGATAGAGCACTTCACTGGCTTTCCAACGGTATGATGCACGTCCCGGTTCGGATGAAAATTGGGGGCGTGGTTAACGATTTTTAGATTTTGGGGGCCTGGGAAAAATTGAATTACTGGCAAGAGGTGACATTTCAAAATTTCTTCTGATTCGGATAGAGCGCTTCACTGGCTTTCCAACAGTATGATGCACGTCCGGTTTGGATGAAAATTGGGGGCGTCGTTAACGATTTTTCGATTTTGGGGGCCTGGGAAAAATTGAATTACTGGCAAGAGGTGACATTTCAAAATTTCTTCTGATTCGGATAGAGCACTTCACTGGCTTTCCAACGGTAGGATGCACGTCCGATTTGGATGAAAATTGGGGGCGCGGTTAACGATTTTTCGATTTTGGGGGCCTGGGAAAAATTAAATTACTGGCAAGAGGTGACATTTCAAAATTTCTTCTGATTCGCATAGAGCACTTCACTGGCTTTCCAACGGTATGATGCACGTCCGATTTGGATGAAAATTGGGGGCGTGGTTAACGATTTTTCGATTTTGGGGGCCTGGGAAAAATTAAATTACTGGCAAGAGGTGACATTTCAAAATTTCTTCTGATTCGCATAGAGCACTTCACTGGCTTTCCAACGTATGACGAACGTCCGAATTGGATGAAAATTGGGGGCGTGGTTAACGATTTTTCGATTTTGGGGGCCTGGGAAAAATTGAATTAGTGGCAAGAGGTGACATTTCAAAATTTCTTCTGATTCAGATAGAGCACTTCACTGGCTTTCCAACGGTATGATGCACGTCCGGTTCGGATGAAAATTGGGGGCGTGGTTAACGATTTTTCGATTTTGGGGGCCTGGGAAAAATTGAATTAGTGGCAAGAGGTGACATTTCAACATTTCTTCTGATTCAGATAGAGCGCTTCACTGGCTTTCCAACAGTATGATGCACGTCCGGTTTGGATGAAAATTGGGGGCGTCGTTAACGATTTTTCGATTTTGGGGGCCTGGGAAAAATTGAATTACTGGCAAGAGGTGACATTTCAAAATTTCTTCTGATTCGGATAGAGCACTTCACTGGCTTTCCAACGGTATGATGCACGTCCGATTTGGATGAAAATTGGGGGCGCGGTTAACGATTTTTCGATTTTGGGGGCCTGGGAAAAATTAAATTACTGGCAAGAGGTGACATTTCAAAATTTCTTCTGATTCGCATAGAGCACTTCACTGGCTTTCCAACGGTATGATGCACGTCCGATTTGGATGAAAATTGGGGGCGTGGTTAACGATTTTTTCGATTTTGGGGGCCTGGGAAAAATTAAATTACTGGCAAGAGGTGACATTTCAAAATTTCTTCTGATTCGCATAGAGCACTTCACTGGCTTTCCAACGGTATGACGAACGTCCGAATTGGATGAAAATTGGGGGCGTGGTTAACGATTTTTCGATTTTGGGGGCCTGGGAAAAATTGAATTAGTGGCAAGAGGTGACATTTCAAAATTTCTTCTGATTCAGATAGAGCACTTCACTGGCTTTCCAACGGTATGATGCACGTCCGGTTCGGATGAAAATTGGGGGCGTGGTTAACGATTTTTTCGATTTTGGGGGCCTGGGAAAAATTGAATTAGTGGCAAGAGGTGACATTTCAACATTTCTTCTGATTCAGATAGAGCACTTCACTGGCTTTCTAACGGTATGATGCACGTGCGGTTTGGATGAAAATTGGGGGCGTGGTTAACGATTTTTCGATTTTGGGGGCCTGGGAAAAATTGAATTACTGGCAAGAGGTGACATTTCGAAATTTCTTCTGATTCAGATAGAGCACTTCACTGGCTTTCCAACGGTATGATGCACGTCCGGTTCGGATGAAAATTGGGGGCGTAGTTAACGATTTTTCGATTTTGGGGGCCTGGGAAAAATTGAATTAGTGGCAAGAGGTGACATTTCAACATTTCTTCTGATTCAGATAGAGCACTTCACTGGCTTTCCAACGGTATGATGCACGTCCGATTTGGATGAAAATTGGGGGCGTGGTTAACGATTTTTCGATTTTGGGGGCCTGGGAAAAATTGAATTAGTGGCAAGAGGTGACATTTCAACATTTCTTCTGATTCAGATAGAGCACTTCACTGGCTTTCTAACGGTATGATGCACGTGCGGTTTGGATGAAAATTGGGGGCGTGGTTAACGATTTTTTCGATTTTGGGGGCCTGGGAAAAATTAAATTACTGGCAAGAGGTGACATTTCAAAATTTCTTCTGATTCGCATAGAGCACTTCACTGGCTTTCCAACGGTATGACGAACGTCCGAATTGGATGAAAATTGGGGGCGTGGTCAACGATTTTTCGATTTTGGGGGCCTGGGAAAAATTGAATTACTGGCAAGATGTGACATTTCAAAATTTCTTCTGATTCGGATAGAGCACTTCACTGGCTTTCCAACGGTATGATGCACGTCCGATTTGGATGAAAATTGGGGGCGTGGTTAACGATTTTTCGATTTTGGGGGCCTGGGAAAAATTAAATTACTGGCAAGAGGTGACATTTCAAAATTTCTTCTGATTCGCATAGAGCACTTCACTGGCTTTCCAACGGTATGATGCACGTCCGATTTGGATGAAAATTGGGGCGTGGTTAACGATTTTTCGATTTTGGGGGCCTGGGAAAAATTAAATTACTGGCAAGAGGTGACATTTCAAAATTTCTTCTGATTCGCATAGAGCACTTCACTGGCTTTCCAACGGTATGACGAACGTCCGAATTGGATGAAAATTGGGGGCGTGGTTAACGATTTTTCGATTTTGGGGGCCTGGGAAAAATTGAATTAGTGGCAAGAGGTGACATTTCAAAATTTCTTCTGATTCAGATAGAGCACTTCACTGGCTTTCCAACGGTATGATGCACGTCCGGTTCGGATGAAAATTGGGGGCGTGGTTAACGATTTTTCGATTTTGGGGGCCTGGGAAAAATTGAATTAGTGGCAAGAGGTGACATTTCAACATTTCTTCTGATTCAGATAGAGCACTTCACTGGCTTTCTAACGGTATGATGCACGTGCGGTTTGGATGAAAATTGGGGGCGTGGTTAACGATTTTTCGATTTTGGGGGCCTGGGAAAAATTGAATTACTGGCAAGAGGTGACATTTCAAAATTTCTTCTGATTCAGATAGAGCACTTCACTGGCTTTCCAACGGTATGATGCACGTCCGGTTCGGATGAAAATTGGGGGCGTAGTTAACGATTTTTCGATTTTGGGGGCCTGGGAAAAATTGAATTAGTGGCAAGAGGTGACATTTCAACATTTCTTCTGATTCAGATAGAGCACTTCACTGGCTTTCTAACGGTATGATGCACGTGCGGTTTGGATGAAAATTGGGGGCGTGGTTAACGATTTTTCGATTTTGGGGGCCTGGGAAAAATTGAATTACTGGCAAGAGGTGACATTTCAAAATTTCTTCTGATTCCGATAGAGCACTTCACTGGCTTTCCAACGGTATGATGCACGTCCGATTTGGATGAAAATTGGGGGCGTGGTTAACGATTTTTCGATTTTGGGGGCCTGGGAAAAATTAAATTACTGGCAAGAGGTGACATTTCAAAATTTCTTCTGATTCGCATAGAGCACTTCACTGGCTTTCCAACGGTATGACGAACGTCCGAATTGGATGAAAATTGGGGGCGTGGTTAACGATTTTTCGATTTTGGGGGCCTGGGAAAAATTGAATTACTGGCAAGAGGTGACATTTCAAAATTTCTTCTGATTCAGATAGAGCGCTTCACTGGCTTTCCAACGGTATGATGCACGTCCGGTTTGGATGAAAATTGGGGGCGTGGTTAACGATTTTTCGATTTTGGGGGCTTGGGAAAAATTGAATTACTGGCAAGAGGTGACATTTCAAAATTTCTTCTGATTCGGATAGAGCACTTCACTGGCTTTCCAACGGTATGATGCACGTCCGGTTTGGATGAAAATTGGGGGCGTGGATAACGATTTTTCGATTTTGGGGGCCTGGGAAAAATTGAATTACTGGCAAGAGGTGACATTTCAAAATTTCTTCTGATTCAGATAGAGCACTTCACTGGCTTTCCAACGGTATGATGCACGTCCGGTTTGGATGAAAATTGGGGGCGTGGATAACGATTTTTCGATTTTGGAGCCTGGGAAAAATTGAATTACTGGCAAGAGGTGACATTTCAAAATTTCTTCTGATTCGCATAGAGCACTTCACTGGCTTTCCAACGGTATGATGCACGTCCGATTTGGATGAAAATTGGGGGCGTGGTTAACGATTTTTCGATTTTGGGGGCCTGGGAAAAATTAAATTACTGGCAAGAGGTGACATTTCAAAATTTCTTCTGATTCGCATAGAGCACTTCACTGGCTTTCCAACGGTATGACGAACGTCCGAATTGGATGAAAATTGGGGGCGTGGTTAACGATTTTTCGATTTTGGGGGCCTGGGAAAAATTGAATTAGTGGCAAGAGGTGACATTTCAAAATTTCTTCTGATTCAGATAGAGCACTTCACTGGCTTTCCAACGGTATGATGCACGTCCGGTTCGGATGAAAATTGGGGGCGTGGTTAACGATTTTTCGATTTTGGGGGCTTGGGAAAAATTGAATTACTGGCAAGCGGTGACATTTCAAAATTTCTTCTGATTCGGATAGAGCACTTCACTGGCTTTCCAACGGTATGATGCACGTCCGGTTTGGATGAAAATTGGGGGCGTGGATAACGATTTTTCGATTTTGGGGGCCTGGGAAAAATTGAATTACTGGCAAGAGGTGACATTTCAAAATTTCTTCTGATTCAGATAGAGCACTTCACTGGCTTTCCAACGGTATGATGCACGTCCGGTTTGGATGAAAATTGGGGGCGTGGATAACGATTTTTCGATTTTGGAGCCTGGGAAAAATTGAATTACTGGCAAGAGGTGACATTTCAAAATTTCTTCTGATTCGCATAGAGCACTTCACTGGCTTTCCAACGGTATGATGCACGTCCGATTTGGATGAAAATTGGGGGCGTGGTTAACGATTTTTCGATTTTGGGGGCCTGGGAAAAATTAAATTACTGGCAAGAGGTGACATTTCAAAATTTCTTCTGATTCGCATAGAGCACTTCACTGGCTTTCCAACGGTATGACGAACGTCCGAATTGGATGAAAATTGGGGGCGTGGTTAACGATTTTTCGATTTTGGGGGCCTGGGAAAAATTGAATTAGTGGCAAGAGGTGACATTTCAAAATTTCTTCTGATTCAGATAGAGCACTTCACTGGCTTTCCAACGGTATGATGCACGTCCGGTTCGGATGAAAATTGGGGGCGTGGTTAACGATTTTTCGATTTTGGGGGCCTGGGAAAAATTGAATTAGTGGCAAGAGGTGACATTTCAACATTTCTTCTGATTCAGATAGAGCACTTCACTGGCTTTCTAACGGTATGATGCACGTGCGGTTTGGATGAAAATTGGGGGCGTGGTTAACGATTTTTCGATTTTGGGGGCCTGGGAAAAATTGAATTACTGGCAAGAGGTGACATTTCAAAATTTCTTCTGATTCAGATAGAGCACTTCACTGGCTTTCCAACGGTATGATGCACGTCCGGTTCGGATGAAAATTGGGGGCGTAGTTAACGATTTTTCGATTTTGGGGGCCTGGGAAAAATTGAATTAGTGGCAAGAGGTGACATTTCAACATTTCTTCTGATTCAGATAGAGCACTTCACTGGCTTCTAACGGTATGATGCACGTGCGGTTTGGATGAAAATTGGGGGCGTGGTTAACGATTTTTCGATTTTGGGGGCCTGGGAAAAATTGAATTACTGGCAAGAGGTGACATTTCAAAATTTCTTCTGATTCCGATAGAGCACTTCACTGGCTTTCCAACGGTATGATGCACGTCCGATTTGGATGAAAATTGGGGGCGTGGTTAACGATTTTTCGATTTTGGGGGCCTGGGAAAAATTAAATTACTGGCAAGAGGTGACATTTCAAAATTTCTTCTGATTCGCATAGAGCACTTCACTGGCTTTCCAACGGTATGACGAACGTCCGAATTGGATGAAAATTGGGGGCGTGGTTAACGATTTTTCGATTTTGGGGGCCTGGGAAAAATTGAATTACTGGCAAGAGGTGACATTTCAAAATTTCTTCTGATTCAGATAGAGCGCTTCACTGGCTTTCCAACGGTATGATGCACGTCCGGTTTGGATGAAAATTGGGGGCGTGGTTAACGATTTTTCGATTTTGGGGGCTTGGGAAAAATTGAATTACTGGCAAGAGGTGACATTTCAAAATTTCTTCTGATTCGGATAGAGCACTTCACTGGCTTTCCAACGGTATGATGCACGTCCGGTTTGGATGAAAATTGGGGGCGTGGATAACGATTTTTCGATTTTGGGGGCCTGGGAAAAATTGAATTACTGGCAAGAGGTGACATTTCAAAATTTCTTCTGATTCAGATAGAGCACTTCACTGGCTTTCCAACGGTATGATGCACGTCCGGTTTGGATGAAAATTGGGGGCGTGGATAACGATTTTTCGATTTTGGAGCCTGGGAAAAATTGAATTACTGGCAAGAGGTGACATTTCAAAATTTCTTCTGATTCAGATAGAGCACTTCACTGGCTTTCCAACGGTATGATGCACGTCCGGTTCGGATGAAAATTGGGGGCGTAGTTAACGATTTTTCGATTTTGGGGGCCTGGGAAAAATTGAATTAGTGGCAAGAGGTGACATTTCAACATTTCTTCTGATTCAGATAGAGCACTTCACTGGCTTTCTAACGGTATGATGCACGTGCGGTTTGGATGAAAATTGGGGGCGTGGTTAACGATTTTTCGATTTTGGGGGCCTGGGAAAAATTGAATTACTGGCAAGAGGTGACATTTCAAAATTTCTTCTGATTCCGATAGAGCACTTCACTGGCTTTCCAACGGTATGATGCACGTCCGATTTGGATGAAAATTGGGGGCGTGGTTAACGATTTTTCGATTTTGGGGGCCTGGGAAAAATTAAATTACTGGCAAGAGGTGACATTTCAAAATTTCTTCTGATTCGCATAGAGCACTTCACTGGCTTTCCAACGGTATGACGAACGTCCGAATTGGATGAAAATTGGGGGCGTGGTTAACGATTTTTCGATTTTGGGGGCCTGGGAAAAATTGAATTACTGGCAAGAGGTGACATTTCAAAATTTCTTCTGATTCAGATAGAGCGCTTCACTGGCTTTCCAACGGTATGATGCACGTCCGGTTTGGATGAAAATTGGGGGCGTGGTTAACGATTTTTCGATTTTGGGGGCCTTGGGAAAAATTGAATTACTGGCAAGAGGTGACATTTCAAAATTTCTTCTGATTCGGATAGAGCACTTCACTGGCTTTCCAACGGTATGATGCACGTCCGGTTTGGATGAAAATTGGGGGCGTGGATAACGATTTTTCGATTTTGGGGGCCTGGGAAAAATTGAATTACTGGCAAGAGGTGACATTTCAAAATTTCTTCTGATTCAGATAGAGCACTTCACTGGCTTTCCAACGGTATGATGCACGTCCGGTTTGGATGAAAATTGGGGGCGTGGATAACGATTTTTCGATTTTGGAGCCTGGGAAAAATTGAATTACTGGCAAGAGGTGACATTTCAAAATTTCTTCTGATTCGCATAGAGCACTTCACTGGCTTTCCAACGGTATGATGCACGTCCGATTTGGATGAAAATTGGGGGCGTGGTTAACGATTTTTCGATTTTGGGGGCCTGGGAAAAATTAAATTACTGGCAAGAGGTGACATTTCAAAATTTCTTCTGATTCGCATAGAGCACTTCACTGGCTTTCCAACGGTATGACGAACGTCCGAATTGGATGAAAATTGGGGGCGTGGTTAACGATTTTTCGATTTTGGGGGCCTGGGAAAAATTGAATTAGTGGCAAGAGGTGACATTTCAAAATTTCTTCTGATTCAGATAGAGCACTTCACTGGCTTTCCAACGGTATGATGCACGTCCGGTTCGGATGAAAATTGGGGGCGTGGTTAACGATTTTTCGATTTTGGGGGCTTGGGAAAAATTGAATTACTGGCAAGCGGTGACATTTCAAAATTTCTTCTGATTCGGATAGAGCACTTCACTGGCTTTCCAACGGTATGATGCACGTCCGGTTTGGATGAAAATTGGGGGCGTGGATAACGATTTTTCGATTTTGGGGGCCTGGGAAAAATTGAATTACTGGCAAGAGGTGACATTTCAAAATTTCTTCTGATTCAGATAGAGCACTTCACTGGCTTTCCAACGGTATGATGCACGTCCGGTTTGGATGAAAATTGGGGGCGTGGATAACGATTTTTCGATTTTGGAGCCTGGGAAAAAATTGAATTACTGGCAAGAGGTGACATTTCAAAATTTCTTCTGATTCGCATAGAGCACTTCACTGGCTTTCCAACGGTATGATGCACGTCCGATTTGGATGAAAATTGGGGGCGTGGTTAACGATTTTTCGATTTTGGGGGCCTGGGAAAAATTAAATTACTGGCAAGAGGTGACATTTCAAAATTTCTTCTGATTCGCATAGAGCACTTCACTGGCTTTCCAACGGTATGACGAACGTCCGAATTGGATGAAAATTGGGGGCGTGGTTAACGATTTTTCGATTTTGGGGGCCTGGGAAAAATTGAATTAGTGGCAAGAGGTGACATTTCAAAATTTCTTCTGATTCAGATAGAGCACTTCACTGGCTTTCCAACGGTATGATGCACGTCCGGTTCGGATGAAAATTGGGGGCGTGGTTAACGATTTTTCGATTTTGGGGGCCTGGGAAAAATTGAATTAGTGGCAAGAGGTGACATTTCAACATTTCTTCTGATTCAGATAGAGCACTTCACTGGCTTTCTAACGGTATGATGCACGTGCGGTTTGGATGAAAATTGGGGGCGTGGTTAACGATTTTTTCGATTTTGGGGGCCTGGGAAAAATTGAATTACTGGCAAGAGGTGACATTTCAAAATTTTTCTTCTGATTCAGATAGAGCACTTCACTGGCTTTCCAACGGTATGATGCACGTCCGGTTCGGATGAAAATTGGGGGCGTAGTTAACGATTTTTCGATTTTGGGGGCCTGGGAAAAATTGAATTAGTGGCAAGAGGTGACATTTCAACATTTCTTCTGATTCAGATAGAGCACTTCACTGGCTTTCTAACGGTATGATGCACGTGCGGTTTGGATGAAAATTGGGGGCGTGGTTAACGATTTTTCGATTTTGGGGGCCTGGGAAAAATTGAATTACTGGCAAGAGGTGACATTTCAAAATTTCTTCTGATTCCGATAGAGCACTTCACTGGCTTTCCAACGGTATGATGCACGTCCGATTTGGATGAAAATTGGGGGCGTGGTTAACGATTTTTCGATTTTGGGGGCCTGGGAAAAATTAAATTACTGGCAAGAGGTGACATTTCAAAATTTCTTCTGATTCGCATAGAGCACTTCACTGGCTTTCCAACGGTATGACGAACGTCCGAATTGGATGAAAATTGGGGGCGTGGTTAACGATTTTTCGATTTTGGGGGCCTGGGAAAAATTGAATTACTGGCAAGAGGTGACATTTCAAAATTTCTTCTGATTCAGATAGAGCGCTTCACTGGCTTTCCAACGGTATGATGCACGTCCGGTTTGGATGAAAATTGGGGGCGTGGTTAACGATTTTTCGATTTTGGGGGCTTGGGAAAAATTGAATTACTGGCAAGAGGTGACATTTCAAAATTTCTTCTGATTCGGATAGAGCACTTCACTGGCTTTCCAACGGTATGATGCACGTCCGGTTTGGATGAAAATTGGTGGCGTGGATAACGATTTTTCGATTTTGGGGGCCTGGGAAAAATTGAATTACTGGCAAGAGGTGACATTTCAAAATTTCTTCTGATTCAGATAGAGCACTTCACTGGCTTTCCAACGGTATGATGCACGTCCGGTTTGGATGAAAATTGGGGGCGTGGATAACGATTTTTCGATTTTGGAGCCTGGGAAAAATTGAATTACTGGCAAGAGGTGACATTTCAAAATTTCTTCTGATTCAGATAGAGCGCTTCACTGGCTTTCCAACGGTATGATGCACGTCCGGTTTGGATGAAAATTGGGGGCGTGGATAACGATTTTTCGATTTTGGGGGCCTGGGAAAAATTGAATTACTGGCAAGAGGTGACATTTCAAAATTTCTTCTGATTCCGATAGAGCACTTCACTGGCTTTCCAACGGTATGATGCACGTCCGGTTTGGATGAAAATTGGGGGCGTGGATAACGATTTTTCGATTTTGGGGGCCTGGGAAAAATTGAATTACTGGCAAGAGGTGACATTTCAAAATTTCTTCTGATTCAGATAGAGCACTTCACTGGCTTTCCAACGGTATGATGCACGTCCGGTTTGGATGAAAATTGGGGGCGTGGATAAGGATTTTTCGATTTTGGAGCCTGGGAAAAATTGAATTACTGGCAAGAGGTGACATTTCAAAATTTCTTCTGATTCAGATAGAGCGCTTCACTGGCTTTCCAACGGTATGATGCACGTCCGGTTTGGATGAAAATTGGGGGCGTGGATAACGATTTTTCGATTTTGGGGGCCTGGGAAAAATTGAATTACTGGCAAGAGGTGACATTTCAAAATTTCTTCTGATTCCGATAGAGCACTTCACTGGCTTTCCAACGGTATGATACACGTCCGGTTCGGATGAAAATTGGGGGCGTGGTTAACGATTTTTCGATTTTGGGGGCTTGGGAAAAATTGAATTACTGGCAAGAGGTGACATTTCAAAATTTCTTCTGACTCGGATAGAGCACTTCACTGGCTTTCCAACGGTATGATGCACGTCCGGTTGGGATGAAAATTGGGGGCGTGGTAAACGATTTTTCGATTTTGGGGGCTTGGGAAAAATTGAATTACTGGCAAGAGATGACATTTCAAAATTTCTTCTGATTCGGATAGAGCACTTCACTGGCTTTCCAACGGTATGATGCACGTCCGGTTTGGATGAAAATTGGGGGCGTGGTTAACGATTTTTCGATTTTGGGGGCTTGGGAAAAATTGAATTACTGGCAAGAGGTGACATTTCAAAATTTCTTCTGACTCGGATAGAGCACTTCACTGGCTTTCCAACGGTATGATGCACGTCCGGTTGGGATGAAAATTGGGGGCGTGGTTAACGATTTTTCGATTTTGGGGGCTTGGGAAAAATTGAATTACTGGCAAGAGGTGACATTTCAAAATTTCTTCTGATTCCGATAGAGCACTTCACTGGCTTTCCAACGGTATGATACACGTCCGGTTCGGATGAAAATTGGGGGCGTGGTTAACGATTTTTCGATTTTGGGGGCTTGGGAAAAATTGAATTACTGGCAAGAGGTGACATTTCAAAATTTCTTCTGACTCGGATAGAGCACTTCACTGGCTTTCCAACGGTATGATGCACGTCCGGTTGGGATGAAAATTGGGGGCGTGGTTAACGATTTTTCGATTTTGGGGGCTTGGGAAAAATTGAATTACTGGCAAGAGGTGACATTTCAAAATTTCTTCTGATTCCGATAGAGCACTTCACTGACTTTCCAACGGTATGATACACGTCCGGTTCGGATGAAAATTGGGGGCGTGGTTAACGATTTTTCGATTTTGGGGGCTTGGGAAAAATTGAATTACTGGCAAGAGGTGACATTTCAAAATTTCTTCTGACTCGGATAGAGCACTTCACTGGCTTTCCAACGGTATGATGCACGTCCGGTTGGGATGAAAATTGGGGGCGTGGTTAACGATTTTTCGATTTTGGGGGCTTGGGAAAAATTGAATTACTGGCAAGAGATGACATTTCAAAATTTCTTCTGACTCGGATAGAGCACTTCACTGCTTTCCAACGGTATGATGCACGTCCGGTTGGGATGAAAATTGGGGGCGTGGTTAACGATTTTTCGATTTTGGGGGCTTGGGAAAAATTGAATTACTGGCAAGAGGTGACATTTCAAAATTTCTTCTGACTCGGATAGAGCACTTCACTGGCTTTCCAACGGTATGATGCACGTCCGGTTGGGATGAAAATTGGGGGCGTGGTTAACGATTTTTCGATTTTGGGGGCTTGGGAAAAATTGAATTACTGGCAAGAGATGACATTTCAAAATTTCTTCTGATTCGGATAGAGCACTTCACTGGCTTTCCAACGGTATGATGCACGTCCGGTTTGGATGAAAATTGGGGGCGTGGTTAACGATTTTTCGATTTTGGGGGCTTGGGAAAAATTGAATTACTGGCAAGAGGTGACATTTCAAAATTTCTTCTGATTCGGATAGAGCACTTCACTGGCTTTCCAACGGTATGATGCACGTCCGGTTTGGAAGAAAATTGGGGGCGTGGATAACGATTATTCGATTTTGGGGGCCTGGGAAAAATTGAATTACTGGCAAGAGGTGACATTTCAAAATTTCTTCTGATTCAGATAGAGCACTTCACTGGCTTTCCAACGGTATGATGCACGTCCGGTTTGGATGAAAATTGGGGGCGTGGATAACGATTTTTCGATTTTGGAGCCTGGGAAAAATTGAATTACTGGCAAGAGGTGACATTTCAAAATTTCTTCTGATTCAGATAGAGCGCTTCACTGGCTTTCCAACGGTATGATGCACGTCCGGTTTGGATGAAAATTGGGGCGTGGATAACGATTTTTCGATTTTGGGGGCCTGGGAAAAATTGAATTACTGGCAAGAGGTGACATTTCAAAATTTCTTCTGATTCCGATAGAGCACTTCACTGGCTTTCCAACGGTATGATACACGTCCGGTTCGGATGAAAATTGGGGGCGTGGTTAACGATTTTTCGATTTTGGGGGCTTGGGAAAAATTGAATTACTGGCAAGAGGTGACATTTCAAAATTTCTTCTGACTCGGATAGAGCACTTCACTGGCTTTCCAACGGTATGATGCACGTCCGGTTGGGATGAAAATTGGGGGCGTGGTTAACGATTTTTCGATTTTGGGGGCTTGGGAAAAATTGAATTACTGGCAAGAGATGACATTTCAAAATTTCTTCTGATTCGGATAGAGCACTTCACTGGCTTTCCAACGGTATGATGCACGTCCGGTTTGGATGAAAATTGGCGGCGTGGTTAACGATTTTTCGATTTTGGGGGCTTGGGAAAAATTGAATTACTGGCAAGAGGTGACATTTCAAAATTTCTTCTGACTCGGATAGAGCACTTCACTGGCTTTCCAACGGTATGATGCACGTCCGGTTGGGATGAAAATTGGGGGCGTGGTTAACGATTTTTCGATTTTGGGGGCTTGGGAAAAATTGAATTACTGGCAAGAGGTGACATTTCAAAATTTCTTCTGATTCGGATAGAGCACTTCACTGGCTTTCCAACGGTATGATGCACGTCCGGTTCGGATGAAAATTGGGGGCGTGGTTAACGATTTTTCGATTTTGGAGCCTGGGAAAAATTGAATTACTGGCAAGAGGTGACATTTCAAAATTTCTTCTGATTCAGATAGAGCCCTTCACTGGCTTTCCAACGGTATGATGCTCGTCCGGTTTGGATGAAAATTGGGGGCGTGGATAACGATTTTTCGATTTTGGGGGCCTGGGAAAAATTGAATTACTGGCAAGAGGTGACATTTCAAAATTTGTTCTGATTGGGATAGAGCACTTCACTAGCTTTCCAACGGTATGACGCACGTCCGAATTCAATGAAAATTGGGGGCGTGGTTAACGATTTTTCGATTTTGGGGGCCTGGGAAAAATTGAATTACTGGCAAGAGGTGACATTTCAAAATTTCTTCTGATTGGGATAGAGCACTTCACTGGCTTTCCAACAGTATGATGCACGTCCGGTTTGGATGAAAATTGGGGGCGTGGTTAACGATTTTTCGATTTTGGGGGCCTGGGAAAAATTGAATTACTGGCAAGAGGTGACATTTCAAAATTTCTTCTGATTGGGATAGAGCACTTCACTGGCTTTCCAACAGTATGATGCACGTCCGGTTTGGATGAAAATTGGGGGCGTGGTTAACGATTTTACGATTTTGGGGGCCTGGGAAAAATTGAATTACTGGCAAGGGGTGACATTTCAAAATTTCTTCTGATTCAGATACAGCGCTTCACTGGCTTTCCAACGGTATGATGCACGTCCGGTTTGGATGAAAATTGGGGGCGTGGTTAACGATTTTTCGATTTTGGGGGCCTGGGAAAAATTGAATTACTGGCAAGGGGTGACATTTCAAAATTTCTTCTGATTCAGATACAGCGCTTCACTGGCTTTCCAACGGTATGATGCACGTCCGGTTTGGATGAAAATTGGGGGCGTGGATAACGATTTTTCGATTTTGGGGGCCTGGGAAAAATTGAATTACTGGCAAGAGGTGACATTTCAAAATTTCTTCTGATTCGGATAGAACACTTCACTGGCTTTCCAACGGTATGATGCACGTCCGGTTCGGATGAAAATTGGGGGCGTGGTTAACGATTTTTCGATTTTGGGGGCCTGGGAAAAATTGAATTACTGGCAAGAGGTGACATTTCAAAATTTCTTCTGATTCGGATAGAGCACTTCACTGGCTTTCCAACGGTATGATGCACGTCCGGTTTGGATGAAAATTGGGGGCGTGGATAACGATTTTTCGATTTTGGGGGCCTGGGAAAAATTGAATTACTGGCAAGAGGTGACATTTCAAAATTTCTTCTGATTCCGATAGAGCACTTCACTGGCTTTCCAACGGTATGATGCACGTCCGGTTTGGATGAAAATTGGGGGCGTGGATAACGATTTTTCGATTTTGGGGGCCTGGGAAAAATTGAATTACTGGCAAGAGGTGACATTTCAAAAATTTCTTCTGATTCCGATAGAGCACTTCACTGGCTTTCCAACGGTATGATGCACGTCCGGTTCGGATGAAAATTGGGGGCGTGGTTAACGATTTTTCGATTTTGGGGGCTTGGGAAAAATTGAATTACTGGCAAGAGGTGACATTTCAAAATTTCTTCTGACTCGGATAGAGCACTTCACTGGCTTTCCAACGGTATGATGCACGTCCGGTTGGGATGAAAATTGGGGGCGTGGTTAACGATTTTTCGATTTTGGGGCTTGGGAAAAATTGAATTACTGGCAAGAGATGACATTTCAAAATTTCTTCTGATTCGGATAGAGCACTTCACTGGCTTTCCAACGGTATGATGCACGTCCGGTTTGGATGAAAATTGGCGGCGTGGTTAACGATTTTTCGATTTTGGGGGCTTGGGAAAAATTGAATTACTGGCAAGAGGTGACATTTCAAAATTTCTTCTGACTCGGATAGAGCACTTCACTGGCTTTCCAACGGTATGATGCACGTCCGGTTTGGGATGAAAATTGGGGGCGTGGTTAACGATTTTTCGATTTTGGGGGCTTGGGAAAAATTGAATTACTGGCAAGAGGTGACATTTCAAAATTTCTTCTGACTCGGATAGAGCACTTCACTGGCTTTCCAACGGTATGATGCACGTCCGGTTGGGATGAAAATTGGGGGCGTGGTTAACGATTTTTCGATTTTGGGGGCTTGGGAAAAATTGAATTACTGGCAAGAGGTGACATTTCAAAATTTGTTCTGATTGGGATAGAGCACTTCACTAGCTTTCCAACGGTATGACGCACGTCCGAATTCAATGAAAATTGGGGGCGTGGTTAACGATTTTTCGATTTTGGGGGCCTGGGAAAAATTGAATTACTGGCAAGAGGTGACATTTCAAAATTTCTTCTGATTGGGATAGAGCACTTCACTGGCTTTCCAACAGTATGATGCACGTCCGGTTTGGATGAAAATTGGGGGCGTGGTTAACGATTTTTCGATTTTGGGGGCCTGGGAAAAATTGAATTACTGGCAAGAGGTGACATTTCAAAATTTCTTCTGATTGGGATAGAGCACTTCACTGGCTTTCCAACAGTATGATGCACGTCCGGTTTGGATGAAAATTGGGGGCGTGGTTAACGATTTTTCGATTTTGGGGGCCTGGGAAAAATTGAATTACTGGCAAGGGGTGACATTTCAAAATTTCTTCTGATTCAGATACAGCGCTTCACTGGCTTTCCAACGGTATGATGCACGTCCGGTTTGGATGAAAATTGGGGGCGTGGTTAACGATTTTTCGATTTTGGGGGCCTGGGAAAAATTGAATTACTGGCAAGAGGTGACATTTCAAAATTTCTTCTGATTCAGATAGAACACTTCACTGGCTTTCCAACGGTATGATGCACGTCCGGTTCGGATGAAAATTGGGGGCGTGGTTAACGATTTTTCGATTTTGGGGGCCTGGGAAAAATTGAATTACTGGCAAGAGGTGACATTTCAAAATTTCTTCTGATTCGGATAGAGCACTTCACTGGCTTTCCAACGGTATGATGCACGTCCGGTTTGGATGAAAATTGGGGGCGTGGATAACGATTTTTCGATTTTGGGGGCCTGGGAAAAATTGAATTACTGGCAAGAGGTGACATTTCAAAATTTCTTCTGATTCGGATTAGAACACTTCACTGGCTTTCCAACGGTATGATGCACGTCCGGTTCGGATGAAAATTGGGGGCGTGGTTAACGATTTTTCGATTTTGGGGGCCTGGGAAAAATTGAATTACTGGCAAGAGGTGACATTTCAAAATTTCTTCTGATTCGGATAGAGCACTTCACTGGCTTTCCAACGGTATGATGCACGTCCGGTTTGGATGAAAATTGGGGGCGTGGATAACGATTTTTCGATTTTGGAGCCTGGGAAAAATTGAATTACTGGCAAGAGGTGACATTTCAAAATTTCTTCTGATTCAGATAGAGCGCTTCACTGGCTTTCCAACGGTATGATGCACGTCCGGTTTGGATGAAAATTGGGGGCGTGGATAAACGATTTTTCGATTTTGGGGGCCTGGGAAAAATTGAATTACTGGCAAGAGGTGACATTTCAAAATTTCTTCTGATTCAGATAGAGCACTTCACTGGCTTTCCAACGGTATGATGCACGTCCGGTTTGGATGAAAATTGGGGGCGTGATAACGATTTTTCGATTTTGGAGCCTGGGAAAAATTGAATTACTGGCAAGAGGTGACATTTCAAAATTTCTTCTGATTCAGATAGAGCGCTTCACTGGCTTTCCAACGGTATGATGCACGTCCGGTTTGGATGAAAATTGGGGGCGTGGATAACGATTTTCCGATTTTGGGGGCCTGGGAAAAATTGAATTACTGGCAAGAGGTGACATTTCAAAATTTCTTCTGATTCCGATAGAGCACTTCACTGGCTTTCCAACGGTATGATACACGTCCGGTTCGGATGAAAATTGGGGGCGTGGTTAAACGATTTTTCGATTTTGGGGGCTTGGGAAAAATTGAATTACTGGCAAGAGGTGACATTTCAAAATTTCTTCTGACTCGGATAGAGCACTTCACTGGCTTTCCAACGGTATGATGCACGTCCGGTTGGGATGAAAATTGGGGGCGTGGTTAACGATTTTTTCGATTTTGGGGGCTTGGGAAAAATTGAATTACTGGCAAGAGATGACATTTCAAAATTTCTTGTGACTCGGATAGAGCACTTCACTGGCTTTCCAACGGTATGATGCACGTCCGGTTGGGATGAAAATTGGGGGCGTGGTTAACGATTTTTCGATTTTGGGGGCTTGGAAAAAATTGAATTACTGGCAAGAGATGACATTTCAAAATTTCTTCTGATTCGGATAGAGCACTTCACTGGCTTTCCAACGGTATGATGCACGTCCGGTTTGGATGAAAATTGGGGGCGTAGTTAACGATTTTTCGATTTTGGGGGCTTGGGAAAAATTGAATTACTGGCAAGAGGTGACATTTCAAAATTTCTTCTGACTCGGATAGAGCACTTCACTGGCTTTCCAACGGTATGATGCACGTCCGGTTGGGATGAAAATTGGGGGCGTGGTTAACGATTTTTCGATTTTGGGGGCTTGGGAAAAATTGGAATTACTGGCAAGAGGTGACATTTCAAAATTTCTTCTGACTCGGATAGAGCACTTCACTGGCTTTCCAACGGTATGATGCACGTCCGGTTGGGATGAAAATTGGGGGCGTGGTTAACGATTTTTCGATTTTGGGGGCCTGGGAAAAATTGAATTACTGGCAAGAGGTGACATTTCAAAATTTCTTCTGATTCAGATAGAACGCTTCACTGGCTTTCCAACGGTATGATGCACGTCCGGTTTGGATGAAAATTGGGGGCGTGGTTAACGATTTTTCGATTTTGGGGGCTTGGGAAAAATTGAATTACTGGCAAGAGGTGACATTTCAAAATTTCTTCTGATTCGGATAGAGCACTTCACTGGCTTTCCAACGGCATGATGCACGTCCGGTTCGGATGAAAATTGGGGGCGTGGTTAACGATTTTTCGATTTTGGGGGCCTGGGAAAAATTGAATTACTGGCAAGAGGTGACATTTCAAAATTTCTTCTGATTCGGATAGAGCACTTCACTGGCTTTCCAACGGTATGATACACGTCCGGTTCGGATGAAAATTGGGGGCGTGGTTAACGATTTTTTCGATTTTGGGGGCTTGGGAAAAATTGAATTACTGGCAAGAGGTGACATTTCAAAATTTCTTCTGACTCGGATAGAGCACTTCACTGGCTTTCCAACGGTATGATGCACGTCCGGTTGGGATGAAAATTGGGGGCGTGGTTAACGATTTTTCGATTTTGGGGGCCTGGGATAAATTGAATTACTGGCAAGAGGTGACATTTCAAAATTTCTTCTGATTCAGATAGAGCGCTTCACTGGCTTTCCAACGGTATGATGCACGTCCGGTTTGGATGAAAATTGGGGGCGTGGATAACGATTTTTCGATTTTGGGGGCCTGGGAAAAATTGAATTACTGGCAAGAGGTGACATTCCAAAATTTCTTCTGATTCGGATAGAGCACTTCACTGGCTTTCCAACGGTATGATGCACGTCCGGTTCGGATGAAAATTGGAGGCGTGGTTAACGATTTTTCGATTTTGGGGGCTTGGGAAAAATTGAATTACTGGCAAGAGGTGACATTTCAAAATTTCTTCTGACTCGGATAGAGCACTTCACTGGCTTTCCAACGGTATGATGCACGTCCGGTTGGGATGAAAATTGGGGGCGTGGTTAACGATTTTTCGATTTTGGGGGCCTGGGAAAAATTGAATTACTGGCAAGAGGTGACATTTCAAAATTTCTTCTGATTCGGATAGAGCACTTCACAGGCTTTCCAACGGTATGATGCACGTCCGGTTTGGATGAAAATTGGGGGCGTGGATAACGATTTTTCGATTTTGGAGCCTGGGAAAAATTGAATTACTGGCAAGAGGTGACATTTCAAAATTTCTTCTGATTCAGATAGAGCGCTTCACTGGCTTTCCAACGGTATGATGCACGTCCGGTTTGGATGAAAATTGGGGGCGTGGTTAACGATTTTTCGATTTTGGGGGCTTGGAAAAAATTGAATTACTGGCAAGAGATGACATTTCAAAATTTCTTCTGATTCGGATAGAGCACTTCACTGGCTTTCCAACGGTATGATGCACGTCCGGTTTGGATGAAAATTGGGGGCGTGGATAACGATTTTTCGATTTTGGAGCCTGGGAAAAATTGAATTACTGGCAAGAGGTGACATTTCAAAATTTCTTCTGATTCAGATAGAGCGCTTCACTGGCTTTCCAACGGTATGATGCACGTCCGGTTGGGATGAAAATTGGGGGCGTGGTTAACGATTTTTCGATTTTGGGGGCTTGGAAAAAATTGAATTACTGGCAAGAGATGATATTTCAAAATTTCTTCTGATTCGGATAGAGCACTTCACTGGCTTTCCAACGGTATGATGCACGTCCGGTTTGGATGAAAATTGGGGGCGTGGTTAACGATTTTTCGATTTTGGGGGCTTGGGAAAAATTGAATTACTGGCAAGAGGTGACATTTCAAAATTTCTTCTGACTCGGATAGAGCACTTCACTGGCTTTCCAACGGTATGATGCACGTCCGGTTGGGATGAAAATTGGGGGCGTGGTTTAACGATTTTTCGATTTTGGGGGCTTGGGAAAAATTGAATTACTGGCAAGAGGTGACATTTCAAAATTTCTTCTGACTCGGATAGAGCACTTCACTGGCTTTCCAACGGTATGATGCACGTCCGGTTGGGATGAAAATTGGGGGCGTGGTTAACGATTTTTCGATTTTGGGGGCCTGGGAAAAATTGAATTACTGGCAAGAGGTGACATTTCAAAATTTCTTCTGATTCAGATAGAGCGCTTCACTGGCTTTCCAACGGTATGATGCACGTCCGGTTTGGATGAAAATTGGCGGCGTGGTTAACGATTTTTCGATTTTGGGGGCTTGGGAAAAATTGAATTACTGGCAAGAGGTGACATTTCAAAATTTCTTCTGATTCGGATAGAGCACTTCACTGGCTTTCCAACGGCATGATGCACGTCCGGTTCGGATGAAAATTGGGGGCGTGGTTAACGATTTTTCGATTTTGGGGGCCTGGGAAAAATTGAATTACTGGCAAGAGGTGACATTTCAAAATTTCTTCTGATTCGGATAGAGCACTTCACTGGCTTTCCAACGGTATGATACACGTCCGGTTCGGATGAAAATTGGGGGCGTGGTTAACGATTTTTCGATTTTGGGGGCTTGGGAAAAATTGAATTACTGGCAAGAGGTGACATTTCAAAATTTCTTCTGACTCGGATAGAGCACTTCACTGGCTTTCCAACGGTATGATGCACGTCCGGTTGGGATGAAAATTGGGGGCGTGGTTAACGATTTTTCGATTTTGGGGGCCTGGGATAAATTGAATTACTGGCAAGACGTGACATTTCAAAATTTCTTCTGATTCAGATAGAGCGCTTCACTGGCTTTCCAACGGTATGATGCACGTCCGGTTTGGATGAAAATTGGGGGCGTGGATAACGATTTTTCGATTTTGGGGGCCTGGGAAAAATTGAATTACTGGCAAGAGGTGACATTTCAAAATTTCTTCTGATTCGGATAGAGCACTTCACTGGCTTTCCAACGGTATGATGCACGTCCGGTTCGGATGAAAATTGGAGGCGTGGTTAACGATTTTTCGATTTTGGGGGCTTGGGAAAAATTGAATTACTGGCAAGAGGTGACATTTCAAAATTTCTTCTGACTCGGATAGAGCACTTCACTGGCTTTCCAACGGTATGATGCACGTCCGGTTGGGATGAAAATTGGGGGCGTGGTTAACGATTTTTCGATTTTGGGGGCCTGGGAAAAATTGAATTACTGGCAAGAGGTGACATTTCAAAATTTCTTCTGATTCGGATAGAGCACTTCACAGGCTTTCCAACGGTATGATGCACGTCCGGTTTGGATGAAAATTGGGGGCGTGGATAACGATTTTTCGATTTTGGAGCCTGGGAAAAATTGAATTACTGGCAAGAGGTGACATTTCAAAATTTCTTCTGATTCAGATAGAGCGCTTCACTGGCTTTCCAACGGTATGATGCACGTCCGGTTTGGATGAAAATTGGGGGCGTGGATAACGATTTTTCGATTTTGGGGGCCTGGGAAAAATTGAATTACTGACAAGAGGTGACATTTCAAAATTTCTTCTGATTCGGATAGAGCACTTCACTGGCTTTCCAACGGTATGATGCACGTCCGGTTTGGATGAAAATTGCGGGCGTGGTTAACGATTTTTTCGATTTTGGGGGCCTGGGAAAAATTGAATTACTGCAAGAGGTGACATTTCAAAAGTTTTTCTGATTCGGATAGAGCACTTCACTGGCTTTCCAACGGTATGATGCACGTCCGGTTTGGATGAAAATTGCGGGCGTGGTTAACGATTTTTCAATTTTGGGGGCCTGGGAAAAATTGAATTACTGCAAGAGGTGACATTTCAAAAGTTTTTCTGATTCGGATAGAGCACTTCACTGGCTTTCCAACGGTATGATGCACGTCCGGTTTGGATGAAAATTGTGGGCGTGGTTAACGATTTTTCGATTTTGGGGGCCTGGGAAAAATTGAATTACTGGCAAGAGGTGACATTTCAAAATTTCATCTGATTCGGATAGAACACTTCACTGGCTTTCCAACGGTATGATGCACGTCCGGTTCGGATGAAAATTGGGGGCGTGGTTAACGATTTTTCGATTTTGGGGGCCTGGGAAAAATTGAATTACTGGCAAGAGGTGACATTTCAAAATTTCTTCTGATTCGGATAGAGCACTTCACTGGCTTTCCAACGGTATGATGCACGTCCGGTTTGGATGAAAATTGGGGGCGTGGATAACGATTTTTCGATTTTGGGGGCCTGGGAAAAATTGAATTACTGGCAAGAGGTGACATTTCAAAATTTCTTCTGATTCGGATAGAACACTTCACTGGCTTTCCAACGGTATGATGCACGTCCGGTTCGGATGAAAATTGGGGGCGTGGTTAACGATTTTTCGATTTTGGGGGCCTGGGAAAAATTGAATTACTGGCAAGAGGTGACATTTCAAAATTTCTTCTGATTCGGATAGAGCACTTCACTGGCTTTCCAACGGTATGATGCACGTCCGGTTTGGATGAAAATTGGGGGCGTGGATAACGATTTTTCGATTTTGGAGCCTGGGAAAAATTGAATTACTGGCAAGAGGTGACATTTCAAAATTTCTTCTGATTCAGATAGAGCGCTTCACTGGCTTTCCAACGGTATGATGCACGTCCGGTTTGGATGAAAATTGGGGGCGTGGATAACGATTTTTCGATTTTGGGGGCCTGGGAAAAATTGAATTACTGGCAAGAGGTGACATTTCAAAATTTCTTCTGATTCAGATAGAGCACTTCACTGGCTTTCCAACGGTATGATGCACGTCCGGTTTGGATGAAAATTGGGGGCGTGGATAACGATTTTTCGATTTTGGAGCCTGGGAAAAATTGAATTACTGGCAAGAGGTGACATTTCAAAATTTCTTCTGATTCAGATAGAGCGCTTCACTGGCTTTCCAACGGTATGATGCACGTCCGGTTTGGATGAAAATTGGGGGCGTGGATAACGATTTTCCGATTTTGGGGGCCTGGGAAAAATTGAATTACTGGCAAGAGGTGACATTTCAAAATTTCTTCTGATTCCGATAGAGCACTTCACTGGCTTTCCAACGGTATGATACACGTCCGGTTCGGATGAAAATTGGGGGCGTGGGTTAACGATTTTTCGATTTTGGGGGCTTGGGAAAAATTGAATTACTGGCAAGAGGTGACATTTCAAAAATTTCTTCTGACTCGGATAGAGCACTTCACTGGCTTTCCAACGGTATGATGCACGTCCGGTTGGGATGAAAATTGGGGGCGTGGTTAACGATTTTTCGATTTTGGGGGCTTGGGAAAAATTGAATTACTGGCAAGAGATGACATTTCAAAATTTCTTGTGACTCGGATAGAGCACTTCACTGGCTTTCCAACGGTATGATGCACGTCCGGTTGGGATGAAAATTGGGGGCGTGGTTAACGATTTTTCGATTTTGGGGGCTTGGAAAAAATTGAATTACTGGCAAGAGATGACATTTCAAAATTTCTTCTGATTCGGATAGAGCACTTCACTGGCTTTCCAACGGTATGATGCACGTCCGGTTTGGATGAAAATTGGGGGCGTAGTTAAACGATTTTTCGATTTTGGGGGCTTGGGAAAAATTGAATTACTGGCAAGAGGTGACATTTCAAAATTTCTTCTGACTCGGATAGAGCACTTCACTGGCTTTCCAACGGTATGATGCACGTCCGGTTGGGATGAAAATTGGGGGCGTGGTTAACGATTTTTCGATTTTGGGGGCTTGGGAAAAATTGAATTACTGGCAAGAGGTGACATTTCAAAATTTCTTCTGACTCGGATAGAGCACTTCACTGGCTTTCCAACGGTATGATGCACGTCCGGTTGGGATGAAAATTGGGGGCGTGGTTAACGATTTTTTCGATTTTGGGGGCCTGGGAAAAATTGAATTACTGGCAAGAGGTGACATTTCAAAATTTCTTCTGATTCAGATAGAACGCTTCACTGGCTTTCCAACGGTATGATGCACGTCCGGTTTGGATGAAAATTGGGGGCGTGGTTAACGATTTTTCGATTTTGGGGGCTTGGGAAAAATTGAATTACTGGCAAGAGGTGACATTTCAAAATTTCTTCTGATTCGGATAGAGCACTTCACTGGCTTTCCAACGGCATGATGCACGTCCGGTTCGAATGAAAATTGGGGGCGTGGTTAACGATTTTTCGATTTTGGGGGCCTGGGAAAAATTGAATTACTGGCAAGAGGTGACATTTCAAAATTTCTTCTGATTCGGATAGAGCACTTCACTGGCTTTCCAACGGTATGATACACGTCCGGTTCGGATGAAAATTGGGGGCGTGGTTAACGATTTTTCGATTTTGGGGGCTTGGGAAAAATTGAATTACTGGCAAGAGGTGACATTTCAAAATTTCTTCTGACTCGGATAGAGCACTTCACTGGCTTTCCAACGGTATGATGCACGTCCGGTTGGGATGAAAATTGGGGGCGTGGTTAACGATTTTTCGATTTTGGGGGCCTGGGATAAATTGAATTACTGGCAAGAGGTGACATTTCAAAATTTTCTTCTGATTCAGATAGAGCGCTTCACTGGCTTTCCCAACGGTATGATGCACGTCCGGTTTGGATGAAAATTGGGGGCGTGGATAACGATTTTTCGATTTTGGGGGCCTGGGAAAAATTGAATTACTGGCAAGAGGTGACATTCCAAAATTTCTTCTGATTCGGATAGAGCACTTCACTGGCTTTCCAACGGTATGATGCACGTCCGGTTCGGATGAAAATTGGAGGCGTGGTTAACGATTTTTCGATTTTGGGGGCTTGGGAAAAATTGAATTACTGGCAAGAGGTGACATTTCAAAATTTCTTCTGACTCGGATAGAGCACTTCACTGGCTTTCCAACGGTATGATGCACGTCGGTTGGGATGAAAATTGGGGGCGTGGTTAACGATTTTTCGATTTTGGGGGCCTGGGAAAAATTGAATTACTGGCAAGAGGTGACATTTCAAAATTTCTTCTGATTCGGATAGAGCACTTCACAGGCTTTCCAACGGTATGATGCACGTCCGGTTTGGATGAAAATTGGGGGCGTGGATAACGATTTTTCGATTTTGGAGCCTGGGAAAAATTGAATTACTGGCAAGAGGTGACATTTCAAAATTTCTTCTGATTCAGATAGAGCGCTTCACTGGCTTTCCAACGGTATGATGCACGTCCGGTTTGGATGAAAATTGGGGGCGTGGTTAACGATTTTTCGATTTTGGGGGCTTGGAAAAAATTGAATTACTGGCAAGAGATGACATTTCAAAATTTCTTCTGATTCGGATAGAGCACTTCACTGGCTTTCCAACGGTATGATGCACGTCCGGTTTGGATGAAAATTGGGGGCGTGGATAACGATTTTTCGATTTTGGAGCCTGGGAAAAATTGAAATTACTGGCAAGAGGTGACATTTCAAAATTTCTTCTGATTCAGATAGAGCGCTTCACTGGCTTTCCAACGGTATGATGCACGTCCGGTTGGGATGAAAATTGGGGGCGTGGTTAAACGATTTTTCGATTTTGGGGGCTTGGAAAAAATTGAATTACTGGCAAGAGATGATATTTCAAAATTTCTTCTGATTCGGATAGAGCACTTCACTGGCTTTCCAACGGTATGATGCACGTCCGGTTTGGATGAAAATTGGGGGCGTGGTTAACGATTTTTCGATTTTGGGGGCTTGGGAAAAATTGAATTACTGGCAAGAGGTGACATTTCAAAATTTCTTCTGACTCGGATAGAGCACTTCACTGGCTTTCCAACGGTATGATGCACGTCCGGTTGGGATGAAAATTGGGGGCGTGGTTAACGATTTTTCGATTTTGGGGGCTTGGGAAAAATTGAATTACTGGCAAGAGGTGACATTTCAAAATTTCTTCTGACTCGGATAGAGCACTTCACTGGCTTTCCAACGGTATGATGCACGTCCGGTTGGGATGAAAATTGGGGGCGTGGTTAACGATTTTTTCGATTTTGGGGGCCTGGGAAAAATTGAATTACTGGCAAGAGGTGACATTTCAAAATTTCTTCTGATTCAGATAGAGCGCTTCACTGGCTTTCCAACGGTATGATGCACGTCCGGTTTGGATGAAAATTGGCGGCGTGGTTAACGATTTTTCGATTTTGGGGGCTTGGGAAAAAATTGAATTACTGGCAAGAGGTGACATTTCAAAATTTCTTCTGATTCGGATAGAGCACTTCACTGGCTTTCCAACGGCATGATGCACGTCCGGTTCGGATGAAAATTGGGGGCGTGGTTAACGATTTTTCGATTTTGGGGGCCTGGGAAAAATTTGAATTACTGGCAAGAGGTGACATTTCAAAATTTCTTCTGATTCGGATAGAGCACTTCACTGGCTTTCCAACGGTATGATACACGTCCGGTTCGGATGAAAATTGGGGCGTGGTTAACGATTTTTCGATTTTGGGGGCTTGGGAAAAATTGAATTACTGGCAAGAGGTGACATTTCAAAATTTCTTCTGACTCGGATAGAGCACTTCACTGGCTTTCCAACGGTATGATGCACGTCCGGTTGGGATGAAAATTGGGGGCGTGGTTAACGATTTTTCGATTTTGGGGGCCTGGGATAAATTGAATTACTGGCAAGACGTGACATTTCAAAATTTCTTCTGATTCAGATAGAGCGCTTCACTGGCTTTCCAACGGTATGATGCACGTCCCGGTTTGGATGAAAATTGGGGGCGTGGATAACGATTTTTCGATTTTGGGGGCCTGGGAAAAATTGAATTACTGGCAAGAGGTGACATTTCAAAATTTCTTCTGATTCGGATAGAGCACTTCACTGGCTTTCCAACGGTATGATGCACGTCCGGTTCGGATGAAAATTGGAGGCGTGGTTAACGATTTTTCGATTTTGGGGGCTTGGGAAAAATTGAATTACTGGCAAGAGGTGACATTTCAAAATTTCTTCTGACTCGGATAGAGCACTTCACTGGCTTTCCAACGGTATGATGCACGTCCGGTTGGGATGAAAATTGGGGGCGTGGTTAACGATTTTTCGATTTTGGGGGCCTGGGAAAAATTGAATTACTGGCAAGAGGTGACATTTCAAAATTTCTTCTGATTCGGATAGAGCACTTCACAGGCTTTCCAACGGTATGATGCACGTCCGGTTTGGATGAAAATTGGGGGCGTGGATAAAGATTTTTCGATTTTGGAGCCTGGGAAAAATTGAATTACTGGCAAGAGGTGACATTTCAAAATTTCTTCTGATTCAGATAGAGCGCTTCACTGGCTTTCCAACGGTATGATGCACGTCCGGTTTGGATGAAAATTGGGGGCGTGGATAACGATTTTTCGATTTTGGGGGCCTGGGAAAAATTGAATTACTGACAAGAGGTGACATTTCAAAATTTCTTCTGATTCGGATAGAGCACTTCACTGGCTTTCCAACGGTATGATGCACGTCCGGTTTGGATGAAAATTGCGGGCGTGGTTAACGATTTTTCGATTTTGGGGGCCTGGGAAAAATTGAATTACTGCAAGAGGTGACATTTCAAAAGTTTTTCTGATTCGGATAGAGCACTTCACTGGCTTTCCAACGGTATGATGCACGTCCGGTTTGGATGAAAATTGCGGGCGTGGTTAACGATTTTTCAATTTTGGGGGCCTGGGAAAAATTGAATTACTGCAAGAGGTGACATTTCAAAAGTTTTTCTGATTCGGATAGAGCACTTCACTGGCTTTCCAACGGTATGATGCACGTCCGGTTTGGATGAAAATTGTGGGCGTGGTTAACGATTTTTCGATTTTGGGGGCCTGGGAAAAATTGAATTACTGGCAAGAGGTGACATTTCAAAATTTCTTCTGATTCGGATAGAGCGCTTCACTGGCTTTCCAACGGTATGATGCACGTCCGGTTTGGATGAAAATTGCGGGCGTGGTTAACGATTTTTCAATTTTGGGGGCCTGGGAAAAATTGAATTACTGCAAGAGGTGACATTTCAAAAGTTTTTCTGATTCGGATAGAGCACTTCACTGGCTTTCCAACGGTATGATGCACGTCCGGTTTGGATGAAAATTGTGGGCGTGGTTAACGATTTTTCGATTTTGGGGGCCTGGGAAAAATTGAATTACTGGCAAGAGGTGACATTTCAAAAGTTTTTCTGATTCGGATAGAGCACTTCACTGTCTTTCATACGGTATGATGCACGTCCGGTTTGGATGAAAATTGGTGGCGTGGTTAACGATTTTTCGATTTTGGGGGCCTGGGAAAAATTGAATTACTGGCAAGAGGTGACATTTCAAAAGTTTTTCTGATTCGGATAGAGCACTTCACTGTCTTTCCAACGGTATGATGCACGTCCGGTTTGGATGAAAATTGGGGGCGTGGTTAAGTTACTGCTACCAAGTTATTGTCAAATATTTTACTGCTTACAAAGGTTGGTTTTGACGTTAGTTTCTTCAGTTTTTCCTTGTCTGTTACTAACTCCACATTCACACGCTTTCGTAGATTTTCCATAGTCTTTCCGAATACACTATTATTCATGAGCTTGAAGAAATCCTTCTCAAAGTCGTTCTTCGCTTGGGTTCTCTTGTCTGTATTAAAGTCGATATATTGCTTGAGCCATGGTGACTGATCGAACTGAAGTACTCTATGTACCTTCTTAACCTTCATTCCCAAACTTCTGTATAACTGTAGGTTTCTATAATGAACAACGTACTTACTCTTATCGCTTAGGTTAGGTACAAGTTTTGCAACCTCTCCAACAGATATCTTAAAGGAGTAGTCAAGGTTGATGACAACTTGCACTTATATCAAACTAAATAACATGCTTACCTTTCTCCCAAAGTTTGAAAACCCAAAGTTAAATGGAAGTCGAGATATTTAACAAGAAACATACGAAATTCAGCACATTCTGCAATCGCCATTTTGCACATTGCAGCGAACCCGCGATCATACAGCGGTAATGCTTCGTGACGTCACTGCGCGCTTTGGCATTATTGTTGCAAGCACTGTTTACAAGACAAATTAAATATCTGGTGAGAATATTGTATAAAATTTAAAGAAAATTTAAAAACTGATGAGCGTCTCCGGTGATTCTTCAAGTGAACAGTCTTCTGGTTATACTAATTCAGGACTCCGAAAATAGCGATGAAGAATATTTCGACGGAGAAATACAGCCGTATGCTTTCGAACCAGTTGATGAAACGATTTCTGATACTGAGCTAGAGGGGGGAATGGAGGTTGAAGAATTATCAGAACATTCCGACGATGAAAATCGACTTCAAAACAAAGACTGGTTAGTAATGCTAATACCAAGTTTTTCTTGAAATGATATGGCATTGTAACGTTTAGTTTTCAATGGAATGTTGAGTATCATTCAATCATTGCATTGGTAAAGTATACGTTGCAAAGACTATTAAACTATAAAGGGAATCCTTCAAGTGTGTTATCTTACCATGAAATGTTCAATTTGACCCCAGAAAATATTTCATCTGGGGATAAAGCTTTTTTAATGCAATTCAATCAAGCTACAGAAACCTGAAGATATCATTCTCAAGACCTATCCCCTTTTCATTTGCATTCATGTAAATTCCCCACAGTCATGTTGATTGTTTTCTAGGTGTTTGTGTTCACATTGCCAAATTATGGATAGAGTTGAAGAAAGTGTTTGCTGTCAGGAAATCACAGAGGTTATGTGGAAAAAACGAGGAGGTAGCACAAGCTGAACAGCTCGAAATTCCAGGCTGTATTACTGACAATGCAGGGTTTCAAGCTGTGTGTCTAAATCAGTGGGTATTACAGGCTGCATGGAGTCAGTACCGTCAACAATATGGCACAAGAGCACATGAAGGGCCTGAGCATAAAAACAAAAGGCATGTTGCCTATAGACAAATGGTTAGATGGTGTTGGGGTGTGCTGGGCAAAGATATACGAGTGCCTTTGCCATCCTGTGCTGTGTCTTGTATTAGAGCACATTTTCCACCTCCAGGCTTAGAAGAAGATTTTGAATTTGATGGCTTTAAATTTGCTGATGAATAGTAGTAAATAATATATAAATAAAATATTTTCATAAACAATTAGCACAATCCCAACTGGAGTTCTCTGTGGAGATCTGTCCATATTTCTAATTTACCACTATTCTATTTTACCACTATTCTACAATTACATGCTTAATAAAATCCAACTGGTTTTTATATAATACAATATGTATTATTTCCATTATTTCCAAATACTTACAACAACTTTTTCGATTTTGTCATAGCTTGCACGTATAGGCTTCAGCCTTTAAATTGGATTGCGCCTGTGCGCGGGTAATATTTTACATATTGTTTTGATTTTGTTATGACTATGTTAATTTGATTGGCTTATTTTGTTTCACGTGACTGCCTTTGTAGTTTTACTATAAAAGCAGCTTGTTTATGTATGTCTTCCTACTAGTTCTCCATGACGAAGGGCCTTTGCTCAAAACGTCGAGAAGATATTTTGATATTTTATAGGCTTGTGTGTACCTTTACAACCCAGAGGTTGTTGATAATGTAGTTGTATTTTGCAAGTAGAGCCAAAGTTGATTGTTATGTTACTTTTTTGGCCATTCTTGATTTGTGCTTGCTTATTATCTCATCTTTGCTTGGTAGAGGAAATGATGCGATATTTTTGGGAATAGTTGCAGGCTTAGTTGACTTGGTTTTTTTGCCATTATTCCTACACACAAGAACCTCTTTCATCAACTCTTGCACAAAGGAGTAGGATTTCTCTTCCATTATTGGTTTTGCAACCCACTTCTTCTTTCCCTTGGGAAATACAACATTATAGCGTTTTTCACCCTTGTTCTTCCCCTTTTTTCACCAGTGCATGCTGCCTTTTTACATTGGAGTTGTGATCGATAACCGCCAGTTGGGTTCTAGCAATCATTCCTTTGTAAGAGAAATGCAGGCGTTTTGGGGCATACTTGAGAAGCAAGGAATGGTAGACCTCAAGACTTCCAGTATGGTGGAACTCAGTTAGTTTACTTATGTCTTTCAGTAATTTTTTATTCATTACCACTTCTTCCATGGCAATGTGAGCAGGTGATCCAGGTTTGAGCCATTTTGTCTGCCTTGCTTTTGATCTTGATAGTTTGCCATGACCACATTTATGAAATTTGCTAGCTTTTTTCCATTTGTGTTTGTTCACAACATGATGGAGAATGGATATCCACTTCTCTTGTAGCAGCTCTGGATCACCATTGCAGGTTTGCGCACTCCACCACAAATGGTTTGAAACAGATTGGATCCATTTGGTAAGGTCTTCATTTCCCTTCTTCTTTGCTTTTTTAGAAAGCTTTTTGGTGACCCATTTAGAAAGGTGCCAAACATCGTACTGGTGTATGATAGCAGGGTACTTCTTTCGCAGCTCTGAAGTTATTTGTGTATGGCGATCTGTTGTGAGGGATCTGATTTTTATTTTTTTACTCATCACATTGTTTAGGGATCTCTGGCAACCTTCATTTTCCATCGCATTGGAAGATGATACTTCTCCAACATGCACCAAGGAAAAATCAACAATTTTTTCTGAACTTTCAGCCATAAGTGAATAGGTCCCATATTTGGCATTGTGGCCAGGGCTATCTGATCGACCGTCCCCGCAAAGATCAATCATGTGATCTTGTTTGATCTCTTCAATCACATCCTTTTGCTGTGTGTTATAAGTCTTGTTGATGGTTGGGAATATGACTTTGTCTTGGACTTTGTAAAATTGATCTTTGTTTACAAAGTTCATAGTGAGTGCATGAAAAAGTTGCTTAGTAGCTTCATATGTACTACCAGTAAATACAACTGCAGATGGTATTAAGATATTTCCTGCTGGCCTCTTGTTCAATTCAGGTTGGGATCTCCATTCAAAAGTATGATTGTTACAGCATACTGTTCTAATTGTTACCATACTGCCTGTGTGAGTCTTTTGAATTTCGCACAGAGATCCACATTCTTTGCAGGAAATAAATAATTGATCCAGCATCGATTCGAACACAATAAATTTTCTTTCATTCACCGGTGTCTGACCATCTTCATCACTACTCTCACCTGATTCTGAATAAACATAATCTACATCATTTTCATCTTCTTCAAAACTCAAATCATCAGCATAATCATTATCACCATCATCACTCACTTCAAGCCCATCAATATCATCATCATCTTGCCTGTGCTGCTCAATGTTTGGCTGCTCTTTCACTTCTCTACCAAATAATTTAGTTGGTTTCACTGTTAACTCTTTGCTTTTGACTCTGATTGGTGTTTGGCAGTTTTTCTTTAGGCTTTGTTTTGTTCTTTTATGCTTTTGTTTTCTTGGTTTCCTTTTGGCCAAGGTTTGTACTGCTACACTTCTTTTTAATATGCTATCACACTGAGCTTCAGCATCATTATAAATTATCTGGTCACACATTGTAGCTTTATTTTGTGCAATCTCAACATCATCAGTTATAGGCACCACATTTACATCACTGGGCATGTTGGACTGAAGCAATTTGACTATTTCCTATATATTAGTAATCCAAAGAAAATTAATCTAAATTGGCTATTCTGAGCAGTTGTGTTGAAGGGGGTCTGCTAGGGGACAGCCCAACCACTATTTTAATATATTATAGGTATGGCTCTAGTACATTTCACAACATTATATACTATTAGTGATATAAACACAAACCTGTTCGGTTTCGACTTTATTTCGTTTTTGTAGCCTTGACTGCGATGTCACACGTTCATTTTTTGGCTCTTGAAATGGAAATATCGATGGAACGCTTTCAAGTTTTAGACTTGTTTTCGACTTCATTCCAAAGGAACCCATTAAAGAAGCTTCGAAACATTCTGGCGTAAAATGCATGCTACAAACATAGCACGATTTATCTTGCGGAGGGTTGTCACGACGTATTCTATTTAGCCATATTTTCCGCATTTTTTTGTCTTTAGGTAAGCGGTGATACGATACAGGTATCCCTTTAGTCTTCCTCGAACCATTTGTGCAACCAGGCACTATGCAATGAGGCATAGTTCCTGTACTATGAATATAAATTGCATCGAACGTAAACAGTGTTTTGAATATGGATTACTTCGCGCCAAATGCCAAAGCGCGCAGTGACGTCACGAAGCATTACCGCTGTATGATCGCGGGTTCGCTGCAATGTGCAAAATGGCGATTGCAGAATGTGCTGAATTTCGTATGTTTCTTGTTAAATATCTCGACTTCCATTTAACTTTGGGTTTTCAAACTTTGGGAGAAAGGTAAGCATGTTATTTAGTTTGATATAAGTGCAAGTTGTCATCAACCTTGACTACTCCTTTAAACTTGTTTTGGATTGTCTTACAATAGTTTGACAACATGTCACTACTTACTTTCATCCTCTCAGGGGCTAAAGGATAGTCGTTGTGAAGATCGTGCAACTCCTCTGGATACTCTAAACCAACCTCGAGTATCAACCCCTTGTCTGAGTCATTGTTATATTTATCTAGATTGTTGATGTCAAAACCTTCGACCCACTCAAACCCACCAGTCGGTAGATACTGACACATAGCCCAACCATAAAGGTTATTCGCGTCTAGGTACACGATATGTTTCGACGGTTTACTACTATCATACCCCTTCATGTACTTGTTATTAGCTTCTCCGTGTCTATGTGTTATACAGGATACACCACCTCGCATTCCTTTTGTCGATAAACTGAAACATATCAATGTTAGTCATCAACTCTAGCTCCACTCCTGTCATCTTTAGAGCAGCGTCCCACGACAGTCCAGGTGACGTGAAGTAATGACAAGGATCTAACTGGTAGTACTGTTTACACGTTCTTCTAAAGTTCTCGAACACGTAAGCCAGTAGTAACACGTCAGACTTTAGGTATAGGTCGTGGTACTCACCCATATTCTCCACACCCATTGTCTCCCACACTTCTTGAGCGTGCTCGTAGTCTGTGTCTGACACATGCTCGTCGTTTAGGATGCTGTAGAAACTCTCCTTTGACGGTAACTCAAGTTCGTTAAACTTATCGAAACTATCCATATAGTCATATGGGTACACACCTTTTCGCGACACCAACTCTAGCTCCTCACCTTGAAACAGTTCAGACGTATACTTGAGACAGTCCTTTGGTAGGTTGTTCACCAGGTTGGCTAGACTAGAGCTCATGAATTGGAAACTATCTAGAAACACTAGATGTTTACCTAACATGAACGCCATATATTTCTCCATATTATTTGGTATGACGTTGATTTTCAGACCAACCTTACCTATCTCCTGCATTATGAAGTGGCTATCGTACCCTCTTAGATTGTGAAATATGACAGGTATCTTATCAGTCAGTCTATAGTTCCTATTACATAACTGATGTGCTGAACCTCTATATTTACCAGTGACATGACAATGATCTCTAACTCTCACGTCTCTACGTTTATATTTTCCATCACAAATATGACATTTAGTCGCTTCCTTGAAGTTAACCTTATCAGCTATGGTCATCACCATGTCCTCATTAAAATGCTCCTTTCTGACTTTCTTGCAGTATTTAACCTCCTCTAGCATCTTTTTCATGAACTTCCTAACAGCGCTCTTACCTCGAAACATCTCTACTGGTTTACTATATTTATCATCGTAACAGCACACTACTTTGTACCCATACCCACAGTCCGTGTGTCTTTGGTACTCGCTAGTGTACGATCCTGTGAGTGGTTTCACGTTGTCGACCTTCTCTGTGATAGCCTCAAAGTCTGCGTATATTACAAATGGTACCTCTAATTGTTTGTGGTAATTTTCGTACTCAAGAGTGCTATCTTCTTCAGCTGGCATCTTGATCGCTTGCTTACCATTTACCACCATACAAACCTCCTTATGTTTCTCTAGAATCTCACTGGTAGTAAAACATTGAAGACAGTACCTACAGAAACTATTGCGACACTTGTGTTTAGACTGACCGCACATAAACCTACAAAAGTCTTTGATGTACACGTAGTGTCGTTTAAACACCATTCGTTATTAGCAGTAGGTCCATATGATCCTCGAACTTCTCCTCAGAAACGTAGATAGGAAATGTCTGCTTGTTCTCATACCCAAACACGCTTATGCTGATATCATTCTGCCTCTCTATCTTGTTGTACTGTTTCGTATCCACTGGAAATCTTACTCCGTCATAATTGACAGAACCTACGTTCTTCTTGTGCTTCGACACTCTCTGCGGATCCTTTCCTACAGGACACTTGTGCAACACGTGACACCACATGAAACACTTGTCATCTTCATTCTTTATAATCAAACCTTTCGACGCGTTCCTCAACTCTTCCGGTAGCTCAATATAACTCGATCCTTTAAGAGGCTTATACACTACCACGTTAATATAGTGGTCACTAACACTATCTACAACCCACGCAGACCCTTCTGACAACCACACAGCTATACGATTCACTATCTCCTCACTAGATTGCTTCGTAGTCCCACTAATATCAACACTATTAGTCACTGTTTTGACCACACTATTGAAGAAGGCTGTCTTAAACACAGACTCTCCACCACCAATTTGTTTCTCTAAAGTCACTTTCAATGTCTCAGAAAACTTTAAACCTTTCAGTCTCTCTAACTCTTTCTGTAAAGTTGAGTCCACTACTCCTCTAGTCTTGACTAGTTGTTTTAGTGGATCATTATTGTCGATCACCTCAACACTATACGACTTAGTGTACCCTTTGAGAGCAACTCTCCTTTGTACTACAGTAGGACGTGTCTTAGCAATAAGGTTAGTGATTCTCTCATACTCTTTGTCTGAGACTTCCTGACTTAATCGTGACCTCTTAACATATCGTCTAAGATCGCGTCTAGCCTCTCGAATCTCTCTGACCTCCCTAACTCTGGTGACTCTATTAATGACGTTCTCTCTAGATCCCCTTCTAATAAGATCCATCCACTTATACCCCAATGCTTTAGCATCAACTAGATAGCCAGACATCCTCTCTAGAAAACTCATCTTAACATTCGGTATAACTAAATTACCAGAACCCATAGCAGGATCACGTGCACCACCACTCGATAGTATACCACTACGAGCGACATTACCACCTACAACAGAGTTACGTTTACGTCCAGACCTTTTCATAAGAGTCGTTTTATTATTTAATATAGCTAAGTCCTTAGACCCTTTTGAATCATGAGCCCCACTCAACTCATGACTTGAAATAAAGCCCGTATCAGGATCATGTGTAATATCGCTTGACACAGTCTTGTCACGAGCGACATCCTCACCCACAGCAGCGCCACGTCCAGACACCTCACTCTGTAGCCTACTAGCTGAGACACGTCTCTGACTCCCCAAACCATGCGACACATCGTCTATTAGTAGTCTCGAAAGTGGGGCTAACGGCGAACTTTTTCCATTTGAATGTCTCAACTTCTCTGGAGAACCAAGCACTTTTTCCGTTTTTGGATTCCACATATTTGCTCGAGAGACATATGTGGAATCTAAAAACAGAAAAAGTGCCACGTTCTCCAGAGAAAAAAGTTGAGACATGAAAAATGGAAAAATGCGCCGGTAGCCCCACTTTCTATACTACTTTGTTTCTTTGGGCGGTGTACGCTAACCATTTAATGGCAATAACAGATTGTTTATCTTGAGGCCGGTAGCCATGCGGTGGAATGATGGCAATCGAATTCTCTCGCAGAAAGTTTTTGCGGAATACGAGATTACAGGCCGAAGCAATCGTCAAACATTTCTCGAAGGGGTCGATATCGGTGACAGAACGAAACAGTTCTCTAAACTCAAGACAACAGCGTCGGAGGATGTCGACGTCTGATCGGCAATACGTGAGGATTTCCTCTTGGAAGTTGAACACATAATTGCTGGCTTTTAGGTTATTATACCAGACATAAAATTTCTCGCGATCACCAGGTGCCATGCCGTCCGGATTATAATAATTAGCATCTGGAAGGGGGCCCACATAGTTCTGGTTGGCTTCGGTGTTGAAATAATGTGGGAAATAGCCCTTGGCTAGTTCGTTTAGACCGAATGTTTTTGGAAAGTTTGCGAGTCTCATCGGTATAAAACATAACGAGTCGACAAACTTGATATTTAACACAGGTACACTACATTGAGTGTTAAAATCGTCGCACCACGCATAATTACTTCGGGTACTAAACCATTCTTGTGTAGGTATTGCAGGATGAAATATCCGTCATAGCCTTGGAAATTATGGGCCATCACAATACTACCGGAGTTTTGTTCTTGGAACAGCCATTCACAAAAATCATCTCTCGTATTTGGGCCACTAAATACTTTTTCGTCACCGCTCTCGTTGTGGACGACACATACATTTGGGACGTGTTCTCCACCTTCTTGCGTGCATTCGAAGTCGAAAAATAATAGCTGGGAGTACTCGCTTTCTCCTCCTTCGTTCGGTTCTCCGCCCACAGCGGTCTCATCGTCAATTAAATTCGTGTCCGATTGTGTTTGATCAGTGGTTTTTCTCTTTACCGGTTGCATGAAACATTGATGGTTCTCAGGATTTACATACTGTTGACACACAGTGCATCGAACAAGACCGCAATAATGTTTTTGAGGGAGTTCGTTGGCCCTTTTCACTACTTGATTGCAGTGTTGACATTTCACGACGGATGCACAAATCGGTCATTTCTCGCCCACGGTTGCTTTATGTCGATCGAAACATTCTTGGCTTTTAAAGAATCGGTTTGCACTCGTTACAGTGTACCCAGTTCGTTATCGACAGTTTTTGTGTATAGCATAACTTGCAGGTATCGCCGCATAGATGGTCTTCGATCTTATCGTAGCCTTTCTTACAAACATGGCAGTATTTCTTCCGAGCCAAGAACGCAGGCATGCTTGAAATCACGTCGTAATGGTTATCGTGGGCGTAAAGATAAATATGTTTTGATGCTTCAGGACCAGAATAAATTAATGTATTCAAATGTTCCTTTGAAACAATGTTAATTTGGTAGTCGGTTAAATAGGCTTGAAATTGCTTGACTTCTTCAATACCACATTGTCCTAGCAGAACGTTGGCTTTCTCGTGAAGGTCATGAGCGAGTCTCCCCTGTAACGGCTTTTGAGATTTCCTAATATTGTCGTATCTTTCATCATTGTCAACTTTGGCTTTGGCCACGACAATAGCCCGAGCGAGACATAGGTTATCTTTGTTCTGAATTCGTACGACACAGTGTTTTCTTTCAAGGTATTTGTCTAAATTAGCAATTTTTCGCTTCCTTCCTGTCCCTCCATGTGGCATTTCGACATGAATTATGTTTACGGTAATGGAATAGTCAAGGGTAAACATATCGTTCGATTGAATTACTCTTTCGATTTCGGCTAAGATTCTCTCAACAGTCAGTCGTTCTCGAGGCATGAACGGCAGCGAAATAGGATATTCGAGTTGAGGCGAATGCATAATAAAACGGACTTGGTCGTGCGAAGCTACACCATCGGTGACTCGACCTAACACACTCTCGAACACTTCATGTAGATGCCTTAGGACATCAGGCAAGCCTTGAACTTGCAAATTATTAAACTGGATCTTATAATCAATGCCCGTGGTCTTAAATTTCTTAACTTTGACTTGCTTAACCGACTTAACAGTGAATAACGGAACAGTTTTAAGTTTCTTACTTGTTGATGCTCCATCGTTTACCTCGGCTGGCCGCTTGCGGTTGCCTTCTCCGGTCTGGACATCCAACAGCCTTCCATGTTGCGCATGGCTTCAGGCATATGGCAGGCATCCTCTAACTCGGCCACAAACGAATCATCGTTCCAGTCGTTTTTGAAAAAGAGTCTCTCTTGCTCTGACCAACCAACCATCAAATCAGTGCATATCCCACATCTCTCGATTTCTAAATCTCGCTCCAAGTTATTTGACCAGATGATAACCCTTTGCCAAAAGGCAGCCTCCCTATGTCTTTCGTCCAATTCGAAAAGCCATTCCAACACTTCGATTTCTTCGATGAGGGTACAACCCTTGATCACATTGATAATGTCCATTACTGTAAAAAAGATATACGACAACATATTAAACTCTTATAATAATGAAACAACTATTCAAATATATACAATTCAATTCACTATATAATCACATCAATACCTTCTCAATATCAATATACGTCCAAAAAAATCCAAACAAACTATATCCAACAAGGTAAACTTCAGAAATCACAGGTAAAACACTATCCAGCACGGTGAAACACTTTAGGTAAAGTAATGTTGTATGTTTGGCCGGCGTTTATGTAGGCAACGCTCGCGGTGTTATTTCTTTCCGTTCGCCACGCGTTCGTCACACTAACAAACTTTTTGTAATTAAGTCAGGGATGGGGGTCCCAAAGGTACACGAGACTAGGGTTAGGGATCGTAAAGGTGAAAGAGGCTCTTAGAGGTAATTACTTCCGTCCCTCACACGGAATATTTAATAAATAGGCATGCTCTGCGTTCGCCACGCGTTCGTCACACTAACAATACTAATTACTTTTTGAACGCAACGCTCTTTGTTCTGCCTATTGTTCTATTGAAATACTAATGAGGCGGCATCCTTTGGTCCCTGGATGGGGGGGGGGGGGGTTATCTACTGGCTGGTTTCATCTCGTATAAGTTTCTCGTTTTGTCAGCGGAAATGAATACATTTGTTGACGATTGTATTCTTCGTTTGTCTTTTTCCAAGGTTTTCATGAATGGCTCGTTGATGTTTCGGAATTCGATATTTTCTATTATTCTGACGAGGTCATCTTCAAAGTGTTTCAGTTCTGGCACAGATGGTGGGCTCTCTTTGGATTTTAAATTGAAGGTGCTCTTGATTTTGTCGCGTGGGTTACCGTGTAAGAAGAAGTAAGCTTGCCAGCGCATTCGTTTGATTAGGTGTTCGGTTTTGTCGATAATATTTCTTCTGTAAGCGTCGTGTGTAGGTAGGCCGATGTTCTTTAGCGAATAGTTGAAGCGGATGTGTTCCATTCTGACGTTGATACCAAGCCAACAAGAGTGCTCGACTACGAGTAGGAGCGTTAATATACTAAGACAGATTTGTAACATGAATGTTACAAAGCTGGCGGATGGTTCAAGAGTGTTCGATACCATTAGCGGTAGAGCGTTTATAAAATAGTTCGAATGTTTTCGTCACTACATACGAAAAACTTTTACAGCCACATACGAAAAACTTTTGAACATAAATAATGAACTAAAAACCATCGCTGACAAATTAAAGATCACCAACCGACTAGAACCAATGGCGCAATCACAGGCATTTATTTCTCTAAAGGACCACAAGGAAGATTTCGAAAATAACACCAAATGTAGACTTATCAACCCAGCGAAAAGCCAGCTCGGAAAAGGCAGCAAAGTAATTCTTGACAACATCAACACCAAAGTCGCACTGAAAACCGGCGCAAACCAATGGCGCAACACGGAATCGACCATAGCTTGGTTTAAGAGCATCGAAAACAAGGACAAACACTCGTTTCTATCATTTGACATTGTAGAATTCTACCCATCAATCACTGAAGAACTACTGGACAACGCAATTTCTTGGGCCCAAGAAATCACTCCCATCACAGATGAACATGTCAAAGTGATAAAACACTGCCGAAAATCGGTGTTATTTAACAACGGTAAAGCATGGGTAAAGAAAGATAGTGAGAGTAATTTCGACGTCACTATGGGCAGCTATGACGGAGCGGAAATCTGCGAACTCGTAGGTCTCTTCATACTAAGCGCACTGGAAAAGCGATTCGGGAAGAATATTGGCCTCTATAGAGACGATGGCCTCGCTCTTCTCAACACGTGTTCAAGCAGATTAGCAGACAAGGCAAGGAAAGATCTCATCTTAAAAGATTTCGGGCTAAAAATTACTGCACAAACGAACTTAAAAACCGTAAACTTTCTTGACGTGACATTCGACCTGACAAACGGCACATTCAAACCATACCGCAAACCGAACAACGAGCCACTATACATTCACCACCAATCCAACCACCCACCTTCTATCCTAAAACAACTTCCCAACTCAATAGCTGACAGAATTTCTAAACTATCTTCTGATCAGGAAACCTTTAATACACACTGCAAAAAATAAAATTCTGGTTTTAAGAAAAAACAACTTGTCCCATACACATGATAATTTATCTTGTCAAGATTATCCTAATAAGATTATTTTTCTTAAATTAAGAAAAAAATCTTGTCTAAACAAGAAAAAAAATCTTAGCAAGATTTCTACTTTTTGTCCCATACAGATGATAATTTATCTTGGTAAGAAAACTTATCTTAAATGAAGAAAATTAATCTTGCAAGACAAGTAAAAAAATCTTATGAAGAATTTTTTAACCTTTTGTCCCAAATAGATATTTTTTTCTTGGTAAGAAAATTAATCTTAAATTAATGGGGAAATATTATCAAAACAAGAAAAATAATCTTACAAAAGTTTGTTTTACTCTGTCCAATAAAGACAAGTTTCAATTTAAATAATTTATCTTGAAATATACACTGCCAAAAATGAAATTATTGTTTTAAGAAGAAAATATATCTTAAAATAAGTCTTGCCCAATATTGAATTCTCAACTTAAATAATTAGTTATTGGGCTCAGATGAATCCAATAAGAAATACTATTTTCTGCATGCACATAATTGTTGTTAAACATACAAATCGCCATCTCTTCCAATAAGGTCAATTGAGAACTATATACAGTAGTTTATGCTAAAACAGACAAAATCTATTGTTCATTGTACTCGATATCTAACTCCTTCAGTGCCTTGGAAATTTCCTCTTGGCAAAACGGGTGAAACATGTTATCTGCCAAAACATTTGCTTGCAACAAAGACAAGGAGATCAGCCAGTTTGCAGGGCAGTCCAAATCCATTACGTAAAAGGTTCTGTAAAAGGCCGCAACAGATTTCAACACCTCAGTTCCATCAAATGATAGGAAAATTGCTTTCCCTAATTTAAGGACAATTGCCCAGGAGCATAACCTTGTCGTCTTTGTTGCCACTGGTCTGGCTGCTCATATCCTAAAGGATTAAGTAATAATTTTGCAAGAGCATCCAGATACACTGCAAACAATCCTGTATCATGATGAAGTTGAAATTTGGAACCCACTGGAAAGCCATGTGGGAAAACACATATTCCTAGCATTCGGTCAAAACTTTGTGCCACCCGACTACTCGCTATTGTGAGGGCAAAATATGTCTCGAAATATGGTCAAAATAAAATCTTAACACCAATAGTAAATGATCTTCAGAAATTGGCAGATGGATATTCATTCACCATAAATGAAGGTGGTATAGTGTACTATCTAGTATGGGACCGTGTGTCCTTTTGTAGTAGCACCTGCCTTTGGGGAAATTTTTTTAAATAAAAAAAATATAAAAATGAAAGACTAGTGAAATTGTTTGGTGCTGTAGTGAGTTGCTAAGATGACACAGAAGTTCAACATCTGTGGAGTGGATTTAAAGTGAAGGTTGGTTGGGCTCTTCAGAAATATCACAATCGCTGATGCACCTTCAACAACATGCAAGTAAACTTAGGGGACAGTTGCTCAATAAGCAGTGTACATAACTGCGGTTAATTGCAAGCAATAAATGTTTTGATTGAATTGAACAACACTTGTTTGTTTTGTCATAATTCATTGTAGAAAGCATCCATCGATTGTGTTCAAACAAACCAGCTTGGGCCAGACAGGACACAATTAATGACTCAAGAGACTGCCATTTTGATAATTGTTCTAACGCTTTCCCTTTACGTACAGACTAAACTACACCATTTGTAGACTTTTGTATATATGGAAACAATGCAACATATAGTGACAAAAGCCCTGGAGATGAAAAGACCATAAACTGAAAATGGTACCTGTATTTAGTATTTATACAACCTGATGTTGACACAAGAGTATGTTTGGTAGAATGTTAAAGTTTGCGAGAGCATGAGCTGCATGAACTAAGCTGAGTGTTTATCTAAGTATGGCGTACTTTCAAATTCTCACAAATTCACTAGAGTGTTTGAAGCAGGTTATTTTGAGTGCCCAGGCCATTTTCTATTTCTTTTATAGAACAATGCCAAGAAAATTGTCTGAAAATGCAAATGCGATACCATATACCCATGTTTATGTATCAGTCAAATCCAAGCATGCCCATCCCCCGGGCATTTAACATTTTTTCCCCCGGGCATTCAAAAATTCTGCTAATTCCTCGCAGTGGGAATGAAATGCAAGGTGCAAATGCCCCGCGGTGGGCCAAAATATGTGGTAATTACCCAGCCCGGGGAAAACATGAAAGCAACAACAGCAATATTCAGTGTTTTCAAATATCAAATTATTATATAAATACTATTTACAAAGCAGGTGTTAACCCTTTACCTCCTAGGTATGTCACTCTGCTAAATTTATCTACTGTAGGCTGCCCTTTGCTGCCCAAAGGGAATGAGGCTCAGATTACTGTACAGTATTATCTAATGCCCGACCCCGAGCAAAGGTTTGGGTTCAAATTCCCCAGGCTGCAGTGTCCTAGGGGGATGTGCACAGTTGGATTTGACTGATACATTTACATTTACATAACCCACATGCTTACAACTGCTTCCATTCAGCAATGCTTCCAATGAGCAATGCTTCCAAGCAATGCTTCCATTCAGTTTAGTCGCTGCAGCTCTACTTACAGCAAACCAGACCTTATGCAATCATCACCGCCAACGTCTTCGGCACTTGAAACAACTGATCAGGCTAACTCTGATGCCCAGCTTCGCGTTGAAAACCAAGCCACAAATATCCAGCTGCGAGCTCCACAATCGTTCAATTTCCATGGCTGCACAGTGTCAATCTTTAAGAACAACTACACCAGTCAGGCATGATTGTTTCACCTTTCCAGTTGAACTGTTGTTCCCTTGGTAGTCGTTTCTTTGATAACTTTTGAGAAGAAATTCTTTCTTGCTAATGTTTTATGGACATTTTAACACCAAACGGTTTGCTTTTGACACTGACTAACGTGTGACACTGACACGTAAACACATGTCATGTGATGTCGCGTGAGTTCGCGCGTGCGTATAAATTAAAATTGTATGAAATTATTTTAAAAATTACACGGTGTATGGATTATTTTCTCGAAATTAATATAAAAGGGTGTATACTAAAACAATTAGACAACTTGTCCTCGTTGTCTATTAGCGAATAATCAACTCAGGCTTCGCCTTCGTTCACTATTCACTCATAGACAACTCGGACTCGTTATCTAATTGTTAAATAGACAACTCGTTCTCGTTGTCTAATTGTTAAACAGTCAATGGCAGCTGGACTGGAGCAGTGCTATTTGTGGCATGTGAGAAAACTAAGGTCAATCAGGTAAATTGAGGCACACAGATCTGAAAAATCAATTATAAAATGCTCATTACTTCAATTATTATTTCACTAGAAAACTATTATTTCAAACCTGTTGTGAAGAGTCGCAGCCGCCATCTTGAAAGCTCGCAACATATCAATACGCAACTTATGGAAATTAAAACCATCAAAAGCACAAGTAACATACTCTCTCATATAAACATACAACTCACAAGGGAGAATCTTAACAGGTTCTTACGACGTTAAGTAGAGGGAAATCAGCGATAACCATACAAAAGCAAAGCAAATTCAAAGGTTTTATCATGACATATTATTACCTCGTCTTCCTTGACATCGGTAAAGATTGAAACAGCTCAGAACAAAATATCTTAACGATAAATGAAAACGCGTGTTAATACAATAAATCTATACAAATACAAAGCCAGGCAGATTAAAGAATGCTATATCTATTGAATCCTAGCTTCTTTCGCAGACGAACGTCTTAATCTTCAAGGAAGGTTGCCAGGAAGCAAAAGTTACGTGAACCAGCAGTTGAATACATTATCAATTATTGTTCCATATAAATCTAACTAACGTAATTACCGTTGATATAGAATCCATCTTTTAGTTTCTTGGTAAATAAACTTGCCAAAACGTCGAATAATTCTCTGTCAAAGTCAAACCAGTCAAACTCTCGCCTCTAAAAATGCGTACCACGTGACCGACGTCTTACAAGACAAATATCTACCAACGGTACTCCCCCAAGTAGATAGAATGAATAATTATTTTTCTCATTTTAATAATTAATTTAATAATAATTTCTTGTTTTGAGAAATCAACGTAAAGAGCCGAAAAATATTTATTTTCAAATGAAGAAAAGTAATTTGGGAACATGCATTATATGTTATAATAACTCTAATATATCCTAATAATTGTTTTCTTAATTAACAGGCAGCGGGGGGGGGGGGGACTGGGTTGCCTGGGTAGCAATCCTAAAATTGCCTGCTTATTATATAGTTTCTCCATTTGATAAATATGCGAACAATTCGGAAGGACGAAAAACTCTCGGTTTGGTATTTTCCTGATGATCTAAATGACGCAACTTCATTTTTTAAACACGTAAGTGCTAAAGCACCCCCCCCCCCCCCCCCCCCCCCCCCCCCCCCCCCCCCCCCCCCCCCCCAAGCCTCCCCCTCTTCCGCCGGCCATTTTTCAAGAAAACATTTCTTGATTTAAGAAACAAGGCCAAAAAATCACCTGAGATAACATAGTAAAACAGCTCTCGTGTTCTGTATAGGCTCTTGTTTGGACTAAAAAATCAGCTATCTTAAAAAGACAACTAATTGTTATCCAAGGGGTTTGGCCAGAATAGTTCCCGTGATAACAAAACAGCTCTTGTATTTTGTTTTGGCCCCTGTTGATACCCAAACAGCGCATATTTGAAAAAGCAATAAAGGGCTGCTAGGGCAAAATTAAACTGTTCTTTTAAAATTACTGTGAGTATTATCCCTTTTTTCCATTAAATATATTTACTCTTAAATAAAGTTTACAATTGTGAAACAAGATTTCATTCAAAGAAGACATCTGTAGAAGATAATTTTTCTTAAATCAAGATCTTAAAACAAGAAAAACTATTACAACTTGTTTCCAATGAAGAAAATTATTCTTTAAGATTTAAAATCTGTATATATAGATCTGGTTTTTCTTAGATTTTAAAGCAAGATTTTAAATATAATGGAACAAGAAAATTTTTCCCGATTTCTTCTTTTCTAATCATTATCTTTTTTCTTGAAACAAGAAATAAAATCTTGGAACTAGATATAAATCTTAAAGTAAGAAAATCGGTCATTTCTTAAGTTCTAATCAGGATTTTTTTCTCGAAACAAGAAATCAAATCTTGAACATAGATATAAAATCTGAAAACAAGAAAATTGGTCATTTCTTAATTTCTAACTCATGATCGTTTTTCTTGAAACAAGAAATAAAATCTTGAACTAGATATAAAATCTCACAACAAGAAAATTGGTCATTTCTTTGATTTCTAATCAAGATCTTTTTTCTTGAAACAACAAATAAAATCTTGTAACTGGATATCAAATCTTAAAACAAGAAAATTGGTCATTTCTTGATTTCTAACCAAGATCTTTTTTCTTGAAACAAGAAATAGAATCTTGAATCAAGATATCAAATCTTAAATCAAGATATCAAATCTTAAAATAAGTATAAATATCTTGCCTAGTTTTTCATTTTTTGCAGTGCAGCTGCACCTGTGCACCAACCTACGAAAATGCCCTCAAACACAGCAACTTCGACGTAACGCTCACTTATAAAAACAACGATCACGCCGAAACAAACGAAAACAACACAACGACAACTAACCGCAGACGAAACAGGAACAGAAATGTCACTTGGTACAACCCCCCTTACAGCAAGAACGTAAAGACGAACATAGGACGAAACTTTCTTAATCTTATTGACAAACATTTCCCTCAATCAAACAAATTACATAGCCTATTCAACCGAAATACAGTGAAAGTCAGCTATAGCTGTATCATGAAAGTCAGCTATAGCTGTATTTCCGGGAAAACATCCAGAGCACAATCCAGAGACATAATAACCGCATCTTAAAGAACAGAAACAACCCGCGCACGATTACAGAGAAATGCAACTGCCGACAACGTAACAGTCATCAATGCCCAATCCCAGGAAACAGTTTGGTGAAAAGCATAATTTATCAAGCCGAAATAACAACGCATGACGACGGAGAAATGAAGAAATATATCGGTATGACAGCCAATGATTTCAAGCAGCGTTATCGCAACCATCTAAAATCATTCCGCAACGAAAAGCACGCAAATGAAACGGAGCTGTCAAAACACATCTGGAACTTAAAAAGAAAAAAACGCGATTTTAATGTAAAATGGTCAATTGTTAGACGCGCCGCGACTTATCGAAATGGATCGCGAAGATGCAACCTTTGCCTGGAGGAAAACAGCGGTGGGATTCGAACCCATGCCATCGAAATGACTACTGCCTAAAACCAGCGCCTTAGACTATACTCGGCCGCGCTACCAATTTGTTAAACCAGATAAACTATAGTTAGCGTGACATTGCTATGCTACTTTAGTGTGAGTTCTTATCTACGTAATTTACCTAACATTTAAATCCAATACTGGTAACATTCGTGAATTCTTTATACGTTTGTATAAAATTTTAAAAAACCCGTAATTCCGCATCATGTAATACATTTCATTCCACCTCTAGAATTGATTAAGATAAATAGGCTACTCATGTCATGTCATCTTGTAATAAAATAAAATGAGTAATGGCAGTACTGGGATTCGAACCCAGCCATTGAAATGGCTGCAGCCACTATATCAGTTCGTAAATAGAATGCCAGAAATAGCTCAAGTGACAAAGCCTATATGGTAAAAATACTATGAGTTAATTCTACGTTTTACATAACATATAAATTCCGTATTCGCATCATATATGTCATACATTTCATTCCACTCTACCTGTTAGCGGATTTACAACAGCTGCACCAGTTCTAGCGACGTCACCCATGGCTTCTAATATACTACTCTTATATTTTTTTCCTAAGCCACTACGTTGTAATAACGAAGTCACCACTTTCGCACCATCCCATCTCTGGATACACCACCCCAAACAGATTATCGTCAAACTTCTCTTTCACTTTTCCATCTTTAAGGATTCCGGCACCCTTTCGAGCGTCTTAAGGTTGTCTTCTATGACACAACCTAATAATGTAGTATCCGTATCTGCTGACGTTTCTAACCCTTTAACAATTAACATGAGTACAACACATTAACAAACTTTACAAGAAGTCCGCTTTTATCGACATCGAGGTGCTCACCCTACACAATGTATCGTAGTCTCCTCCCCATCCACCAAGACCGTTTGTGAACGCTTTTTGGTCGTGTTGTCTCATGTCACTGTAACTCTGAGTGTAACCCAATTCGATGTCGCCACACGTGGGAACACATAGCGTACCCACCTACAGACCAGTCAAGTTTTTTTCACAACGTCACAATCCAACCAGAGAGTAAAGCCTGGAGGTGCCTCCACACTCAAATTGGCGTCTCATTCGCAATCTCATCAATTGTCAAACCATAACTCATCTGCCCTCATAAAGTTTGTCCATCACTTATACTACTCCAACATTTTTTTACCGAGTGACAACCCATACCTGGCTATACCACTACCCAAACCTAACGCGCCAACAAACAACAATTGATCAGTCCTTCATTTACCGCACCATCGGTTGTTAGTAATCCGCAATCTTCGGGAGGTCAGTGAATACTCGACCGCTGTACTGTATTGGCATCTACGCTTCTAAGCTCTTTCCAACGCATGGTTTTTGGTGTACATTGATGTCAGCATTAGCGTCTGAGAGCTGTTGTCCGCACAACGTTGGATCTGATCTTTTCTTAGCGACCTCAGTTTCGTACACCATTTCTTTCGCGCACTGGCTAACTGCTCCAACGCATGGTTGTGTCTTTTTCATCTCAGCTTCATAGCCTGTGTGATTAAACTTTGAAAACATAAAGCCAGCGCCTGCATAAAGCCACTGCATTAAAATTCCCTCCAGCCACAAACACTCAACCATTAACTTACGTTGATTTGAATGGGTCTGTCGGTATCCACTTTTTTCGATTGCGCCCATATTAACTTACATTTCCTGCACCAACAGCTGCAGCAAGTATTTTCACTGTGCCTTTAACTGTCTCTGGTGGTTTCCCCAATGGTCCTCCCAAGAGCCTTTTTAGAAAGCAATACTCACCTACCACATAACCAGTCGTAACAAGAAGCGCGTCGTACAATTCCGTTCTCGCTTCTTTTCGATCGCTAATCGCAGCCATATACATTGTCGTGTGTTTGTTTCAAGAATCAAATGTGTCGAGTGTTTGGACGACGATTTCTATGACTTTCTGACGCGGGTGCTGCTAGCAATTACTCACAGGTTCTAGATCGTGTTTCTCTTTCACTGCTAATTGTGTACCATAGCGAAGCAGCAGCATTGATAACACAAAGTGTTCCAACAATGTAAACATAGCTCCACTCACTACCCTTGTTCTTCGTTGACTATCATTTCGCGCATTTTCTTTTCTTTCGACAAGCTTTCCGATATCGCAGACCAGACTTTTTAATTTACCAGCATCGACACGCTTTGGGTCCTTCACCTTAACACTTTTTCACAATCAGCTGTGATCTTTGAATTCAAAAGCCGTCTGTGGGTCCTCAGCCATCTAAGACACAATCACGTGTTATCTTACTCCACAGTTTGACCTCACAGTTGTCTCACAGTTGACCTCCCCCCCACAGGTATCCCACAGCTCCAGACCAAAACGCACTAAATATAATAAGATTTTTTCTGAAGGTATAGTATAATGTCTCAAGCCCGAGAAGAGGAGAAAACCAACGGGATTTTCTGAGAAACTGCCTTTATCGATGGTGCTACCCCACAAGGAAGGCACCTCTGGGAACCCGATTTCTTAAAGAGTACTCGCGAGGCTTCGTGTTGTGCAAAAAGCGGGTATAAAAACGATGAAGTGTCGAGACGGTTTAGAGATCCAGATTTCCATACCACCAAGTGTATTCACGAGGCCTGGGTTGAACTTGAACGAAGTTAAGAGTCCCCGACAGGATGGCTAAGAGGTTAGTCTGACGAGATCCCTGTGTGGTGTTACTCACCATTCAAATGCCTTATGTTAGCAAGTAGCCGCTACTTGGAGCGAACCCTTGCGAGCCACACCGCCGCGCTACACGTTGGCTACCTTGAAGTGGTTCTTAGCGACCCTTCTATGGATGACCATGCCCAACCAAAGTCAAAGCGTGGCCAAGAGCACGCCGCGGGCAGCGACGCATCAAAGTTTGCAGGGTGGGGGGTGTAACGACATAGTGGGTGTGGATGATATCGAGGACCACGGTGTTCTCGTCTACCCACATGGATTTTGAGCACGACTGCATGACGTACAGAAAGCTACCCAGTGCGGTGTGACCACAAGAACAACCCAATGCATCGCTCAAGACACGAGAGCTCACGGTCCCATCTTTAAAAACTTAGAGCTTCAGCGAATATTTCGACAACGAACAACGACTCCCAAGCTGCCGACAAAACAACCATACCCCCTCCACTCCCATAATACACTTCCCAACCAAACCCCAAAACCTAACCCGCATCAATACCATAACCAACCCAATCCAGGAAGAACCCAACCCCCAAGAACGAACTCGAACACCACAAAAAAGTCAAACAAAAATTTGACCCAGTCAAACACGTCGCACTCATCCCCATCTATTCCCATCTAACAACAGCCAAAACCCCACATTCCTCAACACCCGCAACCCCACAAGGTACCCGAAACAAACATCATAACAACTTAATTATCCCAAAAAGACCCAAGCAACAGAACCAAAACAACCAACCAATCCCCCCAGAAAACCTTAACAACACAACCCCAGCCCTCCTAGACCACGAAGTATTCCCCAAACTCATTATCTCCCAGCAACCATCGCCCCCCCACTTCCCACTAAAAGCAATCAACCCCATAACCCCAACTATAGCACAACCATTAATAATTAATTCCCACACACAACCACCAACAGCCCCATCAACCACACCCCAATGGCCCAACACATGCCCAACATAAACACCCATCAACCCACAACCAACACCCAAAACCCCCCGCCTTCCAAAAAAACCCAAACCAACACCCACCAAGAAACATACCCCCAAAAGGCGCCCAGTATAATTCACAACAGACCAAACCCAAACGCACATTTACCACATATCGGATACCACACAAAGCCCAAAAAAATAGAACCCCCATAACCCAACCCTAACCCAAAAAAATCACATCCCTAAAACACACCGCCAAACGACAATATCACAGCACCATAGTACAAATTTTCCCACTTTCCCAAGAATCCAAAATGATCCCATACACCACAAAACCGACCAAGATCCAATATACCAACCCCCACACCCTCCCAACATCTACCAAACCATCCCAACTCCCCGCAAAATCACAAGCGATCATCCATAAAACCAGACCGCAAAAAACCAACACCCAAACCACATCACCCCCCACAACAGCCACCGACTACCCCAAACGAGATAAGCTATAACCAAAGAACCAAGTCTAACCACCAGCCCAACAAAAACTCACACAAACCCATACATACCACAACCGGAACCCTAATCCCCCCAACAACACAACCTCAAACCCGACCCAAACAAGATCCCTGACACCGAAAAAACAACAAACACACAAACACAACCCAAACATCCAAACTCCTAACCAAACATACCCGCACCCCTCCAACCCTACTACCCAACACCAGCCCAGAAACCAAAACAACTTACCAATCAATCAATCAACCTCCCACAAAACCAGGAAATTTCCCTAAATACAAACAACGAAATAGGAACCCACTATCCCAACAAACGCTCAAACTCAGACCCTTCCCCCAAAAAACCCCCCCAAAAAACACATACACACACCCTACCCAAACAACAGAACACAACCGACTCCCAACCAAAAAAAACAACGCAGCAACCCAAAAAACAAAAAAGAATATACCCTAAACAAACCCCAAAAAAGCAAATACCCATTACCCATAAACAAACACCAACACCAAATTTCCACCACCATATTAAAAAAAAAATTATTTCTCTGGAGGTATATTAAACCATGAAGAAAGTTGGTAAACTAGAAATCGTGATTGGTCCCATGTTCGCAGGAAAAACGACAGAGACTCTCCGCAGGTTAAAGTCACGTTAAGTAAGTCAGGGCTTAGAGTCCCTTTACATGAACAACCACAGGCGACACCAGACGAACTGACCCAACCGCGTTCTCCCACTACATCGTCAGACTATCGATCGTGTTGGATCAGACAGTTTTACCTTGCGAAGTTAATCACCACCACTCCCAAGTTCTTCCAAACATAGCTGGCCTACGACGTCCATTGGTATTGATGAAAGGCCAATGGGAACTCTGAATCTACTCTCAGTTATTCGTGACTACATCCAAAAGCTGGCATTCCACGTCATTATTTGTGGTCTCATTAGCGACAAGAGCGGCTTTAAGAAAAAACTTGGTGAGTCCTCCGACACAAACCTGTTTTCAGTAGCTGGACAGACATCACAGTTTCTAAAAAGCGTATTGCGCTGTTTGTCGTGACCAACTCGCGGAACAACTGTTGAAGCGCTCCCATTCAATTGGAGATACAACCCAGGACCATCATTTGTTGGTGAGTGCTGTAGCAATACAGAGCAGTGTGCAGACGTCATCATCCTTCCACACAAAATTAAGGGTGTTCTCAATACACCACCACTTTTCCTAAATTTATGACATTGCGACAAATGAAGCGGCCCCAATGTCCATTGAGACAGAAATATTTTTTTCACACACCACATCAAAATTAGTCGCGCACCCACACAGTGATGTCTCTCGTGGGTTTACTTAAACGCATGCTTTCGATTTTTAATATTTACCGAAAACACTGGGAAACATTGAAACCCAACGTCAAAGAAATATTTTTAATTACTGCAGTATATAGCCGTCGTCGTATGAGTCGCACAAACAATGTTAGATAACCAGCGGACTTATATCTGAGTAGAAGAGAGTCTTTTGCTCTTTGGATGTTCTTGCCTGTGCCAACCTGGGTTTCTTGAACTCAATCCAACAAGCCCAATGTGCTGTCGGTTTTGCATTGGGCAAAAAATTATAAAAAAATAATCAAGTCAGGTGTTCCACGTATGGAGTAAACTTTTTTCCACGAATTTATTCTCTTGCGCAGAGGTGTCCTTGATTCTCACCAAGCCCAGCTATCAAAAATAGCTTCCTGGTTCAATAATTTCCTAAGAAAACCAAACGACTTTCGTGTGGAAGCATTCGGAACTCAGTGATCAATGTAAACTGAATTGTGTTTTGAGAAACCGACGTCAGCTACCGTCTTTCTAACGCTTGGCAAGACTTCATGAGTGCATTCCACACCTCACCGAACTGTTTCGCACGCAAACTCCATTTTACTCGAGAACACCAACGAGTAGAACCCCCAAGTTCCGATTTGATAAACGAGGCCTGCTCCATCTTTATTTTACAGTCGGGTTCGACGTGGTCGTGAACTGCATCTTTTGGTCTAGCGTAACCTAGAGCGCTCGCGACTACTCTTTCGCTTTGAAACCATCATGTTCACCAGTTGGTGATTAACCGTCGTGATTTGATGACCGTCGAAATCGAAATAGTTGGAGTAATTGCGGAAGTCATACCCTTGGCTGCGTGCTAGAAAAGTCTCCCACAAAAAACCTACTCGATGTGGGACGCTAGTTTTTATAGATCTGGTTTGTTGTGTACCAACGCATCAGGTGTGTTTTTATTAGTCTTCACAGTTTTCTACGTCGTCTGAAAAAGTTTTCCTAATGTTACGAACCAGTTTTCTTAAGCCAACCCATTATAACTTAGGTCGTGTACCTCTACCCATTCCCACAGTGTCTGGTTCAGGTAACATAAATAGGTTTTGACCGTAATGTCTTTTTGGACCTCATAACCAATCTCAGCGGTGGAGCTCAAGAGTCCCACGTCACCGCGGCCAAATGACACACCAGTCTTAAAACATGTGGTCAGATCGTATTTATTTATCTTATATATTTCATGGGGCCTCGAAATACATGCTCCCATTTACTTTATACCATATTTCCTTTCCGATCATTTCTCCACCGCATGATTAGGATGTCTCGGTTTCGTCATGTAGCCCACTCACAATTTTCGTGCCGTAGAATTCTATCAACAGATGGGTACTGCATGAAGGTGCGAGTGTGTATTCTTGGTCGATGTATTCCAAAAATTGTTCCAAAGCGGTGTGCCTATCTTTTTCATATTCGCTATGAAGTCTGAATCCGGGTTGACTTGATGTTGTTGGAACTCTGACGTTGTTGAATTGTCCATCTTGCCAGTGTATTAGATTATCATATGCATTCTTACTTATGTCAACAGCCACTTGGGAATAGTGTCATAATGCTCTCCATTGTTGGGTATGCTACCAACCAATATCGGCGAGTCACCATTATCATACCAGTCTTGGTACCCTACTTGAACTTATCCAACTTAACCGTCGTACGTTTGATAGAATTGGTCTCCCAAATTTTTAGAAAAAAAAGAAAGAATGAAGAAAAGGAACAAACAGAAAAAATGAAATAAAAAAGAATTGAGAAAAAAGAGATTGTGAGAGAAAAACAAATTGAAAGAAAAAAAGGAGAGAAAAAGAGAAAAAGGAAAAAAAACAAAAAGAACAGAAGGACTAATGATGAAAAAAGAAAAAAAAAGAAAAAGAAAAAAAGAACAAATAAGACAGAAGACCAAAAGAAGAACAAAGACAAAAAAAAAGAAACGAAAGAAAAAAGGGGGGTCAGAAAAAAAATGAAGACAAATACCATAACCCGGGAGACCAGCCCCCAACGTCCTGCCCCCACGCTCACCTAAGCCCCACCCCCCCCCCCCAAATCACTATATCACCCCAACACATCCAAGAGACAAATCCCAACACCCAGCGGTATACACCTCATAGGTAACCATCACCACACCCACAAAACTTGGGGAGAGAGCATCACAACCATTGCATACTGGGACAATTAAAATGGAGACCTGACTCAAGTGGAGTGGTGGTTAACACAAGGGGATAGAAAACTTTGGCTTACACTGCTGATGCGCACAATAGGACCATAAGTTGGTTGTTTTGCACTAATTTACTTGTTTCACACCAATGGCTTTCACTTTGTTTTTGGGAACCATTGGGTGTGAAATTGCCACGTTTTTCAAGGCGTGTGAGCTAACGTTGAAAGTCGAACACAATATTGTAAAGACTGACATCTTGAGGAAACCTGATAGTATCGCTCTAGAGTTCTTTTTGTTGATGGCGTCTGAGGTCATCGACTGGGTCTGACCACGTTTTTTATCGCTGAGACCTTGCATGTCCTATTAAACCCAGACATCCTTCCCACCGCTCGCGCTTAATTTGGGATCTTCGTATCCAGATGCCTTTTCGTTCTCTTAAGTATTTTATCGTGAGGGTCGTCAGACTCATACCCATAGTTTAGACTCATTACGAACTTCAAAGGTGTATTTGGTTAGTAATAGCCAAGACTGCTGAAGAACCCTAACAACTATCGCTTAGCGTTTGTCGTGTCCCTGACTTACTTGTGGTGGTGGTGGTAGCGTACACCTTCTGATTGGTCACTGTTTTCTACACGGGTGGTGCTACTAAGTTAGTCACCACATTTTCTTGGTGGACTTTTTTAGCCACAGTCGTTGGTGTTGTTGCATTCAAGCGAGTGTTCACTCCAAATCTCATGGACTCTGTAGCAATCTTTAATAAGTTGTTGTACCCAGCGATTTTATTCTTGAGGATCACCACATTACTTGGCATTAACCATGTACTTGGCGACACTGCAAGATTTTGGACAACGTTGGTGTCTCTGATCGATTTATTCATGTTGAGAATCCATGTCGACACGTCATAGTTGACAACACTGTCAGAAAACAACTTTCGGAACTCTTGTTGGGTTTCTAGACTTCCTGCAGAACCACCAACGACAGATACACGTGTTCTCGCTTGTGCACCAAGTGTGGAGTACACAAAGGCTTCTATGCTTTGATTTAGATATTGCAACCCAATGTTGGTAAAACCGTCTGACAATCGAGCGACGTATCGTTTATAATCGTTGTGGGTGTCGTTGAGTGTGTAGACTCTGGATTCGCCTAGAGTGCCATCGCTCAGGACTTTACTCTGGTAATAATGTTTTCTGGGAATCTTGGAAATCTTACCATACAACTCGGAAGCGCTGAATTCTCTACTTATTGATTTCATGGTCTCGCCACCCTCCATTCTTCTGAGAAGTCTCCTAATGGTGAAGTACAAATGAAATCTCATCACACTTGTGACCACGGGGTGAACTTCTTGTGACACTGACAAATGTTGCAACGAAACTCCACAACAGAAACTCGCACAAAGTCGCAAACACAACACGATAGTAAGATTCGCTGTCGTCCCACTTCGACATGGTCTTTGACGTGGTGATTTGTAAGGTTGGTAGCTTCGACATGAAGTAGTTATTTTGGTTAACAAAAACTTTGAAATTATTCACTGGATAATTCAACACGTTTTCTGTTGGGTAGCCATCCCAAAGTCCCCAGTGGTTCTTATGACCTTTTGGTAGTGGTTGGATAGTTCCACCGCCTTGCCATATTATTGGGAACTTACTATTGTGTAGCCACTTCCACATGTTTTTATCATTTTTGAAGGTTGTGCTGGTTATGTCTGTGCTGAGGATGTCGTTGTTTCTGAAATACACGTCGACACTCATGATTTTACCATCTTGTGAAATATTTGGATCGAACTCGAATTTGCTTAAAGTAGCGTGGGGATATTTTTTGATGAGGTCTGCCTTCGCGTCGTGTGTAGCCTTCGATGTGTTCGCCATCGCACGTTTGTAGTACTTTCCATAGTAGTTGTGAAGGGCTTTCTGCATATAATATACTGTATGTTATACATAATGCGAAAGTTGACGGTATTCATTGAAGGTGTGGAAAAAGTTGTGTCCTTTGACAACGCAATGATGGTCATACACGATAACCCATACATTATGGTCAAGACAGCCACTGTGTTTTGGGACTACCATAACACAACAAATGACGACAGCGTTCAGGTCTTCACGCTGGATGACTCTAGGGTTGGCTCTTTTAAAAAGATTAAAGTGGGCGAAGGGTACTTTAGCTTCGACGCATTGGTCAAAGTCTTGAAACATGAGTCTAACGAGCGTAAGGTGAATCTCGAGATAGAGAAACTGACACCCACAGGCAAATGTAGGGTCAAGGTTAGTAGTTCAGCTGTGTTAGACACCATTGGGCCTCTACTTGGTTTCGCGAAGGGTGAGGTGATTCAGAATGACTCACAGTGGCACACTAGCCCAAACGAGGTCGACATGTATAGAGGTCTGAAGTACATAGAAGTTTCGTGTGACGTTGTTGAAACGGAGAGCAATGTAGGTATTGATGGGAAGCGTAGCGATGTGATCACAACATTACCAATACCCACCGAACAGTCTTTGAAGGGGTCAGTGCAACGTCATGTGGACATTGAATCTAAGGTGGGTATTAAAAAAGGTGTTTACTCAAGTATGACATTTCGCGTCAAACCAAATAACGGTGGTCTCAAAATTGGTGCGGTGCTATTGGAACTGTATATTGTGTGAATTATATGGAACTTGGTGTGGAGACAGAGCAAGGGTTGAGAGACATCTATTATAATCCTAAGAAAGGGTACACTGGTGTGGAGAGGTTGTATCAAAGTGCGTTAGGAGACGGATTGAAAGTAACTAGAAAAACAGTGAAAGAGTGGTTGACAGCGCAGCACACTTACACTACGTACAAACCCATTGTGAGAAGACATAAATTCCGTGCTACCTTCGTCGGATTTCTAGGTGAAGAGCTCCAAATGGACTTAGTGGACATGAGTAAGTATTCAAAACAGAATGGGGGTTACTATTGGATACTAACAGGCATTGAAATATTGAGTAGATACGCTTTTGGAATTGCAGTTTATAGAAAAGACACTACTAACATGACTAAGGCTGTTGGAAAATTGTTGAACGACTTTAAAGACCGGTTTGGAACCATGCCTAAGTTAGCGCAATTTGACGATGGACTTGAGTTCTACAACGTTGGTGTGAAAAGTTTGTTGAAAGAACATGGTGTTGAATATTTCAGCACTAAGAGTGATAAAAAGGCCGCTGTTGTTGAGCGTTTTAACAGAAGTCTCAAGAGCATTATGTGGAAGTACTTTTATACTCGCGGGACGTATAAATGGATTGACGTTTTGGATCAGTTTGTGGACAACTACAATAGCAATGTGAATCGAAGTATTATGGTGAAGCCGAAGGATGTCGATAAGTCGAATGAAGGTGAAGTTTGGACCACTTTGTTTGGTCATCAATTTGCAGACAATCCGTTACCGAAGTTTAGGGTTGGTCAATCGGTGGGAATTAGTAAGTACAAGAGCGTGTTCACAAAGGGCTATGAAGCCAACTTCACTGAGGAGCTGTTTAAAGTGGTGAAAGTTATTCGAGGTGCTCCGAATGTGTATGAGATTGAGGACATAAGTGGTGAACAGATTATTGGGAAGTTTTACGAACTGGAACTATCGCTGGTTAATAAGAAACATGGTGACGATGTGTACAGAGTTGAAAAGGTGTTGAAAAGAAAGAAAGTCAGAGGGAAGAAGATGGTATTGGTCAAGTGGTTAGGTTATGAGAGCAAACATAATTCGTGGATACCAGAAAGTGATATTCAAAACGTGAGTTAGTGTAATATGGCTGAAGGCGGTTTCGACGACCTCGAGACGGAAGGCTCTAATGAGTACAGATATGTCACTAGCGACGAACTAAAGTATAGTCTCGAGAAAGCCATTCAAGATCACAAACTGGCTCAGGGTGATCCAAACGTCACAGTCGACGAGAAAATTAGACTAGTTAAAGTGGTGAGTGGACTGGTGGATGAGCGTGATAGAAGATTTGTTCAACATCTAGGGGGGTTTTTTAGCGATCTTAAAACGCAGGCTAATGACAACGCAAGAGATCGTGAAGACATCGCAAGGAGTGTACCATTGTTAGACACCACACACGCAGAGTACGTTGACATACCTGAACTAACGCCAATCGAGAACTGTGAGCTGAACAGCATGCTCAACCCAAGCGAGAATGTGCTGCGTGAGTCGAGAGTAGGCGACGCTGGCACATTGCAAATACGAGCAGACCACTATCGAGACGCAATAAACGAAACGAACGAAAGAATAGTGGAGCTTGAGGGAAGAAGAGTCCCCACGATCGCGGAGACTGAAGAGCTCATCGATCTATATGAAAGAATGGTTGGACTATAGACAGGCTAGAGACATGGTTATCGAACAGCGGGAAATGGAGGAGGTTAGAGAGCAACAAGAGATTGACATTGACAGGTTGCATAAATTCAAGAAATGGGCAAGAGAAAATATGGTTGGGTTGAGTGCTCTAGCGATTTCAGTAGCTGCGATTATAACAACTATTATTATCGCTGGGAGGTCAAACGTTATGAAAGGTGCTATGGCTACAAGGTCATTTGCGCAGGCTGTTAAAAACGCAATAATGAGGATGGGTCCATGAGCTGTTGGATTAGCTAACTTAGTTTATGACGCGCTGGTGACAGGCGCAAAGGGTCTCGCTTGGTTAGCTCAAAATCTGTGGGTGTTTGCGGCGACATTCGCGTGGCTTGCGTACAATTATTTAAACTAAAAGAAAATGTGATTCGTGGGAGTCAAAAAGCGATATTCAAAATGTGAGCTAATGTAATATGGCTGAAGGTGGGGAAGGTTACGACGACTTTGAGATGGAAAACTTTAGTGAGTACGAAGGCGTCACTGATGAGCAATTAGAAGAGGAGCTCGCTGAAACTAATGAGTGGATCAATGATACGACCATTGAATACGGTGCGAATAAGATGCCGAAAGACGTTCGTGTTAATTATGACAACAGTGTCGACATTGTGAATAAGATAAGAAGTGTGCTCGCTAGAAGGCGAGGTGGGCAAAAAGAGACGTCGTTTATTGACACTGACGATGGTAAAACGGTGACAATAAGGGGAACTAGCACAGAAGTCCCAGCGGTAGAGATTGTTGAACAGAAGTCATATGGTGACGTCGATGACACAAGCTACAGTATAGCTCTTGAAGTAAAGTCGGACGATCTTTATAGAAGATTGGATGAGATAAACGTGTTCAACAAAGAGGTAGTAAAAAATCAAGTAAAAAGAATCAAGCTAATAGATAAGAAAATACGTGAGTTGTATAAAAAAAAACTCGGTCATGATGACGCGTCAAGGGAAATAGCTAACAGATCATGGGTGGCGGACTCAGGGTCTATTTTTTTCGAACCGATAAACAAAGATGGTAAACGTGGAAATCCTAAACTAATTCTAAAACCTGGGAAAAAAAGTTTGATCTACAGTAAAGATAATAATAGCAAAGACGCGATTGAGCAGTTCAAACAGTTAGTTGGTCAAATCCCTGAGAGCACAGAAACAACAGCTGTCACAACAGAAGTAATCCCAGATGACTTCCCAGTAATTGAAACAAAAGTGGGCTATGACGACATACGTGGGCTAACACATAACGAAAACCGTGAGCTGAATGGTGCGCTTAATCCAAGCGATAGCGTGTTGCGTGAATCGAGAATAGGCGATGATGGCGCACTGCAAGCACAGGTAGACCACTTTCAAGAAACGATAGACGAAACGAATGGGAGATTGGCGGAGCTTGATAGAAAAGCTAACCAAAGTGGTCTCACGAGTGACGAAGAGCGAGAGCACGCCGGTTTGTTTGAAAGAGTGGGAGGACTCGAGCAAGCCAGAGACATAACCCTAGGACAGCGTGAGCTTGAGGAGGTTAGAGAGCAACAAGAAGTCGACATTGACAGATTTCAGAAATTTAAGGAATGGGTTAGAGAAAATGTGGTTGGGTTGAGTGCTGTAGCAATTTCAGTGGCTGGAATTATAACAACAATTATTATCGCTGGGAGGTCTGCTGTTGTGAAAGGCGCTATGGCCACAAGGTCGTTTGCACAGGCTGTTAAGAACGCGATAACGAAGATGGGTCCATGGGCTGTTGGGTTGGCTAACTTAGTTTACAATGCGTTGACGTTGGGTGCGAAGGGTCTCGCATGGTTGGCTCAGAATCTGTGGGTACTCGCGGTGATATTTGCATGGTTCGCTTATGACTATTACAAGCTAAAACGGTAGTCTCAGCTTTGAAGAAAACAAAACATATGTAAAGTATATGAACATCACATCGGCAGAGTTGAGTCCTGGTTTTAGACGAGCGACCATGGGTGTCATAAAAGGGGTGAGAACGCAGCATGTGATCACGTTGAACCCTAATAAAGTCAGTCCTGGAGAGGAACTCTACATCGATGTGCCGAAGCTCAAGGTTAGTAGCTGTTTGGTGCCTGGATCGTTGGGTTTAGTGTTCGACTTCAAGAACGCAAACGACAAAAGTTGGTTCTTGAATAATGTGAGCAAGTTACTTTGTGAGAAGCTTGTTGTGAGACTAGCTGGAGAAACTGTGTACGACAACAGTGGGGAAAATTACACTGGTGTTTATCGTGACCTTTGGGAAAGCATCAGTACGCGAAATCAAATGATTGACTATGGTATTGGTGGTGAGAACTTGAGAAAGCTAATTTCTAAGGACGACAGTGGCGCGACAAGTGGGAACGTTGCTAAAGTTAGTGACGCGTTGATGTTTGGTGTGATTGGAACGAAACAGCGAATAAAGCTCGGCAAGATCATGAATGACCATGGGTTGTACGCTCCTTTTAGCATGAATAACAACTTGCAATACGTCATCACACTTCCGAAGGCCACAGACATCATGGTAGCGCAATCCAATCAAAGTGTAGGTGGATACACTCTGGAGAACCTCGAGCTTGAGTATGAAACGATCGATAACCAGGAGCTCTCTGATGAAATAACGTCGGGCTATGCAAGTGGTCGTAGTTTGTCATATGAGCACGTCATGTTGATGAAAACCACTGAGTGGGATAAAGGTACGACCATTGTGAACGAGAATGTTAATCTACCGAGAAAAAGCATGAAGGCAATTGTGTTGCTATTCACGAATAAGGTGCGAACAGACAGTGAGGGGTTTCTTTACCCAAATATTGAGAGCGTTAGAGTCACAATTGAAGGTGTGCCAAATAGTGTGTACTCACAAGGCATCCCAAAGTCGAAGTTCTACGCAGAGGCGAAGCGACTGTTTGGGTTAGGTGAAGAACACGCTCAGTTCATGACCATACAGAAATTCTACCAAAGTGGTTTTGCGTTAGTCATTGACTTGAGGAGTGTTCAAGATAATCGCAACGTCGCCACTGGTAAAAAAATCGTGAACACACAATCTGGCGTGCTTCTTGAAATCACTAAAAAAGCGACGGCTGCGAATGTTATGTGCAGGGTGTTTGTGATGAGTGATGGATTAGTCAACTTCATGAACAATGGGCTGCAATCAATCCAGTATTAAATCAAACGCAATTTAATGGAGACTCCGTTTAATGCGCTAATTGTTGGGATGACAGCTTGTGGTAAGACACATTATTTACTCGACACACTAGAATCTGAGTATTGTGGCAAATTTGACTACATTGTGTTGATTTGCCCTACTTTCGAGTGGAATAAAGCGTATCAAGATTGGAAATATGTACGTGACCCTGATGTGTTAGCAATAGACTGTACACAGGATAATGTTGACGCTGTTCTCAAGTATGTGACGAACACTTTTAAAGGCACTAACACTCTGATTGTGTTGGACGACTGCGCGAGTGGGCAGGACGTCAAGAGTAGGACTAGTCAATTAGTCAACTTGGCTTTTAGTGCGCGACATTTTATGTTGAGCGTTATTGTCATCACACAACAACTGACGTCGATCGCAAAACCGTATAGAGAAAACATTAGTAAGCTTGTTTGTTTTTACTGTCCGAACAGAAGTGATATGAAGGTTGTTATTGACGATTACCTTGGACACATTAGCAAAGAAGAAGCGTCTGCGATTGTGACCGCATTAAAAAATCACAAGTACGCTAGACTCGAAATCTCACTACGCTATCCATACAGTCATGAAGTTATTATTCCGCAATAAAATATGGGTATAAGTAATAACGTGATGGTGAAACGCAAAAGTGAGGAAAACCCTACGATTGAGGAATTAGTTGAGGACACTGATGGTACTTCGACTGTGGAAGACAACATTGACGTTAGGAGAGCCGAACTTATTAGACTGTCTGGTGATGGTGTGGTAAGCCAATCTGAAGCGTACATTAAAAAAGCGTCCACAAAGGTTATCGACAAGATATGGCACCAATACGAGTTGAAGAGAATGGAAATCGCAAACGCCTTTCTCACCGACTTGCTAATCAGCAAATTCGCTAACTTACTGGATGGGTTGAACGCTATAGAAAACCCTGACGAACTAAATGACGAACTACAAAAAGACTCGTTATTAAAAAAAGACGTTGAGAGCATTGTCGCGATTGTGACGCCGTATGTGCCTTTCTTGGGCTTGTTGTCGGGAGGAATCACAACGTCGAAATATGTGTACGATCACCATTTTAAAAGTGAGGCGACAAACACTGAAAATAGTGAACAAACGGACTAATCTATTATTAACAGGTGGCAATAATCTAATTTGCATAACAGGTGGCAATTTTATCACGCGTGAGACACTTTTACGATACATAAATTTGTAAAAGCGTTGAAACGACTATTTTCTTAAATGTGATTTGACAAATTTGTGAAAATGTTGAAACGGCACTTTCTATTTTTTAAATACGATTTGACAAATTTGTGAAAATGTTGAAACGATTATTTTTTTAAATGTGATTTGACAAATTTGTGAAAATGTTGAAACGGCACTTTCTATTTTTTAAATACGATTTGACAAATTTGTGAAAATGTTGAAACGATTATTTTTTAAATGTGATTTGACAAATTTGTGAAAATGTTGAAACGGCACTTTCTATTTTTTAAATATGCGAAAATGACGAAGCGACACATTCTATTTTTAAAATATGACTGAAATAACACCAAATTTAGCGAAAATTGTGATTTGGTATAAATTTGGTGCTGTTTCGCTAGTCTCGCGTGTGTTTGACATCAATTGAGTAGAGAACGTGAAGGGTGTCTAGCTTGACTAACGACCGCCATAGTAGTATAGAGAGTGGGGGTACGAGCTTATTCGATGTTATACGTGAATATAGAATTACCGAAATGACAGCGAATTTTGTCGAGCCGTGGTTTGACGCAAATTTGGTGATGTTTTGGTAATTATATTCACGTATAACATCGATTGAGCTCGTACCCCCACTCTCTATACTACTCCTGTTTTATGTTACTTGCATTCGCCCAGTTGTTGAATATGCGTGCGAAGTGTTTCATTATTCTCTTCCAAAATACCTTTCCGATGACCTCGAAAAACTGAAAAAAAGGGCCTGTAGAATAATTCTTCCTGGTCATTGTCATCAAAATGCACTTAATGAACTAAATCTCATGTCGCTGGTCGACCGAAGACAAAACCTGACGAATCAACTTTTTAAAAATATTGTTAATGATTCACAGAACAAATTGCATCATTTATTACCCGCATTAAACCACTCTGAGGTATCTCTAAGAAGAAGAAGAAAATTTCAGGTTCCTAATTTCAAGACAATTAGATTTAAAAACGATTTTATTAACTGTAATTCCAGTAAATATATAGAATATATATAATACATTTAAAGCGTTCTTAATCCATGTAAATATCTAGCTAAATAGCTTCTAGCATCTTTTTAATTTATTGTTGTAAAACTTAACGTTATTCAGCCGAATGTGATTACTAAGGCTGCGAGTTTCAAGTACTAAATCATCAATCAATCAATCAGTTAATCTAACCGCCAGGTAGGCTGTATTTCTAATTATTTTAATAACTGAGATAGAAAAATTACTGATGAACTAAATCCATAAAAAACAAACATGCAGCTTATTTTCTTAAGTTGCTTCGTCCGAAATGTCACTTCTCGACACCTTAGGGTCTATTGAGACACATTGAATACAAACTGTTCGTAATTAGCAAACACATATATATGATACTATTTGAAAAAATAGATTACAATTAATATACTATACTTTTATCATAACAGTGACGGCAATAGAATCATAAGGGAGCAATTTCTTAAATCTTCTAGTATTCAAGTGTCTAGTTCGTTAGCAATTAATGTGTCTTTTGATGAACTTCTGAGCGTCAGATGTCTCTATTGTGGGGCATTTACATAGACTGTGGCGAGCATAATAATAAATATAAAATGTTTTCACCGCTTTCTCCCTAAATATAAAAGATTAATGGCGGGACAAGGGAACATTAATGGGTATCACATTTCTGATGGTTTTCATCACTTTTAGTACATCCTTTATGTTACATATCTTAGACATATTTGTCTTTGCTATTTGTTTGTTGGAACCGCATCCTGATGCCAAGTAACCTCTTGCAATTTCGAAGATTGCAGTGGAAAACTATGTTATTTAGCTCCACCGCATTGTTTTATGTTCAAACTTCTTATATAACAAGTATGGGGACTAGTCCAACATAAAACATTCGTAAGATGTAATGGCAGCATGGGACTATTTTGATTTTGATTAAACTATTTAATATTAAGTTAAAACTCAGTTTGTTCCGTTCTCTCTATTTTAGCACTACTTGAAAAGCCAATATAAATTGTCATAGTCGTGAAAGATTAACAAACGACCCGTTTTAACGATTTATAACATTAAAAAGCAACTGGACAGAAACATGTGGTTCATTTATTCAATAAGAACTTACCAGTCAAGGGTTATTAAAAGTTTTATCCCTTGTTATTTAGAACTCTTTTCAACTTCATTTGGTCAACGGTCAATTTATACACATATTTGTTTTTATATACATATTTTGATACTTTTCGGGTTTACACAAGAACCTTATTTTAAAAATAATTAAAATTGCCAAACAGAGTAAATTAAAGTTAAAAATTCCCAATGAAGCAGTCCAATTAAACTGGAAGTTTGATCTGCGAAACACGATGGGAACAGGCTCCGCGCAGGGGCGGATTTAGGGGCCCCTGGGGCAAATATAGATTGTGGGGCCCCAAACATCTGCAAGTTAGCAGGTTGCACCCCGGTCTCTGGTGCTGCGGTGCATGGGAACAGTTATCGCTTATCAGTTACTAATATAAATCTTGACTGCTGAGTCTGGGGTTTATTTTAACAAAATAATTTTGTTCTTTATTTTGTGAAGTTAAATCCGTAGGTACACCACATTAGACAATAGACATGTGTTACTGATCTATATAATGATTCTGTAAAATATTCCAAGATTTTTAATTTTTTAAATAATTTTTTTCTTTTGTGGTCTGTTTTTTCCTGCGTTTAAAATTTGAGCTGTACCCTCAGAAGCTCGGGCCCTCTGGAGCTCGGGGCCCTGGAGCACGTGCCCCAGTTATCCATAAGTTAATCCGCCCCTGCCTCTGCGCATCTTTCGTCGAAATTTCGATTATTTTACCATTAAAATGACAATAATATCAACTAACAATGTTGTTTGTATATGTAAATACTGCTATGTTTTGTTTTATTGGCACTGACAATGCTCAACAGTTGTCATCTACCTCTCTCAGTCTTCAGAAAAAAAAGTTTTCTTTATAGGAATCTCCAAGCCCGATTTGTTGTATAAAAAACCGTGAATTTTTTACTTTTATAAGAGTTTTTAAAAATATTCTTAAGGAACCACGCAAATATTGTTAATATTGTGAAATGTTGATGAGTATTGTAGTAAATGTTGCTTTAGAACACTAAAAAATCTGGTAGGACCAGGTTGTTCATTTTATACTTTGACAAGTTACCTGTCAAACTCGTTGTACCTTTTATAAAATAACTATCTGCGTTGCTGTTTTTTGTCACTCGGGGGTTTAATTTTAAAACTGGAGTCTCTTGGTCGTTCTAGTTAGTTTCCGAATGGAAAACTGTACCGGCAGGTGTCCCGCAGGCGACAAAATTAGGTCCCTGGCTTTTTTTAGTCATGATGAACGATCTTGATGTTGCTGGTGACGTGAGCCTTTGGAAATACGTTGATGACTCAACCTTGTCCGAAATTGTCAACAAACATCAATCTAGTGCAATGCAAACTTATGTTAACGAATTCGCTGCGAAGTCTATAAGTGATGGTATGCAGCTGAAGGAATCCAAGTGTAAGGAACTTCGTATTAGCTTCTCATTTACAAATTCCGAATTCGCCCCTGTTGTTATCAACAATAAAGAAATTGAAGTGGTCCCGTCAGTAAAACTGTTAGGGCTATTCATCTCCGATGATCTTAAATGGAACACACATATCGAGAATGTATGCAAGAATGTTTCATCCCGCTAATATTTTTTGAGACAATTGAAACGAGCTAAATTACCACAAAATGACCTCCTACTGTTTTATGTTACTTGCATTCGCCCAGTTGTTGAATATGCGTGCGAAGTGTTTCATGATTCTCTTCCAAAATACCTTTCCGATGACCTCGAAAAACTGAAAAAAGGGCCTGTAGAATAATTCTTCCTGGTCATTGTCATCAAAATGCACTTAATGAACTAAATCTCATGTCGCTGGTCGACCGAAGACAAAACCTGACGAATAAACTTTTTAAAAATATTGTTAATGATTCACAGAACAAATTGCATCATTTATTACCCGCATTAAACTACTCTGAGGTATCTCTAAGAAGAAGAAGAAAATTTCAGGTTCCTAATTTCAAGACAATTAGATTTAAAAACGATTTTATTAACTGTAATTCCAGTAAATATATAGAATATATATAATACATTTAAAGCGTTCTTAATCCATGTAAATATCTAGCTAAATAGCTTCTAGTATCTTTTTAATTTATTGTTGTAAAACTTAACGTTATTCAGCCGAATGTGATTACTAAGGCTGCGAGTTTCAAGTACTAAATCATCAATCAATCAATCAATCAGTTAATCTAACCGCCAGGTAGGCTGTATTTCTAATTATTTTAATAACTGAGATAGAAAAATTACTGATGAACTAAATCCATAAAAAACAAACATGCAGCTTATTTTCTTAAGTTGCTTCGTCCGAAATGTCACTTCTCGACACCTTAGGGTCTATTGAGACACATTGAATACAAACTGTTCGTAATTAGCAAACACATATATATGATACTATTTGAAAAATTAGATTACAATTAATATACTATACTTTTATCATAACAGTGACGGCAATAGAATCATAAGGGAGCAATTTCTTAAATCTTCTAGTATTCAAGTGTCTAGTTCGTTAGCAATTAATGTGTCTTTTGATGAACTTCTGAGCGTCAGATGTCTCTATTGTGGGGCATTTACATAGACTGTGGCGAGCATAATAATAAATATAAAATGTTTTCACCGCTTTCTCCCTAAATATAAAAGATTAATGGCGGGACAAGGGAACATTAATGGGTATCATTAATGGGAAGATTGCAGTGGAAAACTATGTTATTTAGCTCTACCGCATTGTTTTATGTTCAAACTTCTTGTATAACAAGTATGGGGACTAGTCCAACATAAAACATTCGTAAGATGTAATGGCAGCATGGGACTATTTTGATTTTGATTAAACTATTTAATATTAAGTTAAAACTCAGTTTGTTCCGTTCTCTCTATTTTAGCACTACTTGAAAAGCCAATATAAATTGTCATAGTCGTGAAAGATTAACAAACGACCCGTTTTAACGATTTATAACATTAAAAAGCAACTGGACAGAAAAATGTGGTTCATTTATTCAATAAGAACTTACCAGCCAAGGGTTATTAAAAGTTTTATCCCTTGTTATTTAGAACTCTTTTCAACTTCATTTGGTCAATGGTCAATTTATACACATATTTGTTTTTATATACATATTTTGATACTTTTCGGGTTTACACAAGAACCTTATTTTAAAAATAATTAAAATTGCCAAACAGAGTAAATTAAAGTTAAAAATTCCCAATGAAGCAGTCCAATTAAACTGGAAGTTTGATCTGCGAAACACGATGGGAACAGGCTCCGCGCAGGGGCGGATTTAGGGGCCCCTGGGGCAAATATAGATTGTGGGGCCCCAAACATCTGCAAGTTAGCAGGTTGCACCCCGGTCTCTGGTGCTGCGGTGCATGGGAACAGTTATCGCTTATCAGTTACTAATATAAATCTTGACTGCTGAGTCTGGGGTTTATTTTAACAAAATAATTTTGTTCTTTATTTTGCGAAGTTAAATCCGTAGGTACACCACATTAGACAACAGATATGTGTTACTGATATATATAATGATTCTGTAAAATATTGCAAGATTTTTAATTTTTTAAATGATTTTTTGCTTTTGTGGTCTGTTTTTTTCCTGCGTTTTAAATTTGAGCTGGACCCTCAGAAGCTTGGGGCCCTCTGGAGCTCGGGGCCTTGGGGCACGTGCCCCATTTGCCCATAGGTAATCCGCCCCTGGCTCTGCGAAACTTTCGTCGAAATTTCAATTATTTTACCATTAAAATGACAATAATATCAACTAACAATGTTGTTTGTATATATAAATACTGCTATGTTTTGTTTTATTGGCACTGAGAATGCTCAACAGTTGTCATCTACCTCTCTGTCTTCAGGAAAATAATATTTTCTTTATAGGAATCTCCAAGCCCGATTTGTTGTATAAAAAACCCTGAATTGTTAACTTTTATAAGAGTTTTTAAAAATATTCTTAAGGAACCACGCAAATATTGTTAATATTGTGAAATATTGATGAGTATTGTAGTAAATGTTGTTTTAGAACACTACAAAATCTGGTAGGACCAGGTTGTTCATTTTATACTTTGACAAGTTACCTGTCAAACTCGTTGTACCTTTTATAAAAGACCTATCTGCGTAGCTGTTCTTTGTCACTCTGGGGTTTACTTTTAAAACTGGAGTCTCTTGGTCATTCTAGTTAATCTAACCGCCAGGTAGGCTGTATTTATAATTATTTTAATAACTGAGATAGAAAAATTACTGATGAACTAAATCCATAAAGAACAAACATGCAGCTTATTTTCTTAAGTTGCTTCGTCCGAAATATCACTTCTCGACACCTTAGGGTCTATTGAGACACATTGAATACAAACTGTTCGTAATTAGTGCAAACACATATACATGATACCTTTTGAAAAATTAGATTACAATTAATATACAATACTTTTATCATAACATTGACGGCAATAGAATCATAAGGGAGCAATTTCTTAAATCTTCTAGTACTCAAGTGTCTAGTTCGTTAGCAATTAATGTGTCTTTTGATGAACTTCTGAGGGTCAGATGTCTCTATTGTGGGGCATTTACATAGACTGTGGCGAGCATAATAATAAATATAAAATGTTTTCACAGCTTTCTCCCTAAATATAAAAGATTAATGGCGGGACAAGGGAACATTAATGGGTATCAAATTTCTGATGGTTTTCATCACTTTTAGTACATCCTTTATGTTACATATCTTAGACATATTTGTCTTTGCTATTTGTTTGTTGGAACCGCATCCTGATGCCAAGTAACCTCTTGCAATTTCGAAGATTGCAGTGGAAAACTATGTTATTTAGCTCCACCGCATTGTTTTATGTTCAAACTTATTGATATAACAAGTATGTGGACTAGTACAACATAAAACATTCGTAAGATGTTATGGCAGCATAGGACTATTTGATTCTGATTAAACTATTTAATATTAAGTCAAAACTCAGTTTGTTCCGTTCTCTCTATTTTAGCACTACTTGAAAAGACAATATAAATTGTCATAGTCGTGAAAGATTAACAAACGACCCGTTTTAACGATTTATCACATTAAAAAGCAACTGGACAGAAGCATGTGGTTCATTTATTCAATAAGAGCTTACCAGTCAAGGCGTATTACAAGTTTTATCCCTTGTTATTTAGAACTCTTGTCAACTTCATTTGGTCAACGGTCAATTTATACACATATATATTTTTATATACATATTTTGATACTTTTGAGGTTTAGACGAGAAACTTATTTTAAAAACAATAAAATTGCCAAACAGAGTAAAGGTTAAAAATTATCACAAATTCTCAATGAAGCAGTCCAATGAAACTGGAAGTTTGATCTGCGAAAAACAATTGGAACAGGCTCTGCGGAGGTGCAGATTTAGGGGCCCCTGGGGCAAATTTAGATTGTGGGGCCCCAAACATCTGAAAGTTAGCAGGTTGCACCCCGGTCTCTGGTGCTGCGGTGCATGGGAACAGTTATCGCTTATCAGATACTAATATAAATCTTGACTGCTGAGTCTGGGGTTTATTTTAACAAAATAATTTTGTTCTTTATTTTGTGAAGTTAAATACGTAGGTACACCACATTAGACAATAGACATGGGTTACTGATCTATATAATGATTTTGTAAAATATTGCAAGATTTTAAATTTTTTAAATGATTTTTTTCTTTTGTGGTCTGTTTTTTTCCTGCGTTTTAAATTTGAGCTGGACCCTCAGAAGCTTGGGGCCCTCTGGAGCTCGGGGCCCTGGGGAACGTGCCCCAGTTGCCCATAGGTTAATTCGCCGCTGGCTCTGCGCAACTTTTCTTCGAAATTTCATTTATTTTACCATTAAAATGACAATAATATCAACTAACAATGTTGTTTGTATATATAAATACCGCTATGTTTTGTTTTATTGGCACTGACAATGCTCAACAGTTGTCGTGTACCTCTCTCAGTCTTCACAAAAAAACATTTTCTTTATAGGAATGTCCAAGCCCGATTTGTTGCATAAAAACCCTAATTTTGTACTTTTATAATAGTTTTTAAAAATATTCTTAAGGAACCACGCAAATATTGTTAATATTGTGAAATATTGATGAGTATTGTAGTAAATGTTGCTTTAGAACACTAAAAAATCTGGTAGGACCAGGTTGTTCATTTTATACTTTGACAACTTACCTGTCAAACTCGTTGTACCTTTTATAAAATAACTACCTGCGTAGCTGTTTTTTGTCACTCGGGGGTTTACTTTTAAAACTGGAGTCTCTTGGTCATTCCAGTTAATCTAACCACCAGGTAGGCTGTATTTCTAATTATTTTAATAACTGAGATAGAAAAATTACTGATGAACTAAATCCATAAAAAACAAACAAGCAGCTTATTTTTTTGCTTCGTCCGAAATGTCACTTCTCAACACCTTAGGGTCTATTGAAACACATTTAATACAAACTGTTCGTAATTAGCAAACACATATATATGATACCTTTTGAAACAATTAGATTACAATTAATATACAACACTTTTATCATAACAGTGACGGCAATAGAATCATTAGGGAGCAATTTCTTAAATCTTCTAGTATTCAAGTGTCTAGTTCGTTAGCAAATAATGTTTCTTTTGATGAACTTCTGAGGGTCAGATGTCTCTATTGTGGGGCATTTACATAGACTGTGGCGAGCATAATAATAAGTATAAAATGTTTTCACCGCTTTCTCCCTAAATATAAAAGATTAATGGCGGGACAAGGGAACATTAATGGGTATCACATTTCTGATGGTTTTCATCACTTTTAGTACAACCTTTATGTTACATATCTTAGACATATTTGTCTTTCCTATTTGTTTGTTGGAACCGCATCCTGACGCCAAGTAACCCTTGCAATTTCGCAGCTTGCAGTGGAAAACTATGTTATTTACCTCCACCGCATTGTTTTATGTTCAAACTTATTTATATAACAAGTATGTTGACTAGTCCAACATAAAACATTCGTAAGATGTTATGGCAGCATGGGACTATTCTGATTTTGATTAAACTATTTAATATTAAGTTAAAACTCAGTTTGTTCGGTTCTCTCTATTTTAGCACTACTTGAAAAGCCAATATAATTGTCATAGTCGTGAAATATTAACAAACGACCCGTTTTAACGATTTATAACATTAAAAAGCAACTGGACAGAAACATGTGGTTCATTTATTCAATAAGAGCTTACCAGTCAAGGGTTATTAAAAGTTTTATCCCTTGTAATTTGAACTCTTTTCAACTTCATTTGGTCAACCGTCAATTTATACACATATTTGTTTTTATATACATATTTTGATACTTTTGCGGTTTACACAAGAACCTTATTTTAAAAACAATTAAAATTGCCAAACAGAGTAAAGGTTAAAAATTATCACAAATTCTCAATGAAGCAGTCCAATGAAACTGGAAGTTTGATCTGCGAAACACAATGGGAATAGGCTCTGCGCAGGGGTGGATTTAGGGGGCCCTGGGGCAAATTTAGATTGTGCGGCTTCAAACATCTGCAAGTTAGCAGGTTGCAACCCAGTCTCTGGTGCTGCGGTGCATGGGAACAGTTATCGCTTATCAGATACTAATATAAATCTTGACTGCTGAGTCTGGCGTTTATTTTAACAAAATAATTTTGTTCTTTCTTTTGTGAAGTTAAGTAGGTACACCGCATTAGACAATAGACATGTGTTACTGATCTACATAATGATTCTGTAAAATATTGCAAGATTTTTAATTTCTTAAATGATTTTTTGCTTTTGTGGTCTGTTTGTTTACTGCGTTTTAAATTTGAGCTGGACCCTCAGAAGCTCGGGCCGCCCTGGGGCACGTGCTCCAGTTGCCCGTAGGTTAATTCGCCGCTGGCTCTGCCCAACTTTCGTCGAAATTTCAATTATTTTACCATTAAAATGACAATAATATCAACTAACAATGTTGTTTGTATATATAAATACTGCTATGTTTTGTTTTATTGGCACTGACAATGCTTAACAGTTGTCATCTACCTCTCTCAGTCTTCAGCAGAAAAAAAGTTCTTTATAGGAATTTCAAAGCCCGATTTGTTGTACAAAAAACCCTGAATTTTTTACTTTTATAAGAGTTTTTAAAAATATTCTTAAGGAACCACGCAAATATTGTTAATATTGTGAAATATTGATGAGTATTGTAGTAAATGTTGTTTTAGAACACTAAAAAATCTGGTAGGTCTGCGTAGCTGTTTTTTGTCACTCTGGGGTTTACTTTTGAAACTGGAGTCTCTTGGTCATGCTAGTTAATCTAACCACCAGGTAGGCTGTATTTCTAATTATTTTAATAACTGAGATAGAAAAATTACTGATGAACTAAATCCATAAAAAAAAAACAAGCAGCTTATTTTTTTTGCTTCGTCCGAAATGTCACTTCTCGACACTTTAGGGTCTATTGAAACACATTTAATACAAACTGTTCGTAATTAGCAAACACATATATATGATACCTTTTGAAACAATTAGATTACAATTAATATACAACACTTTTATCATAACAGTGACGCCAATACAATCATTAGGGAGCAATTTCTTAAATCTTCTAGTATTGAAGTGTCTAGTTCGTTAGCAAATAATGTGTCTTTTGATGAACTTCTGAGGGTCGGATATCTCTATTGTGGGGGCATTTACATAGACTGTGGCGAGCATAATAATAAGTATGAAATGTTTTCACCGCTTTCTCCCTAAATATAAAAGATTAATGGCGGGACAAGGGAACATTAATGGGTATCAAATTTCTGATGGTAAATATCTTAGACATATTTGTCTTTGCTATTTGTTTGTTGGAACCGCATCCTGACGCCAAGTAACCCTTGCAATTTCGCAGCTTGCAGTGGAAAACTATGTTATTTACCTCCACCGCATTGTTTTATGTTCAAACTTATTTATATAACAAGTATGGTGACTAGTCCAACATAAAACATTCGTAAGATGTTATGGCAGCATGGGACTATTCTGATTTTGATTAAACTATTTAATATTAAGTTAAAACTCAGTTTGTTCGGTTCTCTCTATTTTAGCACTACTTGAAAAGCCAATATAAATTGTCATAGTCGTGAAATATTAACAAACGACCCGTTTTAACGATTTATAACATTAAAAAGCAACTGGACAGAAACATGTGGTTCGTTTATTCAATAAGAGCTTACCAGTCAAGGGTTATTAAAAGTTTTATCCCTTGTTATTTAGAACTCTTTTCAACTTCATTTGGTCAACGGTCAATTTATACACATATTTGTTTTTATATACATATTTTGATACTTTTGCGGTTTACACAAGAACCTTATTTTAAAAACAATTAAAATTGCCAAACAGAGTAAAGGTTAAAAATTATCACAAATTCTCAATGAAGCAGTCCAATGAAACTGGAAGTTTGATCTGCGAAACACAATGGGAACAGGCTCTGCGCAGGGGTGGATTTAGGGGGCCCTGGGGCAAATTTAGATTGTGCGGCTCCAAAAATCTGCAAGTTAGCAGGTTGCACCCCAGTCTCTGCTGCTGCGGTGCATGGGAACAGTTATCGCTTATCAGATACTAATATAAATCTTGACTGCTGAGTCTGGCGTTTATTTTAACAAAATAATTTTGTTCTTTCTTTTGTGAAGTTAAATCCGTAGGTACACCGCATTAGACAATAGACATGTGTTACTGATCTATATAATGATTCTGTAAAATATCGCAAGATTTTTAATTTTTTAAATGATTTTTTGCTTTTGTGGTCTGTTTATTTACTGCGTTTTAAATTTGAGCTGGACCCTCAGAAGCTCGGGCCGCCCTGGGGCACGTGCTCCAGTTGCCCGTAGGTTAATCCGCCCCTGGCTCTGCCCAACTTTCGTCGAAATTTCAATTATTTTACCATTAAAATGACAATAATATCAACTAACAATGTTGTTTGTATATATAAATACTGCTATGTTTTGTTTTATTGGCACTGACAATGCTTAACAGTGGTCATCTACCTCTTTCGGTCTTCAGAAGAAAAAAAATTCTTTATAGGAATTTCCAAGCCCGATTTGTTGTACAAAAAACCCTGAATTTTTTACTTTTATAAGAGTTTTTAAAAATATTCTTAAGGAACTACGCAAATATTGTTAATATTGTGAAATATTGATGAGTATTGAGTAAATGTTGTTTTAGAACACTAAAAAATCTGGTAGGACCAGGTTGTTCATTTTATACTTTGACAACTTACCTGTCAAACTCGTTGTACCTTTTATAAAATAACTATCTGCGTAGCTGTTTTTTGTCACTCTGGGGTTTACTTTTAAAACTGGAGTCTCTTGGTCATGCTAGTTAATCTAACCACCAGGTAGGCTGTATTTCTAATTATTTTAATAACTGAGATAGAAAAATTACTGATGAACTAAATCCATAAAAAACAAACAAGCAGCTTATTTTGTTTTGCTTCGTCCGAAATGTCACTTCTCCACACCTTAGGGTCTATTGAGACACATTGAATACAAACTGTTCGTAATTAGCAAACACATATATATGATACTATTTGAAAAATTAGATTACAATTAATATACAATAATTTTATCATAACAGTGACGGCAATAGAATCATTAGGGAGCAATTTCTTAAATCTTCTAGTACTCAAGTGTCTAGTTCGTTAGCAATTAATGTGTCTTTTGATGAACTTCTGAGGGTCAGATGTTTCTATTGTGGGGCATTTACATAGACTGTGGCTAGCATAATAATAAATATAAAATGTTTTCACCGCTTTCTCCCTAAATATAAAAGATTAATGGCGGGACAAGGGAACATTAATGGGTATCACATTTCTGATGGTTTTCATCACTTTTAGTACATCCTTTATGTTACATATCTTATACATATTTGTCTTTGCTATTTGTTTGCTGGAACCGCATCCTGATGCCACCTCTTGCAATTTCGAAGATTGCAGTGGAAAACTATGTTATTTAGCTCCACCGCATTGTTTTATGTTCAAACTTCTTATATAACAAGTATGGGGACTAGTCCAACATAAAACATTCGTAAGATGTAATGGCAGCATGGGACTATTTTGATTTTGATTAAACTATTTATTATTAAGTTAAAACTCAGTTTGTTCCGTTCTCTCTATTTTAGCACTACTTGAAAAGCCAATATAAATTGTCATAGTCGTGAAAGATTAACAAACGACCCGTTTTAACGATTTATAACATTAAAATGCAACTGGACAGAAACATGTGGTTCATTTATTCAATAAGAACTTACCAGTTAAGGGGTATTAAAAGATTTATCCCTTGTTATTTAGAACTCTTTTCAACTTCATTTGGTCAACGGTCAATTTATACACATATTTGTTTTTATATACATATTTTGATACTTTTCGGGTTTACACAAGAACCTTATTTAAAAAACAATTAAAATTGCCAAACAGAGTAAATTAAAGTTAAAAATTATCACAAATTCTCAATGAAGCAGTCCAATGAAACTGGAAGTTTAATCTGCGAAACACGATGGGAACAGGCTCCGCGCAGGGGCGGATTTAGGGGCCCCTGCAGGGGCAAATATAGATTGTGGGGCCCCAACATCTGCAAGTTAGCAGGTTGCACCCCGGTCTCTGGTGCTGCGGTGCATGGGAACAGTTATCGCTTATCAGTTACTAATATAAATCTTGACTGCTGAGTCTGGGGTTTATTTTAACAAAATAATTTTGTTCTTTATTTTGCGAAGTTAAATCCGTAGGTACACCACATTAGACAACAGATATGTGTTACTGATATATATAATGATTCTGTAAAATATTGCAAGATTTTTAATTTGGTAGGACCAGGTTGTTCATTTTATACTTTGACAAGTTACCTGTCAAACTCGTTGTACCTTTTATAAAAGACCTATCTGCGTAGCTGTTCTTTGTCACTCTGGGGTTTACTTTTAAAACTGGAGTCTCTTGGTCATTCTAGTTAATCTAACAGCCAGGTAGGCTGTATTTCTAATTATTTTAATAACTGAGATAGAAAAATTACTGATGAACTAAATCCATAAAAAACAAACATGCAGCTTATTTTCATAAGTTACTTCGTCCGAAATGTCACTTCTCGACACATTAGGGTCTATTGAAACACATTCAATACAAACTGTTCGTAATTAGCAAACACATGTACATGATACCTTTTGAAAAATTAGATTACAATTAATATACAATACTTTTATCATAACAGTGACGGCAATAGAATCATAAGGGAGCAATTTCTTAAATCTTCTAGTACTCAAGTGTCTAGTTCGTTAGCAATTAATGTGTCTTTTGATGAACTTCTGAGGGTCAGATGTTTCTATTGTGGGGCATTTACATAGACTGTGGCGAGCATAATAATAAATATAAAATGTTTTCACCGCTTTCTCCCTAAATATAAAAGATTAATGGCGGGACAAGGGAACATTAATGGGTTTCAAATTTCTGATGGTTTTCATCACTTTTAGTACATCCTTTATGTTACATATCTTAGACATATTTGTCTTTGCTATTTGTTTGTTGGAACCGCATCCTGATGCCAAGTAACCTCTTGCAATTTCGAAGATTGCAGTGGAAAACTATGTTATTTAGCTCCACCGCATTTTTTTATGTTCAAACTTATTTATATAACAAGTATGGGTTTTAATCCAACATAAAACATTCGTAAGATGTTACGGCAGTATGGAACTATTTGGATTTTGATTAAACTATTTAATATTAAGTTAAAACTCCGTTTGTTCCGCTCTCTCTATTTTAGCACTAATTGAAAAGCCAATATAAATTGTCGTAGTCGTGAAAGATCAACAAACGACCCATTTTAACGATTTATAATATTAAGAAGCAACTGGACAGAAACATGTGGTTCATTTATTCAATAAAAGCTTACCAGTCAAGGGTTATTAAACGTTTTATCCCTTGTTATTTAGAACTCTTTTCAACTTCATTTGGTCAACGGTTAATTTATACACATATTTGTTTTTATATACATATTTTGATACTTTTGGCCAAAATAATGTTAAGACAAACAATTCAAAATAATTTTAAAACACTACCGATATAATAAAGGAAGGCGAATACATCTGGGTAAAAGCCAATCAGTAAAGATAATTTTTCCTTATGATGATCTGGCTTCACTGGCTTCACGAGCGTGGTTGGCTCAGTCGGTTAGAACTCTGACTGCCAACGAAATATCCCGGGTTTAATCCTCAGCCTTGTCGAGGGTTGGATTTTCTTTCCACACCACAGTGACGTTAAGCCGTTGACTTAAAAGAGCCCACACACGTCTCGCAAAGAGTAGGGTAATCCCGGTGTTGTGCTGGGGGCCACATAGAATATTACTATGCGTAAAATGTTTGGAGTTTTAAACTTGATAATGTAAGAGGTACCTAGTGGATTTTTATAAGTAATAGCACAAAAAGAGATGCATTAGCTATTAAACGTCCCTCTCGATGAGGGTGATTTAGTAAAATTTTACTAAATGACCCGAATCGCGAGCGGGACGTTTAGGTTAATGGACCTCTTTTTATGTTATTCCTTTGTAATATAATGTTTGCGGGTATTTATTTTGTTCTTTCGTAATCGTACCTCCGTTGGGGTGAAACCGGGTATGATTAGTTCTAATCAGACCTGGTTTGCCGTCAACGGATGTACGATTATCAGAATGGATATAATGAGGTATATTAGTTGTTAATGGCCCTATGAGAACAAAAGAAATACACGCAAACATTATATTATATCAATAAACCTTTATTATTATTATTATTATTATATTATTATTATTATATTATTATTATTATTATTATTATTATTATTATTATTATTATTATTATTATTATTATTATTATTATTATTATTATTATTAAAATATGTTACCCTCAATAAATAAAGTGTCTTTACTTTTTACATAAATATGGTTTTATTAAATTTATAATTAAGGCTTACTCAAGACCAATTTTTGTTTCAAGGTAAGAGCATTATTTCAAAGATTTTCTAAAGCAGTTAAATAATGAACGGATTTTAGATTTAAGACCAACGTCGTAGGAAAACGAGCTTCTTGTTTCTTCATCACTTTCCGGTGTCTTTTCCGAGCATATACAGGTTTGAAGTTGATATCTGCCAGTTAAGGGGGTGAAAGTTGAGAAGATTATTTTGAATTGTGTAAAAGATACAACTTAACCCAACCTTTACTGGGACTAGCACTATGAAACGTTCTGAATTTTCCTATAATTTATTTACGGACTATTTTATATATCAATCGTGGCTACTGAGCGCTTCTTTTTGCCATAGTAACCGCATTTCTTATTGACACTTTTCTCAAAAAGATAATTTTTTCTAAAAATGTAATTTAGTACGGGTTTTCCATTGAAATAATAGATCTAGCTACCTAAGACCATTTCTGGCACTTTTAACAAATTTCAAATCAATTAAGGTGATTTTCTGACGCCATCAAAAAATCAAAGATGGCGCCGCCATATAATTAAAGATGACGAGCTTCTAACGTCATATGACGTCATAACTAAATTAACTAATTACAAAAAGATACATTGTGGACTAATTAATTAGACTGCCAGTTTTCGAGTTGTTAGCGCCTATAATAAGAAATTAAAGTTAAAGGGGAAATCGGAATCGGCCCCCTCCCCGTTATATTTTTGAGATAAAAAAGCTCGATAAAGGTAGGGTTAATGAAATTAATGGCGGCGCGCCAGAGCGTGATTAGGGAGCTGAAATGTTTAGTTGGAAGATATGATCACGTGATATACCACACCCAAAAATACTGGCAAAAATATCAAAAGTACAGAGGTACAGCTTTTCAAGCAGCGGTAGAACCAAAATGTTATGGGTGTGGAATCGCTAGCGTTGCAGCGTAGTTACAAATTTAATGAGACCTCCGCTAACGTTTCATACATTTAAAACTATCGTTAAGGCCCAAATAATTCCATAGACAAGGTCTATAGACCTTCAAACTAGCATCTACTAATTTTGTGGCTATGAATGCTGTGTGGGTTATACTTTTTCATCACAAATTTAGTCGGTTTACTTGGTGAGATAATTCATGTGAATCTGTCGTTATCATGCATTACATAAGGACAACGCTTAGATATAGTAAAACCCTTCTTAACCCTAATGATCTTTGCCTGGATCTATCTGAAAGAGCATATGTCGTATATCTAACATAAATCGCTCTCTTCCTAACTGGGCCAATATTTTTGTCCAATCCCGGCCCACAGGCCCAGCTCAGAGTCAAAACTAGCCTGGCATATTTTACCCCAAATTTATGGGAACAATCTAACTTGGTCAATTTGTTAGTGGTGATTTCAAAAATCGTTATACGGGCAGAATCCGGGAACTTCAGCCTCGTTTTGAAGTTTGAAAATCATGACTTCCGGTTTTTGAAATAATTTAATAAAAAACAATTTTTGCCGTTATAAGACCTGTATTATCTTGTAAATAATTCAAGAACAAATTAGATGTGAAATAAAGTTTAAAACACTGTCTTTGGAGTTCCAGGACACTGAAAATCGTATAAAAAATAACGAATTCAGAACACCTCTTTCCAAGTCCCCTGCTGGCACTAGTGATTGCGTAATTCAAGATGGCCGAGTAAATATGCATTATTTATTTCGATTCAATTTCCACTGCTGAGCACTTGATAAAACTTAGTAGAAAGGCCTTGGATACTCTCATAGAGTGTAAGAATATTAGAGAAGACCTAAGAGGGGAAAACTGTCATGTAAATCAGTGCAAAAACATTCCTGAAAACTGCGAGGAAAAAGAACATTTTTTATCACCGAGAATGTTATAAAAAATTTACGTATGCCAAAGCATTGCTGAAAAGGACAGTAGCAAGGACAGTGAAGTAGGAGAAAATGGGAGTAAAGTAAGCAGAACAACGAAGGGATGCTTTTCAAAACATCAGACAGGCTCATCAAAGTCAAAGAGGACTTTTTGCCGACATATGTATGATCTGAAAAAAGAAAACACTAAAAGTGAAGCAGAAACACCAGTCACTCACAAAGATCATAACGAAGAAAGCAGAAAACAAATTGAAAGAAGCTGCTACCCTTAGAAACGACACTGACATGATAACTGCAGTTACAGATATAGACTTGATCGCCAAAGAATTCCAAAAACACGAGAAATGCTATCGTGATTATACGAGGATTGTACGAGAGGAAGCTTTGGAAGAAGAACATGTTGATGAAGAGTTCTGTCGCAACAACTATGAGGTTGAACTGTTTATGGTAAAAGATTACATTTTAGCAGCTAAACAGTGCATTTCAATGGAAATTTTGCAATCTGCAGATGGAATTGGTGTTGGGTCTCGTTAAAGCAGACAGTTGGAGGAAAGATTACGCAAAACATTTGGAGATAAGATTATCTTTCTTTCTCCCGAATATCATTGTGAATGTCTCCAAACACAAACTTTGTCAAACCCCCTTCAGGTTTCAAACGAAAGTACAGTCAAGAAAGCAGCCTTCATTCTGAGAGATTAGTTGATGAAATTTATCGAAAAAGTGCCAGAAACCCCTTGGCCGCCAACAGTCGAAAGTTTGTATCACAGAACAAATTATATTCCTGAACTATTGAAATATTTCTATGTTCATTTGTTATCTACACCAGAGCAACATCATAAAGTATCAGAGACAGTTTTTAGATTGGCAGACTCGTTTAGCCAAGATGTTGTATCTGCTATCTCAAGAGGAAAGTTTATTTCTGCAAAACATGCATCTGTTGGTCTTGGTCTTCACAGCATGACAGGACAAAAGTTGACAATCACTATTCTGCCAAGGTTGGGACACTCCATCACGTACGACCAAGTTAACCAGATCGAGACAGCACAAGCTGAACTTGCGGAACGTTTTAGATCGTTAAACCTCAGTCGTCCTTTACAACCAGCGACTAATGGTTGCAAAGTAAGTAACGTCTTTATTCAAGTAATAGCTCTAGTGAATGAAGAATTAGTGAATGATAACAGAAACGTCGCCTGTATTGTAGCATTTTTAAACAAGAGTTTATGTAGAGAAAATTTTGTACCGGATTATAATCTCAATGATATTATTATTTTTTAGATTTCAACTATATTCTGGTGGGATAAATTTGATAGAAACGTCGAGACTGCATTAGATTCTGGATCAGTGCAGACGACTCCTGGCATCGCATTCCAAGAGGAAGGAGATGGTAGTAAAATACGCAATGAAAAGATCAGCGTACCTAAACCCAACACCAGATCAATTCAACTTACGAAGGAATCATTAAGCCGAAGAAAGAGCCGCCGTCATTTCATGGATTGAGTATTAATGAGAAGAGTGCTGGTGCTGATAAAGTGTGCTCTCAATATTTGGTGATGTGGAAATCAGTGAGATTTCTCTATTCTGTTGATCAAATCCATCCAAGATTCGCTGGCTGGATCATATCACAACTTAAGAAAGCATAAAGCAAGAAGACCGATGACCTATCCACCACCCATCTCAACTCCGATAACGGATTATGATACCATTATTCAGATGTTCAACGTATCGAGAGAACTTGCAAAACAATCAAACATGTGACATGGAATAGGCCAGCATTTTGATCCGACATTGTGATTCATTTAGGGGACTTTCATGCAATGATGGCCTTCTTTGGAGTAATTGGACGTCTCGTCTCAGGCAGTGGATTCGATGATGTACTGTTTCAGGCTGGTCACTGCATCTCGAAGCATTAATGGTGTTATCAGCGGAAAGCACTATAACAGATGCTGGCTCATGTGCACGACGCATTAGAAACACTTTTTCTGGAAATATTTTTGCCAAATATTCCCAAGATTTCCGCCGAGTTTGCCGAATTTCCTCCGGGCTCTAGGAACATTCAAGATATCATCAGCGAAGAAAATGTAGTTTCCTACATTGAATTATATTTAGATGCTTAAAGAAAGATGTTTGAAAGGCAATTTTGGGAAGACATTGCAATTCTGGATGATGTACCCGGTATATAGATCTAGTTGACCGTCAACAAAGCTGCATTTTGCTATTAGCGACAACGACTTCAGACTCAGGTTACTGATGCGGAAGAAAAGCCTTCCACTTTGCTTTGCTATAAACAGAGTGCATTATTCTCGATATGGAACTTATTACTTGAAGTCGCTAGAATGTTTGGAAAGCACTCATCCAGGAGCTAAGGGAGAAATAGAGAATGTCGGCTTGTCTATTAGGCGAAATACTCTTGGAATTGGTCAGGCAGTGGATCTTGCACGAGAGTAGACCTATATGAGGAGTGCAAAAGCGGCAGGTACACAATGAAATATTGTATAACTGTACACTATGCTGTATTTCAAAACTGATATATAAAAGTTAGTTTCCACTCGCTGCCATTTATTCTCTAACAACCACAATTCATTTTTAGGTGGTGTTACCCAGTTTGCGGTGAAGGAAAGTACAAGTGGGTGATGAACAGACCTTACCAAACAATATTTGAAGAGTCTTTAATGGAAATGGCAGGACTAACCACGGCAACAATAAACCCAAGAAAATGTCTGAGACCGAGCGAGATTTTGAAATTTGTTCTCGTTGACAATGGAACCGAGAAGAGTCGTAAGGTGGTCGACATTACCTCATCGACTACCAGATGTACAAAAACAGGCAATAATTGGTCTTTACGCTTTTTCAAGCAATGATTATGTCTCGAGTTTTTTTAGGAAAGGAAAGATGGGATTTTGGAAAGCTATGCTAACGAGCACCGAATTTATTGAATTATTTGCTGCACTGGGAGTCACCAATGACTTTTCGGATAACAATGCACTGGATATAGAGAAATTCGTTTGATTTCTCAATGGAGATAAAAGAATCGTGTCTGTGGATTCGTGGACGAGTTACATCACAAAATGTTTGTTCAAAAAATCGAGAAGGAAGGAAAAGTCGTCGATCTCAGTCTGTTGCCTGCATGCAGATCCAACCTCCGACTTCACACAATGTGAACAAATTATGTCGCCCGAATGTTTCGCCAAGCAAATGAATTGGTGATGAATATGGATGGCTGCCCATGGACACGTTGTTTGGAACAATATCTGCTACCCTGCAGATTTAACAGAACTTCTAATTAATATAGAAGAGTCAGAAGATATGGAAATTGATGTCTCTGAAACCGAAGTTACTGACGATGATGTTTTCGGATATGACTGTGTGGATGATGATGGTTTTTAGAGCAACCATTTTAAGAAGCTGGTGTAATTACAAATTATGACGTTTTTCAACGGAAATAGTTTAACAGTGATAAATTAGATTCTAGGTCCAAAATGAGGACTACAGTTTTATGATTTTACTCTTTGAGCATATCAAACCCGTTTCTGAATTACTACATTGAATAAGGAAAAACGTATTAAAACAGCAAAATTATTTGACAATACTTTCAATTCTTGACAAAGTCGTGATTTTAAAACTTCAAAACGAGGCTGAAGTTCCCGGATTCTGCCCGTATAACATCATTTTTTAAATCAGCACCAACAAACTGACCAAGTTAGATTGTTCCCATAAATTAAGCGGTTGTGGACGATACCCCCCCCCCCCCCCCCCCCCCCCCCCCGCCTTCTCGGCCTGGTCTATCTTGTTTTCTCAGGGTAAGGCTTTGTGAATCACTGAAGACAATGAAGCACTTTCTAGTGTTTTTCAGACTATTGCGCAACGTGCAAAAAAGTATTACATGCCCTTCACTGAACCGTTACATTCTTCACATTCTTGACCCATCCAAAGTGACCCCTTTACTACTCACATAATGGTTACTTCTACTTATTTTTCTCTCAGGGTATGCTTTGTGAATCACTGAAGACAATGAAGAACTTTCTAATGTTTCTAGGAATACTGATGAACGTGAAAAGCTGTGTCAGTACTTTCACTTTTGAGGACGGTAGGTCGGTTTCTCTTGCTAGTTTGAGCAAAGGTAAACAAATAAAACAAATAAGGTAAAGGTAAAAGTTAATTCGCGAAAACAATTTACATAGTTTTTTTCTTTACTTTATTAGTTCTTTAACTCAATTGCTTGTAGTTATAGCTAGACTCACAACAAAGTACGTCAGAAAACTGATTTTAAATCATGTTTTTTCTAAATCACGATGATTATTGAATGATTGATTTAAAATCGCAAACTTTGCAAAACGATTTGTAGCAGCAAGCTCTTGTTTTTACGTTTTTATTAATTTTACCACTGTTTAGTTCTTTCATTGTTACGCGACTTTCGAAAACAAATCACCGGCCTGGAGCTTTCCGTCAATCAAACGTTTTGGAACCGGTTTGTGGTTATTTGTACTCCAGGAAATCGGTTTTTCTGAAACCATATATGAATAAACTAATATGAATAAAGACCTTTATTATTATCGTTATCGTTATCGTTATCGTTACCGTTATTATTATTATTATTATTAGTATCGTTATCATTATAGCTTGTTCATTTTTTTTTATCAATAAGGGGTTATTTACGGAATATTACAACACAAGGCAAGAAAAACGTGCGTGAGGTTTAACAGGCTGAGTTCATGGTCGAAAGGCACGTGCGAAATCGGTGTCCATGGTAGTGCCTTTGAGCCCTGTATCGGCGCGGTCGGTACTTTGGGTAACAGGAACTGCATGGTGTTCAGGCTGGATCCAAATGGACAACTAAAACAACATGGTCATGATTCGTTTTGTTTTTTTCGTTATGAATATTACAATCTCTTCAAGGTAAATGATAATTAAGAGACAATACGCGAGAAAACCAAGCAGATGGCTGCACTCGTCAAATCACCGATTTTCTCTAACATTACATAGAAGCACAATTTGGTGACAAACTGACACTGGTAAGTTCTTTCGATCCAGTTATTTTTGTTTGCGAGATTTTCAGACCTCTAACCCCCCCGCCCCATTCCACTGCATGCAAGGGGCAGGAATTTCGGGTAAAGAAATGTGTGAATTTATAGGACAATATCAGTTTTTAATTGCTTTCATTTCAGTAAACAAGACTTTACAGCAATAATATTATGGTCTAAATATTAATCGCATAAATTGAACGAATTCTTTTTTTTAAACCACAGCGTCAAAACTGCATTAACGTCAAAATATTTCATTTCTGCTTGTTGCTTTTCTCTAAATGAAACCATAACGATAATTAAGTCTTTAAATAACTGGAAAACATCGGCGGCCAAATTATGAAAAATGCGTAAACTATCAATAAACGAAAAATGCGTAAACTATCAATACACAAACATGGAAATTATAGCTAGATAATACCTGAGGACGTCAGTTTTACAAAAACGAAACAGAAAAATAAAAATAGAAAGTTATAATCGTTTTCAACAACATGGTGCCATTTTGTCAACAAATTCTATATTTTACGAGCTGGTATAAAAAAGCATAATTTCTCGCCGATGTTTTTACAGGAAATTAAATTATTTTGATGTCAAACGCAGCGAAATGCAAATTTGAATTTGTGTCATTCGGTGGTTTTAGTTGTTTTTTTAAATCATGAGGATATGATATTAAATTCCAATTTTAATGAAAGGCTATAATAGTTGATACAAACTCTTGTAACGCGAGTAATTGCAACTAATATACTCCTCTAAAGTTTGGGAAAATTCACAAATTTGTTTGCAATTTCTGTTCCTGGCGGGAAAGACGGTGCATGGGTATCTCGCAAACAAGAGAGAGAGAGAGTTGGATCGAAAGAACTTCTATATTTCTGTGAGTCTGGTGATATGCTATGCTTCCATGGAAAGCTAGAGCAAATCCGCGATTTGACTTGCGCAACTTTCTGCCTGGTTCTGCACGGTTTTCTCGCAGATTGACTCTCAAATATCATTAATATTTATAACATTTACGTTGAATAAAATAAAATAAAATGAATCCATTGCAAATGTAAACGTTAAGTACAACCTCTCATACTAAAACACAAACTAAGAGGAACAAATACCTATGCCATATTAGCTGAAAATACATGACGTTAAATTGCAAGTTATTTGTAGCAATTCCAGTATTGTCACGGACGTCGACAATCTTGCACGTGACGCATGGACAAATATGGAGTTAATATAAATAATTCAACTGTAAATCTGATTATGGACGGACCCCCGGGTGGGGTATGGTACTCACCCATATAAACGGTGGTGGTGCGCCGCCAAATCCTTCAACCCCTGACCCTATTTAAGACCCGAAAAATAAATTTTTATACCCTATTTCAGACCAAACTGAAGAAATCGATACCCTATTTCAAACCAGACAAAATACGCGTCACTATAAACAGGTCAATAAAAACACTGGGATTGCAATATATAGCACGTATTTTGCTTATCCTATATCCTGAGGTCTGCGAAGTGATTGCCCACGTCATAAATCTTGGAGCTAAATTAAGAAATTAACCTTTATCGTCCACAGATTCTCCGCCAAAACCAAACGCTTTTTCAGACTAATGAAACAAAATGTATACCCTATTCTAAACCAAATCGGCCCAAAAACCATAACCTTAATGGCAGAACAGACCGGTGTAGTCAATTATGGAGAGTACGTCCCCTGCATTTTGGTGGGGGTGTGCGGCACGCTTCGTGAAACCCTTACCCGCTTTCAGACCAAATTATGCTAATTTGCCCACCCAATTTCAGACCTGACGCTAAAAAATGTTCCCATTTTCAGGACAGCCTCTAAAACTAAATGTGCCATACGCCGGCACATCCCTACAGTTTCGTCCAAAAACGGTACCTATTTGCAGACCAGAATGTCAAAATCTATACCCAATTTCAGACCAAAACTGCTCGAAAATCATACCCTTTTGCGCCACACATACCTATATAGCTCATGTGAGGGAGCACGCCCCCCCGTGGGGACGGACCCATTAGCAGATGGACACCACTAGTAATGATCCCCTATAAATTATGATCAGTACATAAAACGACATCCGTTTCTTCTCATGCAGGGCATGTGTGACAAATCAGACACCTACATCAACTATCAAACATATGGCAAACTTATTAGTGGTGTATCAATGGATTCAAATGGTGTCATTTTCTTTGACAACGGTCGAAAGTGCATTCGTAAGCAGACACGATATGTACCTGGCGCGAGGCGTGGGCAGCCAGCCTTTGAAGTGCAGATGCTAGCAATTGTGAATGATCCAAATGTTTGCCAAAGCAATCAAGACCAATTCCGGTTGGTAGGTAAGTAGGATGGGTAGATAAAAGTTTTCGGATAACTTTTAGGTAAATGTTTTCTCTTTAACGCTATCACTCTCAGCAAGTCTATCAACATCTATCTTCTCGTTAGGGAAGGACCATTTGATGTCCTGGGGGAGGGGAGTCAGAAGAATTTGTAATTTGTCAATTTCAAAGATTTTAGACTATTCAAGAAAATCGGTCCAAATTTTAGGAGTTTTCCTCAAATTTATCGAGGAAGACAGTGATGTGGCTAATGCAGGGCTCATAGCTATGTACAGCCACACGCATGGATACTGACCTATGGCTATAGTCCTTTTGTGAGAACTGCACATTTGCAACATTCTCTCTGAAACCACCGTGATGGCAAGTTCTCCCGAGCAATGAATGAAATAAGTATTGCACGCACTCCAGCACATCTAAAGAGATTTTAATTTTGATTTTTGTATTTGACTAAATATCACAGCTGCCACGCACTTTAATGAGACTTTGGCTTTTAATTTTGACTTTGTCACAGCACTCATTATCACTTTGTTTGTATTTATTATTTGTTTCCCATTATATTGTTATTTTATTTTATGTTCTTTTTAAACCTCGCAGTATTAGAAATTCTCTAGTTGGGAGTAAACATTACAAGTTACAAGTTGCAACGTTTGTTTATGAGGCATGTTGCCATGGTAACCAATCATTTTTGTGGGGTCTGCGGCGCGTTTCGTGAAACCCTTACCCGTTTTCAGACCAAATCATGCTAATTTCCCTACCCAATTTCAGACCTGACGTTAAAATTGATGGCATTTCCAGGGCCGCAAAATGTCTTTCATACGTCAAACGGCACATCCCCACAGTTTTGTCTAAAAACAATACCCAATGTCAGAACAAATTGTCAAAATATAGTTACCAAGACGTTACCTTAGTTTATCAGTAAACTTTACTTCCCTTTATTTTATTTTACGTCACTACATGTAGATTTAATTTACTTGTCGGTTTGTTTATTTTAGCTCAAGGTATGTCCTGGTTCTCTGTCAACACAGCGGCTCGAGCCGAAAGTTTAGACTTGACCCAAAATCACTGCAGATATCCAAACAAGAGACTTTGCACAGCGATTGAAGTTTGTCCAAACAGTCCTGAAGGCCAAAGCGTTGTGGGAGTTACCGGCGAAACTGCTAACAAGGCGTTACTCCTGGCGGGAAACAGATTCGTGGACGCTGCTACATGTCAGAAAGTGACACAACTATCAAGTTATATCGTCGACGGCGTTGTTTGCTGTTCCGATAGCAGCTTTCCAAGTCCAAAGGATTTCATTAATGACGGTAATTTCATCAAATTAAAGATACGATACTATTATTATTATTATTATTATTATCATTATTATTATTATATAATTATAATTAATTACAATTAATTATTATTATTATTACTATTATTACTAGTATATTATAATATAATTATCTAATAATAATAATAATAATTATAATTATATAATAACAATATAAGGATAATAATAACAACTGATAACTTTATTAAAGATCCAATAAAAATAGAATACAATATAAACATCTGATCATAATAAAAAATCAACAATATAAGGATAATAATAATAATAACAATAATAATAATAATATAATAATAGTATCGTATTATATAATTATAATATAATTATCATTATCATTATCATTATATAATTATCTTAATAATTATAATTATATAAAATATTTTAGGAAGCCTCATTCAGCAAATGTGATTTTCATGAGTGTCCTCCATAAAACAAAAGTTTACAAAAATATTAAATATAAACAAAATATATAATTACAAATTACAAGTACAAAGAGTGAAACATTATAATAAATTGACAGATTTCCAGAATTGAAATTTGAATTGGGAATAAGTATTGGATTGACGAACAGATAGAGTAATAGATGCCAGTCATTAAGAAGCAATAGAATGTTCGTTGCTGTCCCCAGATAATTTTGCCGACAGGTAGTTTGTAATTAGACCTGTTTTTAGTATCGTACGAGTGAGAATTTGTTGGATAAGAAACTTAAAGTCGACCGCATTATTAAGTAATTTAAAAACAAAAGAACAGCGGTCTAAGAGCCTTCTCCTTCGCAAACAAATTTGAAGTTGTGTTTAAAGTTTGCATCCCAACACGTAAAAACGCCGCCATTTCAAATACAAAACCCAAAATAAACAAAATCTATAAAAAAACACATTCGTATCTTTCTCTATTGGATGTCCAGTTGAGGCTATCGCACATTCTGTGTTGCTAATTTAACCTTTTTTTTAACAATGACCCCCACCCCCCACCCCCCCCCCCCCCATTTTATGACAAATCTATTTAAATAAGGTCGGTTTTCTCAGGTTAAAAATAAAATGGTAAGTCAAAATGTCAAAACGATCACTAAAGTTAAAATAATTGTTGATTATTTTGTTTCAATAAAGAGAACAGGACGCCATTTTAAACCTGTTCGTACAATGTTCCCTTGTTTTCTGACAAGTCTCAAGAGCTGCAAAAATCAAACTTTCTTCCTAATCAAACTTTCTTCTTTGCATGAAGGTTATGGTTACTTTATGCACAAAAGTGGAAAGTGCGTTCATTTGGTCAACCAAAGGTTGGTTCTCAAAAGTGACTGTGCAGGAGGAACTGCGTTGATGCGCTGGTCGAGCGAGGGTAGGATCACGCACAACGGAAACTGTATAGTGTCGAACCGTCTGGGACGATGCCCTCCGTAAGTACTGTCTAGCAATCGTGTTTATCTTATAGATAGAGATAGAAGTAGAGATAGAGGTAGAGATAGATGGAGATAGAGATAGAGAGATAGAGAGATAGAGATAGAGATAGAGATAGAGATAGAGAGAGATAGAGGTAGAGATAGAGGTATAGATAGAGATAGAGATGGAGATATAAAGAAATATAAAGAAATATAAAGAAATATAAAGCGTGAGAGATAGAGAGAGATACATGGAGATCGAGAAGGAGGTCGAGATAGTGTTAACCATCTTGGAGAGCTAGAACTGTTTTGTATGAGACTTAGACTTAAAACATGGTGTCAGAAGTGGGATCCGAGCTCTCCACTCTGTTTCATATATGAGAGACTTAGACTTAAAACATGGTGTCAGAAGTGGGATCCGAGCCTACGCCTCCACTCTGTTTCATGAGAGTCTTATACTTGAAAGAGTCTTCTCGCAACGGTTCTCCGGTACGAGTACTGCCTCGGGATGTAGGAACCGGCCCAGTCTCAACGTAATTCGTCCGTTACCCGATTGTGTTCGTGTTTCTTTGTAATTTGCGAAGGAAAAGGCAAGATGGCGAATGCAAAAAAGAATGTTTGAATAGTTGGGCTGAGGCCGTTGTTTCCATGAGACTTATGAATCAAATTCCAAAATTTATATATTTTCAATTGAGTGATTCAGATATATGATCAGTGTTACAAAACACTCTAATTGAACATTAAAAACGTTTAATACATGAACAATACCTAACGCTTGTAATTGTGGATCCAAAACGCAACCCTAAACCTAACCCTAACCTTAAACCTAAACCTAACCTGACCTTCAAACCCTAAAACGCTAACCTTAACCCTAACCTAAATCTTTTTTTTCATCGACTCATGCATTGACTCATTGGACTCATGAAACAATGGTCCTCGTTGGGCTTTCTTGGACAAATTAGCCTTCAGAACACTAGTGTATGCGCACAAAATCAGTCTTTTTTAGGGCTCGGTTACGGGCACCAAGTCTGGAATAGTCAATTTTTTCCGAACATAAAAATTGGTCTCGCAATTTTTTTTTTGTATCATTAATTTTGCATGACCTACAGATGCTGACAACCCATGATTACTAGTTGATAAACAGTTTATGGCAACTGTTCAAAAGGGGACAAAAGGTTCAAAATAGGTCAGGGATCATCTCGATACATCCTGGAAGATACATATTGGAAGTATGCGAGACACATCTCGGTAGAGCATTAGATAATAAACAAATACAAGTTGACGGCTATCGAACTCTCCGACGAGATCGTTCCGACGGTAGGAAAGAGGGGGAGGGTGTGTTGTCTATGTGTTGAACAATTTAACTGAAATACACCTGAAACATTTGGAGCACCCAAAGGTAGAAGCTATTTGGTTAAGGGTAGTGACCAAAACAAGTTCTGTGGTAGTAGGATCAATCTATAGACCCCCCAACAAACCAACAAGACTAAGTTTGTAGGAAACATAACAACAGTGGATACTGGAATCTCTGACCATAATCTGGTGTTTTTCTCCATGGATCTTATACCAAGGAAGCAATCTCCCAAAATAATAACCACAAGAACTCACAAGAACCTTGACACTGAAAAATTCAAACTAGATTTGCAGAACGCCCCTTGGTCCACGTGTGACATTTTGAACACGTTGATGACAAATATACAGTATGGACGAATATACTTAAAGGTATATATGATGAGCATGCGCCAAGGAGGAAAGTTAAGCTTCGGAGACAAACGTTGACCTGGGTGAGTGGAACATTAAGGCACAAGATGAATAGGAGATACAAGGCATTGAAGAAAGCTAAGAAAGAAAGGAACAATGAACATCTGTGGAGAAAATACCGGAAGTTGAGGAACGAAGTCACAGCGGAAATAAGGAAAGCAAAAACAACCTATTTTGGGGGACTTGCAAATGACCATAAAGTAAATACAAGGAAATACTGGAAATTGTTAAATAAAACAAGCGGGAAAGAATCAAACATGAAGCCGATTCCTGCCATCAAGTCGGATGGTGGAATACTGGTTACCAAAGATCCCGAAAAGGCGAATATATTAAACAAACATTTTGTTTTGTTGGCAAGTTGTTGGAAAGTTGGCAAGTGGCTTAAATAACCAACATACGCCGACAGTGAAACTGATTGACAGAATATCCCCAACTATTATGGAAATAGAAATAAAGGAAGAAACTGTGAAAGAGAATTTGTCAAGACTTAACATACACAAAGCTATAGGCCGGACCAGATGATTTACCATCGATCCTGTTGAGAGCAACAACAGAAGAAATTGTGCGACCATTGACATCTATCTTCCAAACAAGTGCAACGACAGTCACTTTACCAAATGTGTGGAAAGTGGCAAGAATTGCAGCTGCACACAAAAAAGATGATTAGACTGACAGGGATGATTACAGACCACTATCGATGTTGTGCATCCCAAGTAAACTGATGGAAAAGGAAGTACACAGAACCATTGTTAGCCACATCACTACCCATCCAAGTCTTCTAAACCCAAACCAATGGGTATACAGGAAAAATAGTTCTACAGAACTACTGTTGTTACACAGGACAGAATTATGGAGAAAAGCAGTCGACAAAAAGAGAGTGGTGGGAGTCATTTTCATAGATTTTAGGAAGGCTTTTGATGCCGTTCCACATCACCAACTGATATTAAAGTTACAGCGAGTAGGGATTTCTGGAAACCTATTATTATGTATTAAGGACTATCTCAGTAATCGAAGACAATTTGCAAGGATAGGCTCATGCGATTCCGAAAAGGAGAACGTTACTTGATTATGGAGTGCCGCAAGGATCCGTTTTGGGCCCCTTATTATTTGCAATATTTTGTGATGACTTACCAGATTGTACGAGAGACGGTGATGAGGAATTAGAAATGTACGCAGATGATACGACTTTAACTTGTATTGGCGAAACTGTTGATTAAGTGGCTTTAAAAATGAACGAGACATTAAAGGTACGTGAATTATTGGTGTCAAAGAAATGGAATGACGGTTCATCCAGCAAAAACGGAGGCCATGCCACAGAGGAACCTTTTTAGGTCCTTTACCACCAGTGTGGCTAAATGGAAGCTTGGTGAAGTGGGTAAATAAAATAAAATTTTTGGGAAAGACTTTGGACAACAAGCTAAAGTGGAAAGAACATACAGAAGAAGTCAAACTTTCCTTCGCTAGGAAGTTAAGTCTATTAAAGTCCATGGATTTTCTTCCAAAATATATGCTGGAAGATTTTTACTGGAAAGTGATTTTCCCTGCTGTAACGTATTGTATCGTTGTTTGGGGAAACTGTGGCAAAACACAAATTAATATATTGGAAAGAATGCACGCAAGAGCTGCACGCATAATCTATAGGTTAGACTGGGATTTACCCAGCCATGATGTGATGCTGAAAACTGGGTGGAAGACACTAAATAGCACATACAAACAAAGGTTATTGAGTACATTCCATAAATGTTGTAACGGTGATGCACCAGACCAACTTTGTCAGAACATGATAACAAAGAAAAATAGCAACCTGAGAGGAGTGGAAAAGATGGTTATCCCAAGACCAGAAACTAACATCTTACATAGATCAGTGACGTTTAGGGGAGCAGCTTTGTAGAACAAGCTGCCAGACAGTATCAGAAACGAGAAACGTCATTCCGTTTTTAAAGCATTAATAAGACAATATGATCTGGAAACAGAAGATTTTAAAATATATTCATATAATAAGGACCATAATTATAAATATTTATATCTTTTACTGTAAAAATTTATTTATTTATTAATTTTTTTGTTATATATAATACTTTTAATATTTTCATTTATATATAATTGCAAATTTTATACCTGCATGTAAATAACTTTTAAGTAAACACACGACCACATCAGCAATGTGCTGCATATAAACTTAAATCGTGTTTAAATAAATGCTATTGATTGATTGATTGATTGCGCCTTAAAATATTTCGTGACGACGATAACTCTTGAACAAAATATGCTACAAATAAATGTCCAATTAAGTTGTTAATGTGCGCCAAGTGTTACTGATGTAAAACACCCGGATTCCTTTATCTGCCAACACTGGTGAAATTTGTAATTTTCCTTCAGTTTCCAGTTTGCCAGCTTAAAATCCCTTCAAGATGTATATACCAGCGAGTGCCTGGTTCCTGACCTGTTAGATGCAGATCAACAGCTGAACCCGCCGGAAAACACAGCTTTAACCGAGAGAGCAGATTGTGGACGGCCGTTTTCCAGATTTGTATTCAAGAGTAAGTTGAATAAAGAGCGGCAAAGAGCCATATTCCTGAATCGTAATGCAACAGTTCATTTATCAGTACGTTTTGAAATAGAAACGTATCGGGGACCTGGCCCTGTTGTCAAAGACTGGGCAGCTCCGTCCATCGGTAGCCTGTGTACAGCCTGAATATACACCTTAATACAGTCTGTGAACATTCGCACGATAGCTTGTCGACCCCTCGCTGAGCTTCTCAGATCGAAGAAGATTTTGATTGTCCAAATCACAACTCTTGTCTTATTCCAGTTACAATTGGTTCTCTGGGAATTCTTGTGAGATCAAATAATCCAATCAAATAAACAAGTATGAATGATATGAGTATTAAACCACTCAAAATCTAGTACTCAGTTCTGGGTAGCTCAGTGGGGGGTCGACAAGCTATCGTGGGAATTTTCAGACTGTATTACATTTGTATATTCAGTTTGTACACAGTCTACCCATCGGATAAAGGTGAACTATTTAGGACGTTTTTCCATTGGATGAGAAGCTATCCTCCATTTTGAACAACTGTATGCTAGAAGCAAATTTTCCATTGCTGCGGCAACAAACCCGGAACAAATAAGAACGAAAGCTTTATAACAACACAAGAACTGAACGTGTACCGTATAATATAATATGTAAGCATTAAGATAATTATGAGCAACTCTGGAATTGATTACGCCAAGTAAACACTTCTGTGCGCTTTAATCGAAACATAAATATACCCTCGCTCAAAGCTATGTTCAGGAAAGCTGAAGAATTGTTCAATCTTTGTCTTTCAGGTCTCCATGGCTACATAAAACATTCAAGCGACAGCTGCATAGGTGTGAACGGAGACAAATTGGTAATCAAGTCGGCATGTGATTCTCCTGATCAAGTGTTCTACAAAGAAGGCTTCTCATCCCAAATAATCCACGTTGTGAGTGGGCGATGTCTGAGAAATCCTGCTTCAGACGGCACGGTTAGTTGTAATAATAATAATAATAATAATAATAATAATAATAATAATAATAATTTATATAGCTCCTTTTACAAAATGTTTTACAAGTATCAAACATCAAAAAACAGTATAAAGGTGTAATAAACGTAAAATAAATAACTAATATAAAACTATAATTGAAAATAATTCTTAAATAAATATGTTTTAAACGTTTCTTAAAAGTAATGACAGCAGGACTGTTTTTAAGAGACTGAGGAATACTGTTCCAAGAACGGGGTGAATATACAGAAAAAGATCGGTCGCCATAAGCAAAGCGGCTGCGAGTGTCTATAGAATAGAATACAAACAAACCAGAAATTGCAAAGCAGGACAGAAGTATAAAGCGGGATTTACACTTATGAAATCGGGCTGAAAATCGGGCCGTTGCACTGTAACACATTTTTGTGAATCCAGCCAATTTTGTAATTAGATATTGAGCTCTAGTTGGCAATTCAAATACAACAGATACAATTAACTGTTTAAATTGGGCCGACGAATCGTAGCGTGTAAATCCCGATTAAGAGGAATACGAGGCGAAGACGAGTGTTTCTCTTGGTTCTCTAGTACTCTACAACATTCGGAGTTTTTATATCACAATCTATAGACACAAGCAGCTATTTTATAAGGTTTTTACAACATAGGAATTGAAATGAGTGTCTTTAGCCTCTGATATGAGATATCAGTAAACACTACTTTTGCCATCCATAAGCCAATCAGAGCCCGCGCTATATATGCCCTATTTCATAATATATACAGTATATAGATATAACGTTGAAACTTCAAAAATTATATTTTACTTTGTGATTGGTTAGAAACTTACAAATGTACGATAAAAGCTCGCCAGATAAAGGCTGACATTGGTCTTGTACCATTTTTACTCGTTGTCTTTGAAAACATACTTTTGTTATACACTAATCAAAGTGTGGAACAACATATCTTTTCAGAAGCGATCCTGATATCAAAGAAAAACACAAAATTCTCTAGCTAATAATAATAGTGTCCTAAATATCTACGGCCAAATATTAGAGATGTACTTTCCATTTTGATACTGTGGAACACTTTACCTTTAAAGGCATTGACCCTAACTACAGATTGTACAACCAATGGCGGAACATTCACTTATGATGGGACTCGCCTTGGATTTGGGAACAATATGTGTGTAAAGCCACAAACAGGACAAACCCCCTCGAACGGAGATGAGCTGGTGGTGCAGACGAGCTGTTCGGATGCTGCTTCCACTTTCGAGTTTGCTGGTACGTTTAACATGTTTTATATTCCTGTTCTATTAACTGCGCCAAAAGAAGAACGTTTTGGTTCATTTTAATACTCAGCTTTGCTGAGGTCTTGTGGATGCGGTCAGCCTCAGAAATGGTTTCACCAGGGCTATTGTTAATAATTATGCTATAATTAATTACCTGATCTTACATCTCGCATGTGTCCAATAAACCTGCGAGTCGAACAAGCCGAGGTTAGGGTTCTGGGGTCTGGGACCGAGAGTCGTTCGGAGATCGTCGAGAAATAGTGCATTCGGGACGCGTTCGGAATTAGTCGGACGATTGTCGTACCCAGACCTACAAAAACCAGACCGCGCGTCTCACGATCGAAGAAAAGCGCTCGCAAAACAAGAATCAGAACACAAGGTAAGGTTACAGTTTTATCAATTTATTGGACACATGCGAGATGTACGAGCGCCCTATGCCTGACTAAAAGAAAGAGAAGCGTAATGAAGAAAAACAACAATGAAAGATTAAATCGGACCAGCAAAAGTCAATTTCTCCCTCTCAATAATTTCTTTCATCACTTTCAAACGGCAATAACTACTATTGTCAAAAACTGAAGTTTTTTCGCATAACATGCTCCAATGAAGTTGTCCATAAATTCTTCATCACCCTGGATGACGTATCGGAATAACAACTGCGCATACGTGCGAGGTAGCAAGAGACAAATGCTGGCCAAAATTCCAAAATGGCGTCCCCAAACCCAATTTTACAGCAAAAGTATGAAGCGTGTGTAATTTTTTCGACCAAAAACTTACGCGACCTTTCACAGTGGACGAAGAAAGCCAAAATAAGCAAACTTAGTTTATTAAAACCCTTGCCGTTTCCATATTTTTCTTGCTTTTTGCAAGTTTGTGAGCTTGGTTCGCGTTTTTCCGACATGTCCTCCTGGATTAGTGAGCTCGAAGAGTGCTCAAGACTCTGGAAACAATGAATGGTATATAGAGATATTTCCAGGTTCAACAAAACGCATTCGGTTCTAAGCGTTTCGGTCTTGTTTGAAAGAATCGTTGACTTAAATTTAACCACTGCGCCATATTATAGCAAGCCAACAGCTAACTTATTTCCACGAAATGACTTCCATTTTGCGCCACCAAAGGTGAGACAGCTTATTTTAGTTGTTAGTTCCAATCTTACAGTTTCCTTCATAGATAACACATTTACCAAAAACTCTTAACCCTTTCACTCCCACCATGTTTATCAAAATATATCTTCTCTTTATAGTATCAATATAAAATATGTCAATATGTTGTGAGAATATGAAAATTGATAATCCATTCCAAACTCTCTTATAGATTAAATATAAAATACTCCCAACTTATTAATAGGAAATATATAGAGACAAGTAATGAGAATTTAGCAACTCATCATAGTGAAAGTGTAGTAGACCGGAAGTGACAGGCCGAAATGTAAATCGTCATGTGGCGCCACCGGAAGCCCGCAGCGACTGACAAGAACGCGCGGGAATACAGCAGTGTGCATCGTTTGTGATAAATAAAATATAGTACCAATCGTATTGTCCAGTGTCCCTCTTTTATCTTGTGTGGCAGTTACACAGGCATTGCCTACTGCTACATATTCTGGAGCCCGATAGGTGACCGTTTAACGAATAGCGATAAATACGAGTACTAAAGACAAGGCAACAATACATATTAATCATGGAGTTGTCAGTTGAAGAAAAGATCACGATTGAAGAAAACCGCATCAGAAAAGTATTGGAAGAAAACACAGATGGCCTAACTGAGACAGAGTTGGATAGCGAATACAACAATCGATACAAAAGCGCCATTAAATCCTTCGAAGGAGAGTTTACGAGTTTGGAGGCGTTCCTTAAATACCGTGTCAAAGCAACTGTAAACAATGTCAATGGGAAATATTCCGTCTCGAACAGTACACCTTCAACAATAAATCATTCGTCTGCCTCCCAGCCACTCCATATGGTTTCGCGGCCGCAGTTCTCGCAATTTTTTGGTTTTGGTGAAGTCGACAAATCGAAAGGCGTCCCTTACCGTGTGTGGCGGTTTGAAGTGAACTCTGCTATTCATGGTGGATTGTACACAAACCAAGTTATAGCCGAGCAGATTCGCCGCTCGCTACAAGGCGAAGCAAAGACCAAACTAGTGGGTTTGGGCACCGAGTCAGAGTCACAAACGATTCTAGAGAAATTAGACCAGTTCTATAGTGATGTTGGTGCTGCTACGGGAGACGAAATACTCGCTGAAGCGTACCTGTTTCGACAGCGGGAAAACGAAGAAGTCGCGGCGTTTGCTTCACGGTTGGATAACCACGTTCGAATGGCAAAGTCCAGAGGAACTGAACTTCTCCCGGACGAAGATGCCGTCGAAAGACAACTACGCATGTTGTTTTGGCAAGGAATTAGCGAACCGATCAAGGATAAAGCCAGACATCGAAAGGATAACTGCAATACGTTCGCTAAATTGATCACGGCGGCTAGATATGGCGAGAAGGAGCTCTCCTCGTTCCAGTCCTCCAAGCGAGTAGCGCGGGCAAATCAAATCACGAAATCGGAGGCCGTTGTGCAACAACCAAAGCAGTCGCAAGGCAACATGGAGCCAGCCTGGGTGACGGAAGTGTGCTCGTTGGCCAGAGATGTCAGGGAGCTTATGAAAGACCGAAGATTGCCGACAAGGTCCAAGGAAAGCAAAATAGAGGGAAAGAGTGTGGCATCAGAAGTGCCTATTACCTGCTATCGCTGTGGTCAAACAGGTCATATACAAGTTGGTTGTCGAAATCCTCCAAAACCAGGATATAAATGGTCGGGAAACGACCAAGGGCCTTTGCCATGGGGCAACCAGAGGTCTTGAAATCTCCACCGCCCCAGTCCAACCAATTGGCATCGGTATTAAAGGAACTTATTGGTGAGCCGAACGAAGCGGTCACAATTGTTAACGGACACGCCTGCATAGGGCTGTTAGACACTGGCAGTCAGATAACATCAATAGCTGAGTCGTTCCACAAGAAGTACCTTCGTAATTGCACCGTCAAACCGTTAGATGACCTGGTTCGTGGTTGGTGCAGGTGGCCAGGACGTCCCGTTTCTTGGTTACACAACCTAAAGATCTGCCTGGCGTATTTGGATGACGTGATTGTATTTGCAAAGAACTTTGACGAAATGCTAGAGCGTTTAGAGATCGTGCTAGAAAGACTGGGCAACTATGGACTCAAACTGAAGGTTTCCAAGTGCAACCTCTTCCAAACGGAGTTAGCTTACCTTGGCCATGTAGTATCCGAGCATGGAGTGGCACCTGACCCTAGCAAAATATCTTCCTTGCAGAAGTGGTTAGAACATCCACCACAAACCGTGAAAGATCTTCAAACCTTCGTGGGTTTTGCAGGGTACTATCGGTCGTTTATCAAAGGTTTCGCGAAGATAGCTGCGCCTCTCCACCAGCTGATCAAAGGTCCGGCGGTAAAGAGTACCCAGAAAAGTCGTAGAGAGCCGTTCCAGTGGTCGAAAGAATGTCAAGTGGCTTTCGAAACATTAATCGAAAGATTGTCATCGTACCCTATCTTGGCTTTTCCTGACTTCACCATCCCATTCATCCTTCACACGGATGCATCTGGCTACGGACTCGGTGGTGCACTGTACCAAGTACAAGACGGCAAACCAAGAGTCATAGCGTATGGAAGCCGCTCCCTCAGTGTCGCGGAGGGACGTTACTCGGCTTACCGACGGGAATTCCTCGCCTTGAAGTGGTCAGTGACTGAGAAGTTCAAGCAATATCTCTACGGAAACAAGTTCCACATCGTGACGGACAGTAATCCCCTCACTTACCTTTTGTCATCCGCTAAACTGAGTGCAACCGATCATCGCTGGCTCTCTGATTTATCTGCTTACGACTTCACTATAACGTATCGACCTGGGAAAGTAAGCTGTGATGCTGATGGCCTGTCGAGGATGCCACAAGAGATACCAAGCCAGAAAGAGAACATCGCCTCGGATCTTGACTGTATCAAACCTCTCCTAGAAAAGCTCTACAAGTTGGAAACAGACTCGACAGCTTTCTGTTCCGATGAGGAGTTTCGAGCAATCTGCGACTACCACTCGGTTGATAAACCCTTCGAAAGCAAGATGTCCATTCCCGTCATTGAAGCAGTCTCGATGTATGCGAATGCCGTGCCCGAATATTTGTCCCAGCCTCCACACTGTCGAGCACAAACAAGTCTTTCAACAACGACGTCGAGTGACTGGGCGAAACTGCAACGAGATGATCCTGTTATCGGACGAGTGTTTGAGCTGTTGGAGTCGGGCAGCAATAAAGTAAAGGATGAAGATCGCCCAGTACGAAGACTACACCAGGAAAAAGAACGACTTCGCATTGAACAAGGAGTACTGTTCCGGCGGCGAGTGATAGACGAAGAAGAAACCCTCCAGTTAGTGTTGCCAAAATCATTGCACCAAACAGCCTTAAAAGGTCTACATGACGATGTAGGCCACCTCGGAAAAGACAAGACGGTTTGAATTGGTATCGCAGCGTTTTCTATTGGCCTGGTTTAGCTTCAACCGTGGAAGCATACATCAAGAATTGCGAGAGGTGCATCAAGCGAAAGTCTCCAGATCCACCGCGTTCGCCATTGGTACACATCGTAGCCACGGAGCCTATGGAACTCCTGGCTATCGATTATCTAACACTCGAGAGAGGTAAAGGTGGATTCGAGAACGTCCTCGTCATAACTGATAGCTTCACTAAGTATGCATGGGCATTCCCAACTCGGAATCAGAAAACCACCAACTGTCGCTAAGGTCCTGTGGGAAAAGGTTCTGGCGAATTTTGGTTTTCCTCGCAGACTCCATTCTGACCAAGGACGCGATTTTGAGTCGAAGCTGATCAAAGATCTCTGCAAGATAGCTGGGATAGAAAAGACACGAACTACGCCTTACCACCCTCAAGGTAACGGCCAGACCGAACGTTTCAATCGGACCCTGCTTAACATGCTCGGCACCCTCGATTGCGACAAGAAATCAGATTGGCCAGACTATATAGCACCATTGGTGCACGCCTACAACTGTTCGAAACACGCCTCAACGGGATACTCTCCTTATTTCCTAATGTATGGCCGATGCCCACGACTGCCAATCGATATCACTCTTGGAATACCGACTAAGACGGACAACGTACGTCCCTATGCAGCCTATGCCGAAAATCTGAAAGAACGTCTGACACATGCCTACGATCTTGCCTCCAAAGGATCAGCCAGAAAAGCTGCGTCTAACAAAAAAAGATATGACGTTGGAATACAGGACGCCACCTTACTACCCGGTGACCGAGTCTTAGCTAGAAACCTCAGCAACAGAGGAAAACACAAGCTTCAGGACCGCTGGGAGGACGTTCCCTACATTGTGCTTCGCCGAGCGGGAAACCTTCCTGTATACGTGGTCCAGCAAGAAGGTGGTGACAAAAGACGCACACTTCATCGCAACCTCCTCCTACCTTATAATCTTCCTGCCAAACAACATGATCAAATCAAACAAAGACAAGCTCATCCTCGCAGAGACGCCAACCTGCAGTCATATCCCACACCTACGAGCGATAGCGAAGATAACTGCTTAGAGGAAGAAGACCCCGTGCACTACTTTCTCAGAGAAGAACTCAACGATGCCGCAGAGATTTGTGAGCACAGAGGAATAGAGATCCAACCTCCAGCGGAGGCTCAACCTGAAGTTGCCGAACAAGGGACAGATAATGATAACACCTTTGAAATCCATAATGACGACCAGCAAAGAGAAGCTGATGTTCCACGTCGAGAGATGTCAACGACTACACGATCAGGACGTCTATCAAAGCCGCCCTCCCGTCTTGGACATGACCCCATCTGGACACAGAAAGCGTCTGTCCTGTTATCATTAGTTACACCCACTAATTATGATTTGATCAAGGGCGTTCTTGAGAATTGGTTATCGAACAATTTAACATTTTGCAAAAATGTAGTTTAAGGGTTAATCCTCTCATTTTCATATTAGTATGTTGTGTTGGTCCCACGCTGCCCTAGATTAAAATTTAGAACTTCGGGACGTAGTTCCACCCTAGGAGGGGCATGTGTAGTAGACCGGAAGTGACAGACCGAAATGTAAATCGTCATGTGGCGCCACCGGAAGCCCGCAGCGACTGACAAGAACGCGCGGGAATACAGCAGTGTGCATCGTTTGTGATAAATAAAATATAGTACCAATCGTATTGTCCAGTGTCCCTCTTTTATCTTGTGTGGCAGTTACACAGGCATTGCCTACTGCTACAAAAGTGTTAAAAGAAAGTTTTCAGTATTTTTCGAAGTAATGCTTATCCATTTCGGAACTGTTCGAGAACGGCTCACTAGCATTTTGTTCACTTCATCGAATATTGATCACATTATATTTATTTATAAATTTGCGAAGGATTTAATTTGCTGAAATAATCATGGGGCAATTTGTCTCTAATGGTATTGTGAGCATAATTTTTTATTATTTTCGGAAGGTGAGAAAGGAACTGCAAGTGCCCTTTTGTAAGTTGCTGTCGTTACGTTTGTTTGCTAACTTTCCTTAAGACTATGTCAGGCTATGGCTTATGACTAACTCCGTGCTGTATGAGTAATTCATAATTAGTAATTCATAATTAGTAATTCATGTGTAATGTTAAAAAAGGAAGCTTGTTTATAAAGGAAGAAAGATTACAGCGCGACGCGCAAAACCGCGGCCACAGTTAATTTATACGGTACATTTTTTCATGGTTTGTGGTTGTGAGTCAGCCAATAAAATCTTGGTGAGGTTACTTGTAAAACACAGAAGGCGCGTCAGATCAATTCTCAAATTAAGTCTGTCAGCAACCAGCATAAACTACGCCAAAACTGGCCACGATTTGGCGCGTCGCGGTAAATATACGTTATTAAATTACGCACAAAATTAGAACAGTTATTAACGTATCTTTCTCTCCTGACGATTAATTTACTCTATTCTCATAACAGATGCCAGGTTTTGTGAGCCAGATTCTTGCACATGCGTAGATGGGTACGAACTGAATGGCGACAACTGTTTTCCCATTAATAACTGCGAGACCAATAATGGTGGTTGTCAAGGTAACGCCGAGTGTGTATTCACTGGCCCTGGTACCAGCATGTGTTTGTGTTCTCCTGGATTTCAGCTTGAAGCAGACGGAACGACGTGTAATCAGTGCCCGGAAAACAACTGCTACAAACAGTGTGAGTTCGTTGATGATAATGTGCTGAGGAGTATCACAAGTCGAATGAGCAATGTTGAACTTCGATTTATCAACTTGAAAACATCTGATCTGATCCACTATGTAGGTTCCGGCACAACTACAGAACTTGTTGTCTATGCGCACCAAATTACCATCTCAGGGACACTCACGCTTCCTTCATCTCTTGCAAAGGTTGCCATCTTCACTAGAGAGATACTGATAGAAAATGGAGGAAGAATCGAACTTTCTACTAACTTAGACACAAGAACAGCCGTTGTAGAAGTCGCAAATGGAAAACTCTTGTGCACAAATAATTATCCCAACTTCAGTCCATGGCCAGGTCTTGCAAAAGGAACAGTTTTAAACATTTATAAAAGCACATCGTTGACACCTTTCACTTGCTCTGGGAACTACAACACGAAAGACAATGCCATGCAAGCTGCAATCAAATCAAAGAAGAATGTAAAAGAGTTCCTCGATGCTGATATATTTTCATTGGTATTAGATTGCGCTAAAGTTGTCGCACAAGGAAATGCGTTTGCTAAGGACGAACAGTTACTTAGAGGAAGTCTTCCGGTTTTGTTGACTCAACATGTTTTGGACGAAATACGCAAAGCTAAGACACGGGGTAAAGTTCTCACCGATTCAGTAGAGAGCCTAAGACTGAATGCAAAAACGCTGATGGAGGATCTTTCTTTACGTGCTCGAGGAATCTACAAAGTGCCTTACCTATCGTTAAAGGCACACGAGAAAGTTCTAGCCCTTTTAAAAGACGATGCGAAAATGGCAATAGACAAGTATGCAAGGTTTGAGAGAATCTCTCAAGATTTCAACGCGGGAATTGAAGCCACTGGATCTATAACAGAACTCATGACAGTTATCGTAAAAAGGAACGACTTGGACGTGGAAGCTTTGCAAAAAGAACTCCAGGAAGCAATTTCCAATCAAAACGCAATGCAAAAAAAATTTAAGGAAGCAAAGAATGGGCTGGAAGCTGCAAAAGAGACATTCGAACAAGGAGTTAAAGAATACAAAAGGAAAATGATAGTTAGCGCTATTTTCTCAATTCTGGGAGGGATCACTTCAGCGTTTGCTGGCGGTGCTGGCGCAGTTATGGGTTTTACAATAGAGCTGAGTTCTCTTGCAGAAGACATAAGTAAACTGTCAAAAACTTTGTACAAGATCAGCATTATTATGGATTCTCTTTCCAAGGTTGCCGAGGCTGCAAATGCTTTCACGGAGTTACATTTTGATATCATACCCTACGCCAAGACAGGAGCCTCAGATTATTATTCCAAAAGCCTGCCAGAGCAAAACGACCAGAGTCTGGCCGTCATGATCAAGGAATGGGATGTGTTCGAGAGGGAAGTAAATGCATTTCTTGGTATTGGAACTGCAGCCAATGAGATCTCTGGAACATCGGATTACTTAGCAGCACTGACAACGGTTGCAGTTTGGGGCAGGGGATATCATGAGAAGGCCATTACCGTTCAAGAACTCACGGCATCCATAACGAAGCTAAAAATTCTCCAAGCAGAGCACCGGTCAGCCCAGAAAAGGATACATAACTCTCGTGAAACTGCACTTCAGGAACAAGCCGTGAATGGCGAACTTTTGATAGAAATGGCACTACAAAAGCAACGACTTCGTAACATAATGGTTGACAAACTCATGTCGTTCTGCGACTCTTATTTCTACAACTGGTTATCGGAATGCCCTGTGATGCCAACGATGTCCGATGACTTATACGCTCTACACGACAAAATAAATCAGGGTCTTACTTCAGTAATCAATGCTGTTGAGAATTTTGCACCTTTCATTCCACAAGAATTTGAAGCAACCATAACAATTCAGGACAAGAATGGATGCACAGCACCTCGTCTGCGGCGTGCTCAGGATCAACGGCGGCAACAAGGGAAGAAACGGTCAAACTCTGGAAATACTGATCTTGCCGTAAACACACTGAAATGCCCTATTTCTGAGTTAAAGCGTTCGAAAGGATTCCTCTTTAAACTAAATGAAAACGACCCTGACATTTTTCTGGGACACGAGCGAGTCCATATAGATGACATCGAGATATATTACAAAGGCGCAACCATCAACGATGGGAAGAGTATCACGTCGTGGATTTCTTTCTCTGGAATCATGACCGACGTGTTCAGAGGACGCAGATATGAATTCCTTTCCTCTCCTCGTGTAACAGAATTTTCGTATAAAATGAAACCAGGTGACATATATAATGTGATCCAGCCAGGGAAAGTCAGCAGCAAGTTTCAAGAGTACTATGACGGCGTGGCGGCCTTGACAACTTGGAGTGTAAACATTCCTGAATCATACAACGATCAGAGTCTAAATCTGGCAGGAGTAACCGAGGTGAAGGTAAAGCTGAAAGGGACACGCGTGCCTGTTAGAGAAGTGGAAGTACAAAAGAAGAGCACAGATTCAGTTGTGGATGCTGGCGATCAAATGGGAACAATGATAGGGAGAACGAGGCTTGAGAAAAAGAAAAAAATCAGAAAAGTTGCAAAATTTCCGAAGAAAAGTAAAGGCTCACCAACACTTGAAGGAGAGGGAGAAGACCCAATGTGAGACAACATGTTAAGAAGTTCAAAGAATACTAGATAACTGCATGAAGTTATCAATGATAAATCATGTATTTAGTAAATCTAGAGTAATAGATGGCCGGAACATTGATTTCAGTAAAGCAACTGTAAGCAAGGCAATAAAAAACACCATTGCAGAATGGTAAAATGATGTCAATGTCATGATTTAGAACAAAAGAAATGGTACTATCTACACAAAGCATTCAAATATAAAAGCGCAAACGCAAATACTACACGCAAAGATTGTTCTGTAAAAAAGGCGATGTTAGTACACGTTATTTCCTGGTGAGATTTCATGTTAAACTCACCTTTCGATTGTCAGCACTTCATCAGAGCTACTTTCAAAACTATTTTGTTACATTTTTACTCAAAGTACGATATTCGATTAGACAAAGAAACCCAGAGTTGTGAAGGATAAATGCATTTCGAGACTATGTTTCGTTAGTCAATAAGTTATCTTTCGCGCCAATAAGAAATTCATTTCGGTACTCATAAATGCAATCCCTTTCAGCATTATCGAAACTTATTATTGGTAGTAGTTGTTATTTAATTTATGTTTTCAATGTGTTTTGCCGAGCAATGAAAATATTACGCAATCATGCCGTGATACAGCCTGTAATTTGTAAACGCCACCTTATATAAACGCTATTGCAATGAACCTTGGCAGTTACATCATTCTCTGAAATCTTAATTAGTTTGACATAATTAGGTTCTGCTCATCAGGTTCTGCTCGTGATTTGTGAAAAAATTCGAATTTTTCAAAATATCTCTCCGTGTTATGTTTGTTTCAAATTTTGCGTTTTAACACCACATCAGAGCCACCTAATTACAAAAACTACCGCAATATACATCCATAATCATAATTAATTAATGCCGGAAAAACGATAATGTTTGAAGTTGGTATTCGTAGTCAGGATTGCCACGTGCATATATTTTTACATTTTTGCCGGTATTTCAATAAAGGTGGACTAAAACAACTCACAACAACAAAAGTTCCACATCAAAAGTCAAAATACTGATCATGACGTCATCGTGACGTCATCCAGCCGCCATCTTGGATTTTTAATTGCAGTACTATTGCGCAATTTAATGACGTCATAAAACACCTTAATTGATCCGAATACACTTTTGCTTTGCATATAAATAGTTAACATAATTAGATTCACGCATTTCAAGTTTTAAACCAAATAAAACGGCAAGAAACGGCAAATTACCAAATTTAGCAAAAACAGCCCTTCATAACTTGGTTGCCATGGCAACACCATACCCCATAAACAAAAATTAGCCACATCATTATGTTACCCAAGAAATTTGAGGAAAAGTCCCAAACTTTGGACCGATTATCTTCAATAGTCTAAAAGTTACAAAACTTAAAATTACCCCCCACCCCCCGCCAGTCTGAATAGGGTTAAGAAATTACTGCAATCTGATTGGTCAAGAGCAGTGCTATTTCAGTGTAATCTGAAATATCACATGTAGGTATTACAGTTTCCATGGAAACTGTGTCTTGTGTCATAGCAAAATGACGGAAAGATCTGCCGAGAGAACTTCAATTCGCACGGACAGCTCAAGGAAAATGCTGAAAACAAGAATATCTTACTCGTATCTTAAAGTCCGTAATTAACTTACAAGACGATTTGATAAAAGGTTGTTATTTTTGAGCTCTACTACGGTTAGCTGGAAAATACGGAGTGCCGGAGTACTGAGTGTGGAAAAGACGGAGTGTGGAATGGCAAACATGGAGTGTGGAATACATGGAGTGTGGAAAAGACGGAGTATGGAAAACACTATCGGAGCGAGAAAGCTTGTATGATCACGTGGATTTCCAACAAAAGTTGGGACGGCACGTGATTGGCCAATCGCTAATTATGCGTTTTTAATGTGAATATTACCATTTTACAAATAATTCACAGGAATTCAAAATGGCGTCTGTAGTCGATCCATCGCAACTCGAACCTGAACCTTTTAAAAGTGCTCTTCAAATCGTTTGCCGTTTTTTCGGAGTGGACAATCTTTATGTAGAGCAAACAAATGCTCCTAAACATTTCATTCTGGGAAAGAAAGAATATCTTTGTTAGTGCTGGCACTGTCTATGGGAAATCTATGGTTTTTCAAGCCATTCCACTCCTGACTGGTCTTTTACTGGATCAAGTAATAGGAACAAGCATCGGGATAACCATATGTCCATTGGTATCGCTTATGCTTGACCAAGTTGCCTATTTGAAATCCATTGGTCTAAATGCTGCCTCTGTATTCGAAGCTCAAGACGAGGAAGTTCTAAGGGATATCGAGAACGGTGTTTATTCGCACGTGTATGCGTCACCAGAGTCCAGTAGACGAAGCCCACTGTATCAGTCATTGGTAAGTTTGTTTAGATTTTTATTTTAATCCAACATTGTAAAATGGTTATCTCCTATATATATATATATTAAATATACATAAAGTGTTTGTATAATTATATTTTGTAGGGGATTACCTGGATCAACAAAACCTATTCCTTTTAGAAAATGGTATCGGAACCTGGGAGATCTGAGATCACTATTCAGTGCCAGAAATTTTATTGTTTGCACAGCAACAGCCACTATCACCACCAAGAGAAAAATATTTGATGTTCTGGCGCTCAGTTCAACAAATACGTTGGAGATAGAAATCAGTCCTGAGCGGACCAATCTGAGATATGTTAACCAATATGTGGAAAATAGCAAGCCATTGGTGGATGTATTGAATTCTGAAAAATAATCAAAGAAGTCCGGATTGAGAAAGAACAAACTTGTAGAACAATTATTTATTGTCAAACAAGAAAACAATGTGCGATTTTATGGCGAGTTTTTAAGTTGGAATTGGATGGAGAATTTATATCTCCAGAAAAGTTCTTCATCAAAGGATTGTCTTGTGCAGATGTTTCATTCAGGTACACCGAAATCAGTGAAAAATCTTATTCTGGAGAATGTAGCTGATGTCAATGGCTACATCCGTGTTTAAATTTGCACCATTGCCTTTGGAATGGGCATCAATTGCAAAGGTATTCACAGAGTAATTCATTTTGGTCCATCTTCGAATGTTGAGAATTACCTCCAGGAATGTGGTAGAGCTGGACGAGATGGGCATGAGAGAACTTGTGTGTTGCTGTATAATACACTCTTGTCATCTCATTGTGCTGATGATATGAGAGGTGATATAGATAACAAGCAATTATGCAGAAGAAAGGAAATCCTAAAGCACTTCCCTGGTCAACATGAAATAACTGTGCATGGGTGTAAATGTTGTGACATGTGTGCAAAACACGGTTGCTGTGCTGGTCAACCTGGTAAATGTTCTTAATAATAATAATAATAATAATAATATTGAAACAAGGAGCCCATGTCACAGAAGTGTTTTTCAATGGGGCCCTGTGTGACATAAATGAAATAAGTGAATAAAAGATAATAAGATATAGATATGATTACATATTAGTAATTAAGAGGATAATTTACCTAATTTAAGTTTGAACAGTGAGAGTGACTTAGTATTAGAAAGGTCTGAATTTAAATTATTATAATCGTTCAGAGCGTGGTAAATTAAGAATTGTTTACAGGCACTGAACTTCTTCTTGACCTCTTCTGCCACATTTCGTCTGTTTATCAGATTCCTATCAGAAAACAGGGTACACTGGTCTGCTGCTGCACCAGGGTTATACAAATGGTCAAATGCCACCTGGAAACAACATAATATAATCTAATTTATAAAAACATACAGTTTGGCTAATATGAAAGGGTTTGTAAAATGATAGAGTAACTCCTTTTGCAACTTTCCCATATTTTTCTTTGTTTTTGAGACATTTAACTTTGTTTGATAATGTACCTAATCAAATGGTATGTAACGTCATGCTCATGTGTAGGACACAGCATTTTCACACAATTCTGTAAAATATGACTAATATATTCTTGATTGCTTTGCTTGCACTGCTCAGTGTTATGAGAAGTTATTATAATATGTACAGTTTGATTGTTTGAAGTAATTTTGTGGAACAAACTTGCATGTCATCTCATTTACTTATCAAACAAACTGAAATATCTTGAAAACGAAGAAAAATACGGAAAAGTTGTAAACAGAGTTAGTCTATAATTCCTCAAACGATAAAGAATGGCGTCTGTAGTTCTTCCATACCTTATATTGTTCTTAAGTTATTCAATATTGTGTAATATGACCTATGACGTAACTATTTGTACCCAACCATTCTGACGAATCAGAAAATGAAATATATCTTCAAAAATATTGAACAAAATTCCTTGAAACTTTACACAAGTATACAGGTCACCAAATTGAATAACCAATGTAAACTTTATCGTTGCCATGGTAACATATTAGTTCCCAGACTCCTCTATTCCTCTCATAAACTTGTTTTATATTCTGCCTTTTCTAAACCAATATTTAACTGTTGATCAGTGAGGTACATTTTCAATAGTATTGCCAACAAAACAGAGCAACTTTGAGTGAAAATCTTTGTAGGGCATGGTGGAAAATAGAAAATTTTTGCTGCAGGATGAAAGGTCTGCGAAGTAATATATTGCTATGGTAAAAATGAAGTTGACGTGGGAATATTCAATTTAGTGACCTGTATACTTGTGTAAAGTTTCAAAGAATTTTGCTTAATATTTTTGAAGATATGCTTCATTTTCTAATTCATCATAATGATGGGTACAACTAGTGACGTCATAGGTCATATTACACAATCTTGAATAACTCGACAACGAGTTAACATATATTAAAGAACTACAAACGCCATTCTTTATCGTTTGAGGAGTTCTCTCAAATAAATCAATAAAAAAGTCACCTCAATTTTCGTTTCATAAACACTTACATACTTGACGTAAAATAATATGTAGCATTATGATACAGTACAGTCATGTAATAACTTCATTTGGGCATGAAAGTATGCTATCTCCATGTGAAGCCCCTCTTTTCATTCTTCTAGAGTAAGCCAATTTGAAACCTGTAGCAATTGGTTTATACCCCGCTCTACAGATAACTCATCTCCAACAAGCCCTTGGTTTTGCAAATACACTTTCTCTTCTCCATCCCCATGACTTGGCACATACTGGTTCACTTCTTCAAGTACACGTTCTATCCCTTCACTGGTCTCATTGTGGAATAACATTCCAAGGAAAACCTTGTCATAAGTAAAATTAAAACCACAAGATTAATGAACCAACCTGCATTATTTTATTTATAAAAATTAACTACATGTAACATACAACAGTTACAACAGTGTATCATGGATAGTAGATGATCAGTTAAAGGAAACTTATACATTGTATAGAGTATAGCTATGATAACTTACAGTTTCTGTTTTTTGCATCATTTGTGAGCTGTATTGATGGTTAATATGCTTTGGGGCACATTCACTAAGGAAGTGCAAGCATGCAATGTGTCTTACAATCATGACACCAGACTTGCATAATTTTCCCTTTGTAAAGTGTGTTCTGATTTGTTTGGGACAAACTTCCCATTGTCTATGTTGAGAATGGTAGCTTTTGTTGGCCGTTCTGTAGACAAGTGATTGCCAGACACTCTGTTTTCTGTGCTCATGTGACTCACCCAATGATTATCCACATTCTGATGTGCTTTAGTCACATGATGCACATACTGCTTGAAGTCGAAATTATCAAAGACTATTTTCCTTCCCATGTCTGGTCTATCCTCTCCCAAATCAGGCATTCCACTTTCCTTTTCTCCCATCCTCTTCTCTTCAGCAGCAACTTTTGCCAGTATTTCTCCATTATTGTGTTCACCAAACTCATCTAACTTCTTATAGAGGTAAGTGTGGGACACAGCCAGTCGATGAACCCTTAGCCGACAAAGAGTTGACTGAAACAAATAAGATAATATGAGAACAGGTATCAATTAACAAGACCTTACAATAGAGAACTACATATGTAGGCTTTACATGTATACTGTGATAGGTTATCACAGTAACAGTATTAGTTGAAATACAAATCGAAATAATTGTATCAATGTTATTATAGTGCTGTTGGGATTTCTTCAAAGTAAAAATATGAATACAGTTTACTTATAGTAGTCATGTTTTGGCAGTCATACACAAACCGTTAATACTGTGTATATAAAATGCATCATTAGGAATTTTTATAATATAACAAATTTAACTGAAACACAACTTACCATAAAACCTGAATGTTGAATAAAAATCGTATTTAAGAGTTGCATTACAGTCATGTAAGGGGGATCTGTTCTTTAGACACACGGCAGATGACATACAAACTGCTGGAACCCGGTATAGACTATAGGTCTGTTCTCTCCTTCTTGTTTCTGCGAACGGAGGCTGTCAACAAGACGCTTCTGAAAAGTGGTTTACGTTTTTTTAACTCTTCATCGAGTTTTGCGAGTGAGAAGTTTAGGATATCCTTTTTCGTTGTCTTTCGTAAAATATTTGGATTTTTTGACGAACACAAATCACAGCACTCCTTATCAACCTCTTTTAAGACGAAATAAATCAATTGCTCCCTAATTCTTGTGTTGCGCCAAGCCGCTCTGGAAATTTGAGTGTACAGGTATGTGCCACGACACATCATCCCATCTTGCCAAGGGAGCCAAGGTCATCTGGAAAAATTCTGTTGCTCGTCTGGGTTTTCCATTGCTATCGGTGACAACACCAAGATGGCGGCTAGTCAGGAAAATCTGAGATCCTCGTATTCGACAAATTTGCTCCTAAAAATTGAGAATAAAAACGACAAATTGGGTGAATTATCTCCGAAAGACCATTCTTTAGTTATATGTGGCCATCAGCTGACATGGAAGGGAAATGTAGACCAGTTAAAGCAATTTACGTGCGATATTTTGAAGCTGGCGGGGAAATGGAAATCACCAGGCGGCGATGTGAAGATATTTTCAACTTCAAGCGAAGAATTGGTCTTCAAATGGCATGGTATGAAAAGGAAAAAGATCGAGGTAGTAAAAGATTGTGATAACAAACTTTTAAATAGCCTGAAAATCCATGCCCAAGAGGAAACTGAAGCGAATGATGACAAAATTCTCGAAGAATCAGTCGACCACGTGAGAGGAGATATGTCGTTGCCTCTCGACGAAAAACACGAATCTTACTCTGATTTAAAAGCTAAGCTCGAGCTTGTACTTGCTAGACTAAATAAACTCGAGGAAAGCTCGGCTAAGATCGAGAGTTTAAAATCAACTGTGACGATGTTAAAAGAAGAAAATGAAAACATTAAGAAATTGTTGGACATCAAACAAAATGAGTGGATTCAAGTTGAATCAAGAAAGAGCACCAGGATTCCCACAATCCCTATTGCTACAACGCCGGTTGAGAATCGTTTTGCCACTCTGGGAGATGAAGATCCTGTTGCTGAGAGAAACAGCCTGCCAGTCGAAGCTGATAGAATCACCATACAAATAGGTGACTACAGGAATGAACAGAAGCAGAAGTTCCATAAAGTGAAGAAGCCCGAAGGAAAACAAGGAAAGCCTAAACAGCCAAAGCAACCAACAAACACCATCGACATCAACCAACAAACACCTCGACACCCAAAGCAACCAGAAAATACCATCAAGAAGCCACTGGTCATTGGTGACTCTATGGTAAAACATATAGTTGACAAGAAGATTGAGCGAGCAGCAAGAGGCAAGTCTGTTTGCCACTCGTACAGTGGTGCTACGGTATCGTAATTAACCCAAAAGTTCAAAGAGAATTGCCAAGATGACCAGTATGATACCATCATAATACATGTTGGAACCAATGGACACTGCGTTGTCCAATGGACATTTGCTTGTCCAATGGATCCAATGGACAATGCTGTGTTCCACTGGACAACTGCTTGTCCGTTGGACCTCATGTGGATGGTGGTGTTGGAGTAGCCAAAATCCATTTGTCCAATGGATCCATTGGATCCAATGGACACTGCGTTGTCCACAAGACATTTATTTGTCCAATGGATCCAATGGACAATGCTGTGTTCCACTGGACAACTGCTTGTCCGTTGGACCTCATGTGGATGGTGGTGTTGGGGTAGCCCAAATCCATTTGTCCAATGGATCCATTGGATCCAATGGACACTTCGTTGTCCACTGGACATTGAATTGTCCATTGGATGCAATGGACACTGCGTTGTCCAATGGACATTTACTTGTCCAATGGATCCAATGGACAATGCTGTGTTCCACTGGACAACTGCTTGTCCGTTGGACCTCATGTGGATGGCGGTGTTGGGGTAGCCAAAATCCATTTGTCCAATGGATCCATTGGATCCAATGGACACTGCGTTGTCTACTGGACATTGAATTGTCCATTGGATCCAATGGACACTGCGTTGTCCAATGGACATTTACTTGTCCAATGGATCCAATGGACAATGCTGTGTTCCACTGGACAACGGCTTGTCCGTTGGACCTCATGTGGATGGTGGTATTGGGGTAGCCAAAATCCATTTGTCCAATGGATCCATTGGATCCAATGGACACTGCGTTGTCTACTGGACATTGAATTGTCCATTGGATCCAATGGACACTGCGTTGTCCACTAGACATTTACTTGTCCAATGGATCCAATGGACAATGCTGTGTTCCACTGGACAACTGCTTGTCCGTTGGACCTCATGTGGATGGTGGTGTTGGGGTAGCCCAAATCCATTTGTCCAATGGATCCATTGGATCCAATGGACACTTCGTTGTCCACTGGACATTGAATTGTCCATTGGATGCAATGGACACTGCGTTGTCCAATGGACATTTACTTGTCCAATGGATCCAATGGACAATGCTGTGTTCCACTGGACAACTGCTTGTCCGTTGGACCTCGTGTGGATGGTGGTATTGGGGTAGCCAAAATCCATTTGTCCAATGGATCCATTGGATCCAATGGACACTGCGTTGTCCAATGGACATTTAATTGTCCATTGGATCCAATGGACACTGCGTTGTCCAATGGACATTTAATTGTCCAATGGACATTTAATTGTCCATTGGATCCAATGGACGACGCGTTGTCCAATGGACATTTACTTGTCCAATGGATCCAATGGACAATGCTGTGTTCCACTGGACAACTGCTTCTCCGTTGGACCTCATGTGGATGGTGGTGTTGCGGTAGCCAAAATCCATTTGTCCAATGGATCCGTTGGATCCAATGGACACTGCGTTGTACAATGGACATTTAATTGTCCATTGGATCCAATGGACACTGCGTTGTCCAATGGACATTTACTTGTCCAATGGATCCAATGGACAATGCTGTGTTCCACTGCACAACGGCTTGTCCGTTGGACCTCATGTGGATGGTGGTATTGGGGTAGCCAAAATCCATTTGTCCAATGGATCCATTGGATCCAATGGACACTGCGTTGTCTACTGGACATTGAATTGTCCATTGGATCCAATGGACACTGCGTTGTCCACTAGACATTTACTTGTCCAATGGATCCAATGGACAATGCTGTGTTCCACTGGACAACTGCTTGTCCGTTGGACCTCATGTGGATGGTGGTGTTGGGGTAGCCCAAATCCATTTGTCCAATGGATCCATTGGATCCAATGGACACTTCGTTGTCCACTGGACATTGAATTGTCCATTGGATGCAATGGACACTGCGTTGTCCAATGGACATTTACTTGTCCAATGGACATTTACTTGTCCAATGGACATTTACTTGTCCAATGGATCCAATGGACAATGCTGTGTTCCACTGGACAACTGCTTGTCCGTTGGACCTCGTGTGGATGGTGGTATTGGGGTAGCCAAAATCCATTTGTCCAATGGATCCATTGGATCCAATGGACACTGCGTTGTCCAATGGACATTTAATTGTCCATTGGATCCAATGGACACTGCGTTGTCCAATGGACATTTAATTGTCCAATGGACATTTAATTGTCCATTGGATCCAATGGACGACGCGTTGTCCAATGGACATTTACTTGTCCAATGGATCCAATGGACAATGCTGTGTTCCACTGGACAACTGCTTGTCCGTTGGACCTCATGTGGATGGTGGTGTTGGGGTAGCCAAAATCCATTTGTCCAATGGATCCATTGGATCCAATGGACACTGCGTTGTCCAATGGACATTTAATTGTCCATTGGATCCAATGGACGATGCGTTGTCCAATGGGCATTTACTTGTCCAATGGACCTCATGTGGAGGTTTGCGGTCAACATATTTTGTATGATTGACCCCATGTGGATAATAGTGTCTGTGTTAGCCAGATCGATTGGTCCAATGGATCCATTGGATCCAATGGATACTGCATTGTCCAATGGACATTTAAATGTCCATTGGATCCAATGGACACTGCGCGTTGTCCAATGGACATATAATTGTGAGATGGATCCAATGGACAATGTATTTGCGACTGGATATTTTCTGTCCAGTGGGTTCAATGAACAATCCATTGTCCATTAGCGAGGCTATTTTTCGTTCGTAATTTGAATTGGGCTTTACGCCGAATACACAGAATACATTGAAATAGTTACCGTTAGAGTTTTAGCAATATTGTAGTTACGATAATCAGGGAATCGTATCTTCTAAGGCTCGCACTGCTATCGATAGATTAATAGATAAATGTATTTTATTTTTCAAACGGCTCCAGGCCCAGAACTGCCGACGTGCGGTTATGTAGGTTTAAAATACGACTACTTGGGCTTATATTTCCAAAGTACTGTATCATGTAGGGTTTGGATTGAAATAAACTTATATTCACGTAGTCTGCCGTTGACGCGAGTACTTTGTCTCTTATTATAGTACACACCACGAAGAGAATACATAAGCCTGGCGACTGCATACATTAAAAGTCTAAAAAGTCAAAGATAGATTAGGGTTGTTGGCGTTATTTATAGCAAAGGCAAGACAGACTTCATCCTTGAAGACGAAGAGCGAGTAACTCGCGCGCCATAGTGTCATAGTGTGAATGGGGTTTTAATAATTCGCTGAAGATCGATTGAAGTGTATTTAGTGTTCATATTGCCTTGTGCACTCGATTAATGACGCGATCAAGTTTCAAAACAGTTTAATAACTCGCCTAAAAAGCCTAATTTGAGCTCTAAATATTTTATTATGAATTTTCAATATACTTTGTGTAATGCATTATGTGGAGACGCATGTCTCAAAGCATCATAGAGGAATTTTCCCAAAATGACAAAACGAAAAATTTATAACTTGGTCAACCACATGTCGCCCAATCTGTCAATCGCACAATGCAGCGCACCGCGTGAGTTCCGAATTATCGCAAGCAAGGTCGCGAAGCGAGAGTGATAATCTCTTTTCACTTTGCTATATATATATATATATATATATATATATATATATATATATATATATATATATATATATATATATAGAAAGGATTTATGGTGAAGGAAAATTTCCAGTGTTGGAATACATAGATTTTAAGACCAGTCGCGAAAAATGCAACTTCAAGGCCTTCCGGCTGGAATCATGCTGGAATTGAACCTGCGATGCTAGTGCAGTGCTCTGACCACTGAGCTACGGAAGCCGTTGCCAAGAGCCTAGTCACGAGTTCTGTATATATGGTGGTGGTAATGCCGGGATAAGATTCTGGGTATATTATAGGTAATATTTGGCATTTCACTTGATCAAACTACATGTAGAAAGGATTTATGGTGAAGGAAAAATATATATAGCTCTACATAAATAAATATATATATATATATATATATATATATATATATATATATATATATATATATATATATATATATATATATATATATATATATATATATATATATATATATATATATAACTAGGAGTAATCAAAGATTATGTAATTGCGTTCGGCGCATGTGGTCCAGTAAATGGTGAATTATGCTGTAACGAATTATGAAAATAAATAAAGCTAATATATATATATATATATATATATATATATATATATATATATATATATATATATATATATATATAACAGCGTCTTAATTGAAGGAAACACTGTAACTTCAATGTTTTTGACAACGGTGACATCCTGAGTGATTTCCGTACGTTATTTTAATATTAGGAAGGTATATTTCCCGTTCGTTTGTTCGATTTGAGAGTTGACCGCCAGATACCTGTAAATCGTTCAATTCAGAAATATTACAATCGTGAAGTTCGATTTGGCAAAACTTTCGCTTGAATGGATATTTATAACTTCACGAGGCTTGCTCGTTTCGAGTAAATGTTGTTCGAATTAGATGTATGGTGATCAAATTTGACATTATGTATGTTATTTTAAAATGAGAAGGCCATGGATTGGGCATGATCGCCTTGATACGTGGTTTACATTGTTATCGACTGGAACACGGCAACAAACGACAGCGTCTTAATTCAAGAAGACACTATGAAAACCTCAATGTTTTGACAACGGTGACATCCCGCATTCCCGTTCGTTAGTTCGATTTGAAATATGACCGTTCGACCGCTAGATAAGTCAGCAAATATTACAATAATGAAGTTCGATTTGGCAAAGTGTCGCTTGAATGGAAAATTTATAACTTCGCGCAGCTTGCACGTTTATTATTATTATTAATCATCTTTATACAGGTTAACTCGTTCAGCTATTACAATAAATGCTGTTATCCTACAAGGACCTGTACTTATCTACATTAACCAATAACAAAACTATACTATAAAAGTCAATAAAAGTTAAAAGTTCATAAATCTTAAAATAAGATAAATAAAAATACTAACTAAGAGTAATGTACTTAAAAAGCATTCAGTTTATAAAGATTTTAATTTTCCTTTGAATCTGACGACGGATTTTTCAATTTTCATATCTTTGGGAAGTTCATTAAATAATTTGCATCCTTGAAAGTTAAACGTCTTTCTTCCTGCTTCGGATTTGATTCGTGGGACAATAAGGGAGCAACCTTATCCCCTCGAGTGTTCTTCCCATGATTGAGGAATTTAAAGTAGTCATGGAACACGGGAGGAGAAACTCGTTGAATCGCTTTATGAACATCCAGAATAGTTTTTTGATTAATTATTTCCGAGATCGGTTTCCACTGAACATCAGTCTGTTTCGAAAGCACAATTTGTTTTCCTCGATCTTGGACTGATTGAAGTTTTTCTTTCAAATACGTTGGCAGACCAAGATATACTGTCGAACAGTGTGCAATGATTGGTTGGATCATATTTAGGTAGATTCGCTCAGCTGCATAGGTGGTTAAATTGTGCCTTACTCGTTTAAGTAGCTTTAGTCTCGTAGAAGTTTTGTGGTAAACAATACGAACCTGTTCATGAAAGGTAAGATGGTGGTCAAATAGTACACCCAAGTACTTGTATTGCATGGTTTGATTTACATGTTCACCGCTAACCTTGATGTTGATAGGAGAAGACTATTCTTTGTTCAGTCTTTTGGCAGTCCCAAACAAAAGAAATTCAGTTTTTCCTTTTTTCAAATTTAGCGTTAGATGATTTTCCGACATCCATTTTGCTATCTTATTCACTTCTTCATTTAGGATTGTTTCCAAATGGGAAACGTTCTTATGACTAAAATATACCACTGTATCATCGGCATAAAGTAGAATTTGACATTTAGTTACTTCAGTATGTATAGATCATACTAGTAAATGTTTCGAATTAGATGTATGGTGTTCAAATGATCAGATTGAATTTTGACTTTATAAACGCGCCATATGATTACCATATGTTATTTATTACACGCCTATATATATATATATATATATATATGATCGCCTTTATACGTGGTTTATATTCTACATTCTATTTATTTGATCCTCCGTGCTATAGAAAATTTCTAGCATCATTCTGCTGGCTAATGCCATAATTTATTCCAAATTCCAAAATGGTAATTTATTCAAAAAGGGGAAAGATTTTATCTTGATTTCTTTTAGCTGTAAAGCACAAGTAACCCATAACATGCAAGATTAGAATGCGTTCTCCTTCGTCGAAGGCAAAAAGGCAAGGGTGACTGTAAATAGCAGTTATCTTCATCCTGCTCATCAGCACTACACTGATGAGGCGCAAAAGGTCGAAAGGTACCGTCTGTAGTATATATACAGTATATATATTAGCTTTATTTATTTTCACCGCAATTCTTTACAGCATAATTGCCAATCTTCGTTCGCCATTTACTGGTCCACATGCGTCGAACGCAATTACATAATCTTTGATTACTCCTATATATATAATATATATTATATATATATATATATATATATATATATATATATATATATAGCAAAGTGAAAAGGTGGTAAACTGCCAAGAATTTAGTGACGAGATACTGACGTTTCGAGCGGAGCCCTTCATCAGAGTAATGATGGTAAATATTGGTCTTACTCTGATGAAGGGCTCCGCTCGAAACGTCAGTATCTCGTCACTAAATTCTTGGCAGTTTACCACCTTTTCACTTTGCTATATATTCAAAAACACTGTCTACGCAGCACTCTACTTTATATATATATATATATATATATATATATATATATATATATATATATATATATATATATATATATATATATATATATCGCGCGCTACATGATGGAATTTGAAAAATAGTAGTTTGAAAATTGAAAGGGCGAATTGGATGTTATTACACGCAGAATTGTATAAGGAATCGAATGGTGTGTTCAGATTGCTCATCTACCGAGCAGAAAATGATATCGAAGCGAATTAACATGTCTGTCACTGAGTCAAGAAGCGCGCGCTACATAACGGAAGTTGAAAAATTTCAAATAAATAGTAGTTTGAAAATTGAAAGGGCGAATTGCATGTTATTGTACGCAGAATTGTATAAGGAATCGAATGGTGTGTTCAGATTGCTCATCTACCGAGCAGAAAATGATATGGAAGCGAATTAACATGTCTGTCACTGAGTCAAGAAGCGCGCGCTACATAACGGAAGTTGAAAAATTTCAAATAAATAGTAGTTTAAAATTGAAAGGGCGAATTGCATGTTATTGTACGCAGAGTTGTATGAGAAATCGAATGGTGAGTTCAGATTGCTCATCTACCGAGAAGAAAATGATATGGAAGCGAATTAACATGTCTGTCACTGAGTTGGCTGGCGGATTAGTTGTTGCAAAAATGCCAAGTTTAAAAATAAATTATAAATTTGGTAAATAAAGGCGGAGAATGGTAGGCATCAGAAAAATCAAAACAACATAAAACATAGATATAATAATAACCATGCGCTTTTTGATGCCGCCGATACTGATCACATATTTTTGCAAGGCTCTCTGCGTGCGCTAATAAACCTTGGCCAAGGTATTCCATGCGGCAAAATGACATGTTTCGGGATTGAATTTAAAATATTCATTTATATGATGGTTACAGCAGTTAATATTACACGGTAAGGGATTTTTAATTAACCCTAGAAACAACGTATGCCTGGATCCAGCGTATTAAATCGTCGGCACAGTTTATTAGATCATAGAATTATGGAAAGTGGACGTATTTTCAAGCCATTTCATATACGCTTGAGGCAGAGCTTATAATTAGGAAGTGTAGCGGTAGTAGGGGTGACGCCTTTATAGTAATGTATAGTCGAAACGTCAAACTTATGGAGTTATGGTGTTCAATAGTAAAACTTCGACTTTGGACCTTGATTTTAAACGTCAAAGCTAGAGTCGAACTAAATTTGTAGCGGCGAGCATTGGTTGGTTTTGGTCTGGACTCTAGTTTATCTCAGGCAAATACACTACTAGAACTCAATGGAATGAGTAGGTCGTAACAAAAAAGTCGCAGTTGATAACTTGGAGTCTTTTAACTGTTTTACTTAATTATTTAAACGAAATTGTTGTTTTTGAAAAGTGTATGGGAAAATCAGAAAAAATTTCACCGCATGAAAAAAATGCAAACAACATAAAACATAGATAATAACCTTGACCAAGGTATTCCATGCGGTAAAATGAGATGTTTCGGGATTGAATTTACCGTTTAAAACATTCATTTATATGATGGTTACACCATGAGTTAATATTACACGGTGTTCAATCCTACAAACAAAGTATGCCTGGATGCAGCGTATTAAATGTTTATATCGTCGGCACAGTTTATTAGATGATGGAAAGTGGACGTATTTTCAAGCCATTTCATATACGTTTGAGGCACAGCTGTAGTGTTATATTACACTACGTTGCGTTACATTAACGTTAAAAATAATATTTATCGACCACGACCGACGACAGTTACTCAAACTCTACCACACTGTGCCTGGTAACACAGTGTGATAAACGGTGAGCGGAATGATACCGGTAAAAATGTCACCGGAAGAAACGGCAACCGTAAAAATGGCACCGGAATAATGAGTGACACGGAAAAAATGGCACTACCCATGAAACTCAAACTGTAATTTTCGCTACACATTTTCGGCGAAAAACATACCATTAAATGAGTTATGCATACCTTTCAATTGTGAATTTCTATAGAATTAGCATCTCAATAAGTTATTGCCATTAATTTAGCAAATTCCAATATACTTGAGTCATACAATTATGTTGCACTGAATACTGATGCTTTGAATGATACAATTATGTTGATACAATTATGTTGCACTGATACGTTGCACTGATGCTGCTATGATAATGATTTCTCGAAAGCTCATAAATACGATGAAAGTTTCATATGGTCGTTAGAGAGTTTTTGAGAGGTGTTGGAAGGAACCAGATTTCTATTTAAACATTATAGTCTTTTTAATTATTTAGTTTGGTTTATTAATTTAGTGCCATTTTTACCGGTGTCATTTTCCCGGTGAGATTCACGGTGCCATTTTTTCTGGTGGCATTTTTTGCTAAATTGGTCAATAACATGAGTTACAGCGGGTGGCAAAGATCGTCCGCGAACTTCATTTTTTATAAAAAAACGTTAGGCAACGCAAATAAGCTTTACTTTTACGCGTTTTACACGAATACTCTTGAACAGTAAGCGACGCCACGTTGTGAAATGACGCGACCACCGCCAACGCGATTTCAGTTAATCCCCTCAATTCTCAAATATATAATGTGCAGCTGTGAGCAAGAGTTTTTGCACATGAGTGACTGACTAGAGTATGGTGCATAATATATATGTGAATGATTAAAACCGATTTACACAGTGTAGTTTCATTTCATTGTTTATGCGCATTATAAATATTGACGATGTGGTGTAAAATGGCGTAAAAGCGAAGTGTATTAATTATTACGTTTTTGTATAGAGAGTTACCGGTAAGTCAGTAAAGGCAGTTAAGCTAGGACAGGATTGACCGACGACGATACTCGCTAGTTCCAATATACAGAACGTTAACACGGTGTTAAATAGTTTGTTAGAATGTTTTCCCAAAACAATAGAGAGAACGCAACAAAAATTAACGCAACACAAATGTAATTTTATGACGTTTATTCTGATTCATGTGCTCACCTAAATTACAACTGGTTCATTCCAGGCTTCTTTAACTGTGAGGAACGCATGTCCCATTGTATAAGCCACCAACGATATAATGCCAATCAAAACCGTGTTTTTTTTTGCTTCATATTCTTGGCCAACATAGTCTCTCACATGAGATTCACGATTATCCTTAATTGTCAAACAAGTCAGGATTCACGATAATCGTGAATCTTAGCAGTGGCGCATGCGTATATAATAGTCAATTACTATCGCCTAACGAGTTTTCTAACCCTAACGGGTCTTGGCCCATATTTCACAAACCTATTAAGAAAATAGTATTGCACAACTGTGTTTTGGCGCCATAAATAACTTAAAAGCTCATCCCATCTTTTTCCAATAACAGCTATTATGAAGCTATAAATGGATGTAAATTAAAAAGAACCTGGGTCCAGGAAATACTCACATTGTGCAACTTTGTTGGTATCAAAGACCAATCAATATCCACATCATAGCATTGCTGCAGATCCGCATAAATGTTGCGTTCGTCAGTATTTTCAGCTATCTTAATTGTGTTCGTCTTCGCTCTTGGGAGGGTCAACAGTGATAAAAATAACTGGCAAGTTGCGGCTTTGATATTTTTCAAGCAACGCAATGATGGTGACATATGTATCACCTAGGGATTAGTTAGACGGGAAGGGTGTAGGGGCTCTTTAATTTTCAAATATGAGGGCTCTTTTCAAATATAATAAGGTCATGCATCGGAAGGCTGAACAGAAACTGCCATCCTACGAAACCAAAGTAAACGTGGCTATAATGATTTGGCCGATTTCTTTACTGAGAAGATTTTGAAAATACGCAATGACCTAGCCTCTATGAGAACGAACCATAACAACATAATGTATTGGTATTTTGACTGGCTTATTTGAGTACGAGTAAGAAGCATACTACATAATATACGAACACAAAAGAACAGTGACAGTGGACGGGTATTCTGCAATTTAGGCGCGCAAGGAGCACAGTATATTGAAACAGGAACTCTCCTGACGAAGGGTCTTGGCTTGAAACGTCGAGAAGTTTTCTTATCTCTTTGAGGCTGACGAGAATCCACACCTACTGTTTATGTTGTACACCGTGATGTTTGTAAACAAATCTTCATTCACCATTTGGTCATGCGTCGAACGCACTTACATAATCTTTGATTGCTCCTAGTTAGTATTATTATTGCGCGTTACTGCGTTGATTGTGAATATATTATGCAGGATACGAGGTTTTACCGTAGAACGAGGCAACAGTCAATGACTGTGAATAAAGTTGATTATGAATATATGGATACAGGTTTTTACATAACATTATTATTGTCATAGTTTATACGCATCGACCTCGTTCGCGTGTGTAAGTCAAATAAGGTTTTTAAAGAACGAGGCAATAACATTGTTATTGTCATAGTTTATATAGGAATCGTTCGCGTTTATACGCAATGACCTAGCCTCTATGATAACGAACCATAACAACATAATGCATTGGTATTTTGGGTGGCTTATTTGAGTACGAGTAAGAAGCATACTACATAATATACGAACACAAAAGAACAGTGACAGTGAGTGGACGGGTATTCTGCAATTTAGGCGCGCAAGGAGCACAGTATATTGTAACACGAACTCTCCTGACGAAGGGCGTTCGCTTGAAACGTCGACAAGTTTAGTTATTTCGTTCAGGCTGACGCGGAGAATCCACACCTACTGTTTATGTATGTACACCGCGGCGGACGCTGAACCCCCAAGTTTAAAGAATACTATATTGTAGTGATATATTGCGTGTTTTATCAAGAACGGCGCAATACTATATTGTAGTGATATGTTGCGTGTTTTATCAAGAACGGTGCAATACTATATTGTAGTGATATATTGCGTGTTTTATCAAGAACGGCGCAATACTATATTGTAGTGATATATTGCGTGTTTTATCAAGAACGGCGCAATACTATATTGTAGTGATATATTGCGTGTTTTATCAAGAACGGCGCAATACTATATTGTAGTGATATATTGCGTGTTTTATCAAGAACGGCGCAATACTATATTATTGTAGTGAGATATATTGCGTGTTTTATCAAGAACGGCGCAATACTATATTGTAGTGATATATTGCCTGTTTTATTAAGAACGGCGCAATACTATATTGTAGTGATATGTTGCGTGTTTTATCAAGAACGGTGCAATACTATATTGTAGTGATATGTTGCGTGTTTTATCAAGAACGGCGCAATACTATATTGTAGTGATATGCATGTTGCGTGTTTTATCAAGAATGGCGCAATACTATATTGTAGTGATATGTTGCGTGTTTTATCAAGAACGGCGCAATACTATATTGTCGTGATATGTTGCGTGTTTTATCAAGAACGGCGCAATACTATATTGTAGTGATATGTTGCGTGTTTTATCAAGAACGACGCAATACTATATTGTAGTGATATGTTGCGTGTTTTATCAAGAACGGCGCAATACTATATTGTAGTGATATGTTGCGTGTTTTATCAAGAACGGCGCAATACTATATTGTAGTGATATGTTGCGTGTTTTATCAAGAACGGCGCAATACTATATTGTAGTGATATATTGCGTGTTTTATCAAGAACGGCGCAATACTATATTGTAGTGATATGTTGCGGTTTTTTTTGTTGAGAACGGCGCAATACTATACACACTGTTAATTTTAGGGTGTTAATTTAGCACCAAAAGTGGTGTTAAATAAAAAGGTACAGAATAGCACCTTTTGGGGTGCTATTTTAACACCTCTATTTAAGGTGTCAATTTAGCACCTTGCGAAGTGCTAAAATAGCACCATTTTTGGTGTCATAATAACCCGGATTTAAGTGTTATTTTAGCACTTACACCTTAGTGTTAATATAGCACTTGATTATGGTGCTATTTCCCTTACAAAAAAACCTATAGGAATTCCTATAGGAACTTAACTATAAATTCCTATAGGATCCTATTGGAAATTGGCCCGTGACCCTATAGGATCCTATAGGAATTCCTATAGGATCCTATAGGAATTCTTATAGGGTCCTATAGGAATTCATATAGGATCCTATAGGAATCCATATTGGAGATACTACAGGTATATACGGTAGATATCCTGCCAATTACACAAATTGAAAAGCAACAATTGAGACAAAAATGTTAGTTAACCAAATGATTTATTCAATTAATTTCTACAGGAATAAAAACTTACAATTTCAATAAAGTTAATTGATAACTCCAGTAAAAAATCCCATTTTGATAAACAACCTTAGGGAAACCCATACTTAATTGGCCCGGTTGCAGTTTGAACTGCCATGACCTTATATAGTATAATATATGGTATACTAGTCTGACGCTCTAACTGCTTGAGCTACAAGTCAAGTTGGAAGCAGGTGGAATGCTGGTACTTGGGTTTATGATATTTTGAAATTATACATCAAGACATTTCTACAACAGTATAACAAATTCACAAGTGTAAATAGAAATGACTATTGTGGTTTTAGCCTGATGTTAATTCAGCATACATTATTATTTCACTGATGAAGATGATGCTCTCATATTAGTGACCATATTATATGGTCACTAATATGAGAGCATCATCTTCATTATATGACACAGTGATATATGCTCTAGTATTTTGACAATTAAATACATTCATAATAATGGTCATAGGTATATTGTGGTACTTCAGGAAAATACTGGTTTTTATCTCATGATGTTAATGGTATACAAGCTGGTATGTTTCAAGCAAATGCCCTTTGTCAGAGAGATGTTTTCTGTGATGAAGGACCTTTTATATTTTGATTTGTGTAAGCAAATTCAATGTTCTCTTGTCATTAAAACAAGTATTTTCCTGAAGTACCATAACACACCTATTACCATTCTTATTGCACACTTTTATTGTACTATTGAGTTTGCTTGAAATACATGCTTACTTTTAGTCTAATAAAAGTTTGAAAACTACAGGTCTACATAATAAAATCTATGTTGTTTGTCACATAGACTAAATGTCAATTCTATAATGTTTATATGCTTTGAGCATCCCATTAAAAGGGGCAGCAATGTCTTGTGGCATTCATCCCTATCTTGTTTTGCTTTGGATAGTCAAAATCTAACAGGTAGAAAGATGCCAAAAACCCCACAGTAGCTTCCTTCATATCTCTAACATCAGTTTTGAATAAGATCCTTTTTTCCACAATTACATATACAAAATATTTATCAAATACCAGCACTGGTACATTCCCCACTTGTTTTGTACTCCATGTATCTAATCTGGATCTTCATAATCCTTAAAAGAAACAAATATTAGTTTAGTACTGTAAATAGAAACAAATGATTTTCTAATTATATTTTAATATCATACAATGTCTAGGAATGAGTTGTGTTAGAACCTGGATGGAAAACAAAACTAACTACTTTTCCAAACGTGCAGACATTAAATGTTTTGTTATATTATATCAATCTATTCAGACAACAAAACATCACAAAACAACTTATCCAGTACCGTACTAATTAAAATTTGTCCATTTTTTTAAACACAAAGGGACAGTAAGATGAAAATCATACATCCCAATTTTGCATTTTGCTTAGAAGTACTCTCAAAATGATGACGAATAGCATGCTCGCTTGTTGTCAATATCTCATCTTATTGTAGAAATATCCTAGTTTTTGAAAGATGCAAATGAGATACCTTGCAACATAAATCTGCACAAAAAGAAAAACTAAATGAGTAATACAGTGATGGATCCAGCTTGATCTGGTAGGGGGTGCTAGTGAAGTGAGATCCTGAGGCGTGGGGCATGACCGAGGCAGGGTGGAGAGGCAGCTACAGCAGGGGTATGGTGGAGCAAAGCCCACCAGAACATTTTTTATACCTATTAATACCTATGAATCATATGATAGCTAATATATGAATCATAGGGGGCTTTCCATTTACACGGTCAGACTGGTTAGTCTGGTCAGAATGGACCTCCTCTTGATTAGGCCCACATTTTCCGGGCAGACCAGCCGCACTCCTCAAACGTATCGTGTTCCATTTAGCAAAATATTGCCGGACAGACCAGTCTGACCGTGTAATTGAAAAGCCCCAATATATCTACTGTATGAATCATATGATAGCTATGATACCTAAAAACTGAATTTGACAAAGCAATTGGCACCCTCACTGCACCCCCATTGGCCAAGGCCAGGGGGTGCATATACCCCCCTGTAAATCCATCACTGGAGTAATATACCTAGTATACTTAGGATTCTCTCTCAAGGCATCTCATTTGCATTTAAAGAAAATATTGACCAAGCCAGAACACCATTCTTCCTTATTTAATAATGTGAATAAAGTACAGTTTTAGATGGTAATTTAACATAAATAATGGTAGGCTGAAAACCAAGGTGAGATGATCTAACCATTCATTGAGTCTAGGATGGAGTACCGTACTGCTACATGTTAATGTTTTAAATTTGTCAGAGTGTACACAGTCTTTGACAAACTTAAAACATAAACAGGTACCCCCAGTCAAGGAGTTGGTGAAGTCGGTGTACTGTGCATCCACTGAACACCCAGTTTTTGTCGGTAAGGAGAAAAAATTTTCAAATTATTTAAAAATCATACAGATTTTTGAAGGTATATACAGTACTTTATGTATATGCTCTTTCACAAGCATAATAAAAAATTTATTAGTTGATAAAATAAACTCAAACTTACCAAAATAAGCTAAATAAATTTTTCCAGCTGCTCTTATCTTAGTTTTATTTAAGCAGGAATGGCAACTTCATCTAGAAACAACCTAATTAAAATACAGAATTAGATAATGGTTGCAACCACTCAACCAATCCATGTTGAGTATTCCACTGCTCTATACCCATAGTGCTTTAATTCATGATTAGACAGGTTAATAGTGAACTCTATATAGTATATAGAGTAGAGTCCACTAAAATATATTTTGTTTTCTTTTGTCATAGCGCAGTGGATTCTATATACTGTAGAGTTCACTAATGAATTCAATAAGTCAATGGTTCTGGTAAATGTGCGAGGCAAAAAATAAATAGTAACAGTTAAAATTACTTTGCAGTTTCAACCATTCTCTAAGATGGTTAGATAATGATCCCTCATGCTCTATGGGATACAGAGTCCCTCGAATTAGATAGAAGTACACTCGGGGCCTTCTAACTACTGTAATTCTTGGGATTCTATATCCCATAGAACACAAGTCTCATTAAACTATCTTGTTATGCAAATATATACAATAGTGATTATTATTAGTATTACGATACATGATGATCATCAAGTTCAAATCCTCAGAAAATGAATCCCAGACAGTTTCCTAAGTATTACTGGTATATAGTGAATTTTGCATATGCAGTGAATATAGCAATCAAACCAGTATATCATTGTGACCTTCGATCTCCATAAGAGTTTTTGATATTAGAGCGTGTCACAGGCAATCAGACGGTTACAGGTTCAATCCATGTCTGGGATATTTTCTAAGGATTTGAGCTTGACAATCATCCATGTATCGTCTAAGCTGGTTCACTTGGCACTTTGTTTGCCACATGCATTTTAATTCCATGAAAAATCAAAAATGTATAACTACTTGACAACCGGTATGCAATATCACATGAAGAAATATTTTGAGTAATGCCAAATGTTTGGAAGTTGAATTTATACATAAAAATTATGATAACAACACTTCTAAAAGCAATGCCATTACTCTCTGAATTTGTGCTTTTCAGCAAGGATTTAAATGACCTTAGAAATTCCCTTTTGTTGATTGTTGTTCATACTCTTAATCATTATCACAAACAAATAAAAGGTTATATAAACGGTTATTCCCGATAAATATTTGTATAACATACCGTTTTGTTTCCTGAGACCAGATAAAGGATGGGCTTTCTCGATCATTCAAATTATTTTGATTAATAGACACTTGATTATCCACATTTCAATTGAAAAATAACTCTTCTCACACAATGGAATACTCTAAGACAAAGGTTTTGATAAGATAAGTTCAGGACAACTATTTGATTTGCTTCAAACGTTCAGATGCATTTAGGAGCTATATAATATATTTATAGTAGATCAGAGTGAGACTTACCTTCGTCTTCGAACTTTGCTGAAAGCCTGAAAACGCATCACTGCCGTATTTACCCTCGCAGCCAGTATTTTGTAAGATCGACGAATAATTGATGATCAGCCACTTCTTTAGAATTGGTAACACAAAAAGCAATAAAGAATCCAAGACACAAACCACGAGAGATTCAAAATTTCAAATATGGCGCAGCAACATTAACTCGCTAGGACCTCTGGGAAATGTCCATATACCCTTCACCAATCCCTTCACAATCCCTATACTTCCCTGGAATCCCAGCCAAAACATTGCTAAAGATGCCACAGAAGGCTACCTGTGGAGGAGGCTCAAGTTGAGCGAGCCAGTTATAAAGCTCTCCGGTGAGGGGGAGGGGATTGGGGCGAGCCGCTAGTCTAGACGACTCCGCGTCGCGTTTGCGCAATGTTTATTCACTTTCAGTTATATACCGGCGGTAATGAGTATGTTGAAATTGACTAAGAAATATGCTATTGTTACAAGTAAATTTCATTGTCGGTAATATTATTCTTGTCATCTTGATAAGAAATTCATATTTAATCTTGGTTAATTATTGATAAGAAAATATGTTCTCGTTTTAAGTAAAATCGATTTGTTTTTGTGTATGAATATATATTCTATTTTTCTGGGTAGGCTTTTACTTAATAAATGACAAAATATATAATAATTACATGATCAGGTTTTCTTATTTCGTGAATTTTTATTATCTCAAAATAATTGTTTTTATGGAAATCTTATCTTTTTTAACATATTCTTTTTCTTGTAAATAAAATAATTTTCTTATTTCAAGAAAATATTTTCTTTAATAGTTTTAAGAAAAAGGAAAATATTTCTTACTTTAAGAATTGTTTTTCTTATCAAGAAAATCATTTTCTTATTTTAAGAAATTGGAAAATCTCATTTCTTATTTTAAGAATTTTTTCTTTAATTAAGAAAATTATTTTCTTGTTTTAAAGACTAATAATTCTTGAAATAAGAAACATTTTCTTAATAAGAAAATGACTTTTTGCTGTGTAAGATGCACAATTAAGTGAGATAGAAAATCGACCGAAGGCCCGACTGAGGGTCCGAGACAGCTAGTGAACTGATATATTCTTATAAACCAATGACCAAAATTTTAGGTGAAACTTCATATAAATCCCGAAATGACATCACAGACTATCGGTAGTAAAATTTGAAATTAAAATCGGCTGTTATTTTCAAAATAAAGCATTATAGCATTATGTTTTAAATTTGGGATATTTATATGAAACATCTGCTAAAATTTTGCTAAAAATATAATTTTTGTTCCTATAGGATCCTATAGGAATTCCTATAGGATGGGAATTTTCCTATAGGATCCTATAGGATTTTTTCGTAAGGGTCACCACCATAATATCCTAAAATGTATTTCCTTGGCACACAAATTGCAATAATATTTATAAAAATATGTATATTATCTATAATATATGTATAAAAAAACTATAATATATGCATAAAAATATGTATATTATCTACTTTATACTATCTATCCAATGAGCGAGTGTACGTTTATGAGCGAGTGTACGTTTATGAGCTAATAGTAATGTTCAATTCTTTAATAAGTTTTTGCACAGAAATCCTTTTCTTCGCTTCTTGTGGCCGACTCAACATAATATAGCCTCCAAGAAGGCATAAACATTCGATACACCTGGTGTGTATTCCATGTTTAATACATGCATAACATGTACCAACGAGGAGTACCACTGCCATAGGTATTTGATTACTGGTAACTGAAGATAACTCCAGGAATATTTGTCCTTCTACAGCAATGAACAGGGGATCCATGTGGGGAAGATCTCCAGATCCAACAAACCTTGGGTAGGTTGTCTTGGAAACTTCTTCATCATTCGATTCATCGTCCTAAATATAAAAATCAAAACATTATTTATATGGCACAGTACATGGTTTACAAACATGATATTACCCTTGTTCCAGGCCTAGAACACAAAAGGGGTAGTTAAATACACTTTTAAAGTGGAGACCAAAGTCAAGGCTCAGACAAGGGCTCACAGACAGTTTATAAATAGCTTAACCCATTAACTGGCAGTACCCTACCACTAACAAGAAAAACACCCTGGTGTTTGACACAGTAAAACACTAAAGTAGGGCATGTCCGGGCACCTTGCCAGATAATGGGCTAAAAGCAATACGTTTTAACATTATATTTATTGTTAATTGCAAACACTTACATAACAAATTTTTAGAAACAATAGTTCTGCTGCCTCCTTTAATACATCTTGTAAGATCAATTAAAGCAGCCACTGTACTCTTTATCTCTGTTAAGAGAAAAAGAATATGAATTAAAAATGTGTTAATTCACAAGCAATTTGCTAGTGCATGGGGGCTCTAATGAATGGTGGACCTAGGGAGGATAAGGCAGCAAAGGTAAATTTTGGAAACAGGATACTTTGGGTTTTATATGCTCATGAAAAAGTAAGAATTATTTAAATTATGTACCTGGTTCTCTATCTGGCTCCTCGTCCAACAACCTCTCCATCATGCTTACCAGGGATTTTATGCTTCTTTTGGTGCACCCGGAAGCATACTTGATCATTTTCTTCACCAGCAATTGAAAGGTACTTGCCATATCACGAACCAACTTGTTATTATTTAAAATCCTTCCAAATTCTGCCTTCACTCCACTGCCACTCATCTTTTAGTTGTTCAATTTAACCAAACTTGCTTTGCGATCATATAAATAGCAATAAGTTACTAAGAATTGCGATATTTTTCCCAATTTACTTGTCTATAAAACTTCGCCGCTCCTTCATCGTCCGCCATTTTGAATGCGAAAAACGTGTTTATGTGGTGCTAATTTGACACCCAAAATTTAACTCTTGAAATGGGGTTATTTTAGCACTTTCACTTACAGGTAAGGTGTTATTTTAGCACCTTAATAAAAGTGTTAGATATCTAAGGTGCTAAATTAGCACTTTTATACCAACTCATGATTTTATGGTGTTAAATTGGCACCCAAATCGGTGCTAGAATAACACTTCTCATTTAGCACCACCACAAGGTGTCGAATTAACACCTATGAAGGTGCTATTATAACACTCTGAAATTAACAGTGCATGTATTGTAGTGTCCATTGGACAAGTTTATGTCCATTGGAAAAGGCAGTGTGCAATGCAATGGTCCATTGGAAAATGTCCATTGGACAACGCAGTGTCCAATGGTCCATTGGATCCATTGGATCCATTGGACAACGCAGTGTCCAATGGTCCATTGGATCCATTGGATCCATTGGACAATCGGAGTCTGGCGGCTGAGACTATTCCCTGCATGAGGTGTATTAATGACATACTATCCTCGACATGGGGTCTGGAAAATACATTGTCCATTGGATCCATTGGACAAGTTTATGTCCATTGGAAAAGGCTATTGTCCATTGGATCCATTGGGCAAGTTTATGTCCATTGGGAAAGGTAGTGTGCAATGGTCCATTGGAAAATGTCCATTGGAAAACGCAGTTTCCAATGGTCCATTGGATCCATTGGACAAGTCATATTTCCAATGGAAATGTGATTTGTCCATTGCACCTTGTATCCATTGGACAAATCACATTTCCAATGGAAATGTGATTTGTCCATTGGACCTTGTGTATAGGTATTGGACATGTATGATCCAGTGTGATCGAAAGGTACGATGGACGAGTTCCATCAAGTAAAATAGAATATTATAACAATTTACTTTCAAATTTATGTTTAGAGCAAACTATTTATTATATTAATAACAATGATATAAACAAATCATTGTTGAACAACTCAAATTTGCATTTGAACAATGTAGGGGATAGAGCTTTGGGGAGTGCCTTTTGCACTTTCTTAAAGTCCACTAGAGCTAGTTATGCTAGACCAATACAGGAAAGGAGTGATCAGGCTTCTTTTCAGCTAGCAGGACATCGGAACAAAGAGTGGACAAACTATCTGAAATATGTCAGTCAAGTACTGAGAAAGTAGTTGATATAGATCTGTCAAATGAAAATGTGGGTAGCGATTTTTTCACCAGCCTTAATTCTATTCCCAATGAAAAAGGTTTCAAAATGGCTTTTCTCAATATTGTCAGTCTACCTAAAAAGATTGATGAAATACGGCTATGATATTATTGTGCATATGGCTATGATATTATTAGGAAAGACAGATCAAGATATCGGGGAGGAGTCTGTATTTACTTGCGTAGCTTCAACTATAAAATAAGAAATGATCTGATTCCCTCTGAATTGGAGGCAGTTTGTGTTGAAATTATGAAGCCACATATAGTCAACTATTCTTTGTTACAACTATTTATCGACCACCAAATTCACCACAAGATTTCTTTGAACAATTTGAAAATTTAATCAAAGCATTTGATGATGAAAATAAAGAAATGTATATTCTTGGTGATTTAAATTGCAACATGCTTAAAACAGAATCTGATACACAAACCAAGAAAATAAAATCACTGTATGAATTGTATCAATTGTCACAATTAATTAAGGAAGCTACACGGGTAACCATGACAACTTCCAGCCTCATTGATCATTTTGTTACTAATACACCAGAAAAAATCTCAGACTCTGGTGTTATTCATACAGGAATCAGTGTTCTCATACTCATTAAATATTCATGAGGTCTCGGTCCAATCACGCACCTACAAATCAATCATCTGACGTATCTGGATATAAGAGGAAGGTCAGTATCATTAATTAAATTCTTTACGACAACAAAGGCAAACAATATAGTTATTAGCATAATCACTGTACCTAGAAATTCTGTTCTCAATACAGTATCTAGAACAAGATTTCCAAATCAGTATTTAGAACGTTTTTTTAATTTCCCAATATAGAAATACATTGTTTTCAATAAAGTCTCTGGACTGCTCTCACCCAAAACGCCTTTACTCCACATCTGTTTCTCTTCTTCTACCGTTATAGCTTCTCTATCTGCCTTGGCGTCTTTTCTCGCATGGTCTTGGCTTACACGAGCATGAAGACTTTTCATTTCCGCGTCTAACACCTTACGAAACACTTGGAACCTAGTATTCAGCACAAATATATAGAGATACAAATTAGAACATCATAAATACATAATTATCCTAAAATAAAAACAATATCTGCGTGAAATAAAACTTACTTGTAGTTTTCTTTGTTAAGCGGGTTCATTTCTGCCTTTCCATTTTCTTCGTAGTAACGCTTTATACAGCATATCAGTTGATATACAGTCTTCTCTGGGTATGATTTACCTTCTCGATCTCGCACCTCCTGTACAAACTTGGACAACCAGAATTTCAACGTTTCAGGAGTCATCATTAACAAGTCTGTCTTTAGCCTTCCAACAACTGACACATCGAGGTCAAAGTCGCAAGACTCGGCAGAACCGTCGTCGTTGGCTCTTTCGTTCCTCCAAGCTTCAAAGATACGAACACCCCATTGAGTTTTGTACTGCGTAGACTTTGGCACTGCATTTCTTATTCGTTTTGAAGATTCCTCTTCACTCAATGCTCCGGCAAAACGTTTCGCTATCGAACACATATCTAAATGCACATATTTTGATAATTCTATGTACTTAACTTTTCCTTTATAAAAAGAACAAAAGGTCCTACTCCCTCGACGTCATGAATATTTAATGAGTATGAGAAGCCATGCTGTGTTTGAAGTAGCGCTCTCCGCCTCGGACCGGAACTAATGACTCGTGTTGAGAACGCTACTTCAAACACAGCCCCTCGGATATAATCGTGTTGAGAACGCTACTTCAAACACAGCCCTCGGATAAGAAATAGTAAGTACTTCTAGTACGTATTCCATATAAGGAAGTGATCGACGAAAAAATAGAAGGCATTGACGAGCAAATAGAAGGCATTAACGAACAAATACATGGCACTCGTACCAGCCCACTGGATGTGGGTTTGTTAACACATTACGATATGTTCGATTATCCATTCTTTTTAAGAAAACTACGTTCGCTAGCAGGATAAGCTGCACGCATAATGTAAACAGATAATTTATCTTTGTTTTAATATATATTGTAGCTTTGGGAGTTGATTATTTCTCAAGAAAACGTTCATCGAAGACAGCCGTGTTTTTGTTTACAAGATGGTATCCGTATTAGGAAAATTATATTTTGGCATGTTCGATTATCCGCGCTTTTAAAGAGAACTAAGTTAGCTACCGGGATAAAGCTGTACGTATGTTGTAAATAAATAATTTAACTTTCCTTTGATATATTCTATAGCTTTGGGGGTGGTTTATTTCTCAAGAAAACGTTTGCCAAAGGGTTAGGACCTTTGTTGTTTTGGGGTCGGTTACAATCCAATTAACAAGGAGGCTGGTACGTTAATTCACTCTATTTGTTCGTCAGTGCCTTCTATTTGCGCTTCCTTATAAGGAATACGTACTAGATACCCCTATCGCGTCGTTATCCGTGTACTGTATTATATTCATCCCCAGGCACGGATTCATCCCCAGGCTAGGATAGGGCGAATGTCCTTGTCATCCATGCCACGAGCTTGCATTATAAGTAAACACATGGTTTTGAGGGCTATTAGTGATTAAATTCCCCGAAACCCTCCCGAGGCTTGAGGGGTTATTTAATCACTAATGGCCCTCAAAACCATGTGTTTAGTTTGTAATCACATTGTCACCGAGGAAATAAACAAGACAATGGATGCTTTTGTTTTGTAAAATCTCTTTATCGAATTGGTTCAGTGAATCTGGGTATAAATTTGGTTTGCAAATAGAGTATTTTTTTATTCGGAATGAATGATGGCTCTTCGCTTTTCCTTTGTGAGCGACAAGGAAATTTCGAAAGTAAGAGAAGATCGACTGCCTTTAGCCACAAAATGACATACAAGTTGGAGTAGCAATTTATACGAACAATGGGCAGATGCAAGGAATAAGGAGTTCGGTGATTTTATATTCATAAATAGTAATGAGGGATGTTTACTCTAAATGTCCCTCATCCAGTATTGATGAGGGAAATACGACAGTAAACGTCCCTGTTAAAACAAAAGAAACCGAGGTGACTATGTTATTATTCCAGTAAACACTTGGAATGACTTGGCCTACTACCGGAAGTTGAGAGCCACCATAGGCTGAGATCGTAGACTTTATGGGTTTCACTTGAGTTATAGGTTGGGATCTTTGGCGGCCTTCTTGTATATGTGTAGCGGTAGTACATTGCACTGGGCGCCAGTGTCCGGTTGAAAACGTAACCAGTTCCCTGACTCTAACTTGAGTGTCACAAACTGTGAGTCATATAGACCTCTTCTGGATCGTCGTCGGAATCGATTTCTTCGTCAATCGCTTTCACGAATTGGGTTCCCTTAGCGCCTCGTCGCTTTGAATTTCGGCACATGGCCGCGAAGTGATTCATCTTGCCGCAGTCGTTGCATCTTTTCCCGCGAGCAACGCAGCTGTCAGCGTCATGGATCCGCCCACAATTACCGCATCCTTTGGTTTCGTCTGTCTTGCTTTTGTTGTCTCCTATGCTGAAGCGTTGTCGTCGGGGTTTCTTGTTAAAATTGATAGCACTAACATTATCTCCTTGGGCGACTTCCTTCATCTGTGCCGCTGTGCTCTCGGAGGCCCTACAGATTTCGTCTGTTTGCCGCCGAGTTAGTTTTGATTCTCTCAACAGTCGCTCCCTTACTTTGTTGTCTCAATACAATCCTTGACAAATACAATCCTGTCACGCAATATCTCCTCCGGTGTGATAGTATTGAACTCGCGGCCCTCTGTGAGCTTTCTTGCAGTGCTGTTTTATATTGGTCGTAGCTTTCCCCAGCTTCCTGGATCCTTTGGTTAAAGGATATCTCTCGAACGGAATGTTCTTTCGTGGCTGGCAGTACTCGGCGTATTTATTTAGCACCGGGTCAATGTTCTTCTTTGAGTCTTCGTCTGGCCACGTGAACGTCGAATAAACATCTCTTGCTTCCTCGCCGATGATAGTTAAGAGTGTAGCAACCTGTACTTTCTCTTGCTTTTCATTGAGCTCTGTTGCCAGCGCGTATTTTCCACTTTTCTGCGACATTTGTGTCGTTTATCTCTAGTGCGGGCGGCGGAGTTTGCTAGTTTTATATCTTAAAAACCAACTAAAACAACGCCAGACACCAGCGAGCAAGTACACAACGAGAACAACAAGGCAACAAGCTACTGTGACTGTGCGACCGCCGTTCGGCGGAGACGCCATTCAGCCACGTTGTGACTGTGACTGTGCGAACGCCGTTCGGCCACGCCCCTCTTGGAAACCAGCGTTCAGCTGAATGAGGTTAGCGTGGTTAAATAAAGTTTTACTTAGTACTTACTTACTTATAGACTGCCAAGCTGCTCCGTACGGTTGCTTCGCCTCGAGGAGATGATGCCAGTAGAAAGGAACATCATGTAACATTTAAAGATTTTAACCCAATCAGTACGTCCACTCCATGTAAAATGTTTTCCACACAACATGCCAACTTACCACCATCGCTGGAGACTGTTCGAGTTCAAGATTCTAAAACTTTGGTTTCGATAGGATAGGATAGGAAAAACTTTATTTATACACGCTAACCATTGTCAACCTAGGCTGATTTCCACAAGGGGCGTGTAAACTATCAAAATTACAAAGATATAGTAACATAATATACACTGTAAATGTAGAACAGTTGAAATAACCACAAAGTTGGTCATCTCAGATTCGATTGAATCTGAGATAACCAACCCCATGGTCACTCCAACTGCTCCGCTCTTACTGTGTAGTAGAAAGTTATAAGTACAAGAATATAAACTATAGAAAATAATATACAGTAAAACAAATCTATTTACAAGTCTTTTATGCGATGTTATTCAAAAATGTGAGTAGCAATTTTAGTTTGAAAGGACATGAGGGAGTTGCTCTCCCTAATTTGTTTCGGTAAAGAGTTCCATTTTTGTGCCCCATCAAACATGAAACTTTTTTTCATGCTATCTGTACGTGGCTGTGGCAAGCAAAGAGTACTTTCAGAATCTCGAAGTTCATAACTGTTCATTTTCCTTTTGAAAGCAAATAGATCAGTTAGTGAATTCGGACCCATTTTATTCAACAGCTTGTACATTAATTTTGACTTAGCCTTTATCCTTTCCGTTTTAAGTGGCTTCCAGTCTAAAGCATTTAGAGAAACCATATGATCTACATCATTGCTCATATTCATTATGAGTCGAGCAGCTCTGTTTTGGAGCTTTTGGAGGCGTTTGGATTGTGTTTCACCAAACACGTCCCATACTTCACAGCAATAAGTACGAACAATAGAATTATATACAGAAACAAGTGACTGTATCTTTCTCAACAAATTCTTTCATTCTACGAAGAGCTGATATTCCTGATGCTATTTTCTTGCAAATGTTATCAGTATTATTCTTCCAAGATAAACATTGGTCAATAGTCACTCCAAGAGTTTTGCAATCATAAACTTGTTTAATTGGTTTGTTTCCTATGACAACGTTTAGCCGCTTATTTGAAATACTTTTTATCATTGGTTTAGATCCAATTAATATAAATTCAGTTTTGGCCACATTTAAACTTAGTTTATTGGCAATTAACCATTTCCTGAGGTTTTCTAAATCAGAATTCATAGCAGCTTCAACATCATTTATAGATTCTCCAGCAACTGTTAGGTTTGTATCATCCGCAAACAGTCGTGGTTTTGTTTTGTTTAAACAATGTGGCAAGTCATTAATATATAACAAAAATAATAAAGGCCCTAAAATTGAGCCTTGTGGCACACCACATTTAATGAACCGCTGTGATGAAATAGTTCCGTTTACCTGGCATTTCTGAGTTCGATTCATCAAGTACGATTTTAGTAGGGATAGAGCATCTTTTTTTACACCATAACATTCTAGTTTTTTTAGTAAAATCTGGTGGTCAACAGCATCAAATGCCTTTTTTAGGTCAATGAGTACTGTTAAGTTAAATAATTTTTTGTCAATATTCATATACCAACTATTAGTACAGTCTAATAATGCTGTAGCAGTTGAATGAAATTTGCGAAATCCAAATTGGCAATCATTAAATAGTTCAAATTTGGTCAAATAATCATATAGTTGGTCATATAAAATTCTTTCCATAACTTTGCTTACAGTTGGCAAGACAGAAATTGGTCTGTAGTTACCAGGTAAATTTTTTTGGCCATTCTTGTAAAGAGGTGATACCCTTGCCATTTTCCATTCATCTGGAAAGGTGCATAGAGTAATAGCCTGATTATAGATATATGTTAATGAACTGGAGACAGCAGGTGCTGCTAGTTTTAAAATTTTACTGGAAATCTTCTCAATGCCAGTGGCTTTTGCACTAGAAAGGCCACAAAGGAGATGATAAACTTTGTTGGTAGTAATCGACTCAAATGCTGTGAATTCTGATTTACCTTTCTTAATATAATCTTCGAAATTGAAGTTTGAGGTGTCAATTTTGCTAGCTAGGTCAGAACCAATATTTGAGAAAAATTCATTGAAGCCTTCAGAAATGTCTAGTTTTAGTTTATTAGATTTATCACTCTTAGGTGAACGGAATAACCCAACAGGCTAAAAGCCCAATTATAGGGGTTCCGAGGGCCTACGATTTTAGGTCGTTATCCGAGAAGACCTGAAAGTCTTACCATTTGCTGATATTATTGCAAAGGCAGCACTTTCTCCTCAATTATTTTTAAGACCTTGAGTGGAGGTCCGACCCAGGATTTGAACCTGTGTCTCCCAGCTCATAGACATGTGTGGTAATATGTCATATAGACATATGTCTTCGGCATTTGTTAGATTTTCCCCATTTATATTTAATTCATTTACTTTTGTTGGTTTGTTTTGTCTGCCTATAGTAAGTTGTTTATTGTTTTCCAAGCCTTTTTTGGATTATACTTTTGACCAGCGATTATTTTGGAGTAATAATATTTTTTGGCTTTTCTCAGTTCTATATTTACCTTATTTCTGGTTTGTTTATACACTATCCAATCACCTTCAAGGTTTTGTATAATGGCTTTTCTCTTAAATTTATCTCTTTTATTTATAAGATTTTTTATCTCACTAGTAATCCAAGGGACTTTTTTGGATCTGATCTTTTTTGTTGAATAGGTGCATGCTTATTTAGTACTTCCTCAAACAGTTTCTTCCAAATCTCCCACATAGAATTTGGATTATCTGCGAGAAAGTACACATATTCCCAATGTTGACTAAGCAAGTCTTCAACAAATTTTTGGCTATCAAAGTGTTTCATATTTCTAATTTCCACTATGTTTTCATCTTGCTTTTCAGAAGCACGAATTTTTCTGATAGCATATATCAAATTGTGATGTACTATATTTCTTATCCGAGGGGCTGTGTTTGAAGTAGCGTTCTCAACACGAGTCCATTAGTTCCGGTCCGAGGCGCAGCCGAGGACCGGAACTAATGACGAGTGTTGAGAGCGCTACTTCAAACACAGCCCCGAGGATAAGAAATGGCTTCTCATACTCATTAAATATTCATGACGTCGAGGGAGTAGGACCTTTTGTTCTTTTTATAAAGGAAAAGTTAAGTACATAGAATTATCAAAATATGTGCATTTAGATATGTGTTCGATAGCGAAACGTTTTGCCGGAGCATTGAGCGAAGAGGAATCTTCAAAACGAATGAGAAATGCAGTGCCAAAGTCTACGCAGTACAAAACTCAATGGGGTGTTCGTATCTTTGAAGCTTGGAGGAACGAAAGAGCCAACGACGACGGTTCTGCCGAGTCTTGCGACTTTGACCTCGATGTGTCAGTTGTTGGAAGGCTAAAGACAGACTTGTTAATGATGACTCCTGAAACGTTGAAATTCTGGTTGTCCAAGTTTGTACAGGAGGTGCGAGATCGAGAAGGTAAATCATACCCAGAGAAGACTGTATATCAACTGATATGCTGTATAAAGCGTTACTACGAAGAAAATGGAAAGGCAGAAATGAACCCGTTTAACAAAGAAAACTACAAGTAAGTTTTATTTCACGCAGATATTGTTTTTATTTTAGGATAATTATGTATTTATGATGTTCTAATTTGTATCTCTATATATTTGTGCTGAATACTAGGTTCCAAGTGTTTCGTAAGGTGTTAGACGCGGAAATGAAAAGTCTTCATGCTCGTGTAAGCCAAGACCATGCGAGAAAAGACGCCAAGGCAGATAGAGAAGCTATAACGGTAGAAGAAGAGAAACAGATGTGGAGTAAAGGCGTTTTGGGTGAGAGCAGTCCAGAGACTTTATTGAAAACAATGTATTTCTATATTGGGAAATTAAAAAAACGTTCTAAATACTGATTTGGAAATCTTGTTCTAGATACTGTATTGAGAACAGAATTTCTAGGTACAGTGATTATGCTAATAACTATATTGTTTGCCTTTGTTGTCGTAAAGAATTTAATTAATGATACTGACCTTCCTCTTATATCCAGATACGTCAGATGATTGATTTGTGGTGCGTGATTGGACCGAGACCTCATGAATATTTAATGAGTATGAGAAGTACATATGAACGTCGCTATCAATAAACCGGAAACTGACAACGGTGCAGTCTGCGCATTCCAGGACGACAAAGAGAAAGTTGACATAACTAAAGAAAGTCTTCTGGATCAGTTTCCCAATGTTTTCTCTGAGGAGGTTGACCAGCTGGACGGCGAATACCATATCAAGGTCGACTCTACCGTCAATCCAGTACAGCATGCGCCTCGCCGTGTACCAGTAGCCCTGCGGAAACGCTTAAAGTCGGAGTTGGACAAGATGGTGGAGCAAGACATTGTTGACAACCGATCCTGCCAGCATCCTCAAATATTATCGTGGTTTGGTATTAAAACCTATTGTTCGTCCATGCAATGTTTGGAAAAAAAAGTAAAAAAAAAGAAAAACCGACCTACCCTACTTAATTTATTTCAGCATGAAATAGGAAACCCAGGTATTTTTTATCTTGGCCGAATAACAAAATTTTCCGATTGATGGCCTTCACATTACTTTTAAAAACTCGTCTCAAAATGCGGGAAATGGTGTTTCAGAGACCCTAGAAATCAAAACTTTTCTGGAGGGGTATCGCCCGAACCCCTAGAATACTCACACTTATAGACAAGACGACGTGGACATTTTCGCCCCCCCCCCCCCCGAAAAAAAACCCAACAAAAAGCCAAGAATTGCGATGATTTCCGTGGTTATCATTCACCAAGATTATAACAAATCTAAACCTTTGGTCTGAAGATACAGAGGCAGTGTAATAGTAGCAACCAGCAGGTTTGTTGAACATCATGCCCCAACCAGGGTCTCATGCGTGTGCGGGCTGCGCAGAGGGGCCAACGCATAAATATAATTGTTATTAACTTTTATGTTGCTTTTCGATTGGAGTGTTGGTGACTTCTGATCTCACGTGGAAATCACATACGTCCAATGCGGTCAGTAAAGCGAACAGAATACTTGGACTATTGAAACGAAATACCCCAAGTCATTCAGCATTAGTTCAAAGAGATTGCTTTACCTGGCCCATGTTCGTCCTCATATTGACTATGCTAGTGAGATATGGTCTGGCCAATCAATTAATCAAATGAGAGATATCGAGGGCGTCCAAAGGCGAGCCACAACATACATCCTTGGCATACCAAAGCTGTCCGGCGATTACAAAGTCAGACTAATAAAAACCAAACTTCTTCCGCTTTCATATTGGCACGAAATGAAGGACTTGCTTTTTCTTCATGGTTGCTCAAATGGAAAATACAACATCGATTTATCTAACTATCTTCCAAATCTACCGGTTAACCATCTCAGGCATTCAAATAAACATAATTTCAAAATACCAAAACCTCGGACTAAACATTTTCAAAAAAGTTTTTTCATAAGATCATCTAGACTTTGGAACACACTCTCCGATCAAACAAAAGAAATTAACAAATATAGTGTCTTTAAAAATTATTTAAAATCAAGATACTTTGTCGCTCTCCAGAACACATTCAATGCTGATATTATATCTACCTGGCGCTCAATATGTTTAAATTGTAATTCTGTTAGAGACCTTGAATCGCAGAACTTCAGTATTTGTTGTTAATATTAACTGTGCGTGCGTACGTGAGTGTGTGTGTTAGTATAATGTATTTGTTGTAATAAGTGATATAATAATCGTATCACAGGCGATGATATAGTAATATGTAAATGTTATAGTTATATATGTAATGTATTATGTATGTTTGTTAATTCTTAGGGTAAGACACCATGACTAGGGCTGAACATCCCTGTTGTGTCTTGCCTTGTGTATGTAAACACGAAAACAAATTAAAATAAAAATAAAATGGTGGGCCACCGCACAGCCCCATGCTACGACAAACGATTTTTTACACACCAACCAACTCCAATTGTAAACTTTGGGCATATACTTCATGGTAACACTAGACATCGTTTCCATCTGTTTTTTATAACATAACCCTAACCATAATCCTAATCGTAAAATATTGTGGGAGACTATATGTATTGTTACCATGAAGTATATCCCACTTTTTGGGGAGGACAATAGGTTGCTCAATCCAGTCTTCTTTCCAGATCAGTACTAGGGTTTTTTGCCTCGCTGTATTCTGCGTCCCGAATATAACACACCCCCTCCCCCCCAAACAACCGTCTGCTACGCAGGCTAGCTAGATCAGTATATATATAACTGGACTGCTTGCCTCGCTATACCAGTCACTTACAGAAAGTGTCGTAAAAAGGATGGCGTCAGCTGCAGAGTCTATTTTTCATGGTAGTGACTACTGGTCATTGGATTGTTGGCGCAAGTTTATCCAACGACCAATCAAATTTGTTTTATACGATAACTGTGCCGTCAGCTGGAGTCCTTTTTCCCGTGTCGTGATACAAACGGCATTTTCCCTCTTTAAAAACGAGACTCGACAAAAAAACCTTGAAAGTGGAGATGTTCTTTATGACCAGAAAACTTTCCACTAAACTATTTTAAAAGCCGCAACATTTATAGTTGTCAACACTCGGAGGACGTATGAAATTATTTTCGGTTGTTTATTAATCTCTTTTTAGACTTTTATCCTCAGGTGAGATATAAAGTGCGAACTTGTTGCTTTTGTTCTTGAAGGTTGTTTATCTATAGAAACTTTAGATTTACAGAAAAAGAATGCTGAATAGATATTAGATACGTACGTGTTTACTATTTTTTAAAAAGTAAGCTGGTCGAAGAGCGGTCAAGAGTGGCTGTCAGGCTGAAGCATAATAAACATAACCCAGTAAACATTAAAACACAAATCAAAGTCAAATCATCTGGTAAAAAAACGTTGCTTTAAAAACCACCTTAAAAGCATAAAACGAGAAAAATACTGTATATTTGTATTTAATTTTTCAAAGTAAAAACATTTGCCGCCTAATAATTCTCCAACAGACTATTGTAAATACAGGTCAGTGGTCGCTACCATGAAAAAATAGACTCCAGCTGACGCCATCGTTTTTACGACACTTTTTGGCGAGAGCAAGCAGTCCAGTTATACTGTATATGGAGGTCAGTGGTGCCGACTGCCGATTCTGTGCCTGCGTTACTTCTGACAGCGCACTTTCTTATGTGACAGGTGATACTTTAAGTTGTACTAGAAATACGTTATACGCAACACCCCTCGCCCGCTTACTGTTTGAAACTTTTATAGCGTAGTTGCTAATTTACTATTGTAATACAGTACTGTAGTTATTTTACTTGAATTAGGTATTAGCCCATTTATTTGCAAAACTGAATAATATTTGAATTTAATTCTTCCATAGGACATCAAACTAAATAGCATAAACTTTTTAAATTTTTGGGTGCATGTACCTGCACTGAACAGAATAGTGGGGAAGTTTACTGCTGTTTCTACCATAAATCACTAAGAAAGAAATTACAGTAGTACTTGTCTCACACTATTGATGATTCATCTAGGCCGGCGAGAGCAAAACCCAGGCCCCAGGACTGACATGTGTAACCCTCCCCTAAATTTCCATGAGATGCATGAATGATCCCTTAATTGCAAGTATATATTTTTAGATACCTCATACCTTTATAATGTTATTGTATGGTAGTAACGGTACAGCATAATATACAATTATTGGATGAGGTTGAGCATCATGATATCAAGAATTATCCAGCAGAATTATCAGCCAAAGCAGATAACTTTGACCGAGGTCTGGATAACTCTTAATATCATGCGAGAGCCAAACCCAATAATTGTTTTATTATACATTGTTCAAGATAGTCTTACTAAAAATATACAAACATATAAATATATATTGTAATTTTCGCGCGCTTGGTCCTAGTGACGTCATCAGCATTCAATAATTTTTGTTTTGGACACCTCCGTGCAATAATTCACAGTATTCAACAGAAATGAGGTCGCACCTGCCAGAGATTGAGAATTCACTGGAATTCACTGGAACCAATAAGAAACGAGAATGAAGTTTGAATGTATAATAAATGCTTTTAGCCAGCGGAATTGGGGAACAGTGTTGAGATGAACGGGTACTTCGTGTTACCTTGCAAGGTCCCGGGACTGCCCCCCCCCCCCCGCTCTCACCGACCTTGTGATTCATGAAATAATCAACTCAGTAGTATTAAAAAGACAACAAAGGATGTTAAAGAATGAAGGAAGAAAGTGCATCGTCTTCATTATTTAAATGTATAGGGGTGCATATAGTGCAAATGTATGGTTCTAATTTTATGGTTCTAAAAATGGTAAAAATTAGTGGTGGGCGATACCACTACTAAAGTGTCGATACTTTCGATATTCACAATTCAAAAGATGGTATCGATACTTTTTTAAATATCGATGTTTTCGATACTTGTCATGTGACCGGATTATGGTTAATATTTAATGTTACATGAAGTTCTTCGTTTAGTTCTTTGCCAAACGAGCATGCAGTAACAGCTTTTCACAGTTTTTTTCTCCAGGTTTTTCTTTTTCGTGCTGGAAAATGGCAGAAATAGCGTCAACATTTAATGTCGGCGCCAATGTCAATCACAATTAAACATGTTAATGTTGTTTAATGTTAAATTAAATATACAGACTATTAATTGTTGTGGTACGAACATATTTAACTAGTGTATGAAGTACTTTGTCTACTGACCATGAGTATCGGTATCGAAAAAAAGTATCGAAACAGTGGTATCGATAAAAAGTACTCGGTATCGAAATCGATATTCGCAGTATCGCCCACCACTAGTAAAAATACATGTACAATGACTAAAGGGCTCAGATCTGTTCGTGAGCTCGAGCTGAAGTTTCAGCCCAGCCGGGCTCACGAACAAATAACTGACGTTGCGATTACATGGCTGAAATTTCCCATGTAATCACTCAATTTCCCCTAAATCGTACCCCTGAATCCCCTAAAGTGTATTAAAGCGAACTGTCTTCAGTTATAATATTCGTTCATCTAGAAGAAACTTAATGTGGTTCACGTTGTGTTTACGGACAAAATACATATCGGAAAATATACATTACAACATAACCATGACGCGCCGCACGGTTTCACTATGTAAACACAAAAAAATTATACGAAAGTAAATATTTGATGCATTCGAAAAGAACACTATCTGCAGCTACGGAGATCATATGACATATCAATAATCAATATAGAATTTTGCATATTTTCATAACAGTTAACTTCTGGTTAGAGGGAATTTGATAATACCAGTTGGCCTGCACGGTAATTGCGGGCAATATTGGCACCTGTGTTTGACAAGCTTGCAAACGAACTTACAATTGCTCAGCCCCCCTTAGTATTATTTATCAAGACCGAAATAATCTTTAATATTATAACAAATTATGCCAATTTTTGTTTGATTTTATTTAACAATTATGCATGTTTGATATATTTTTACAATTAAAATACAGACATTCCTATTAATTTCTATTCGACTTTTCGGATACGTTTTTTATGCTAATTTTCCCTATATTTAGGAAGATATGTCAGTGAGCCCTGTAGAAAATGTATTTTTACCATTTTTAGAAGTAAAACTATCTTATAACGCGCATCAAAATGCAGGAAATGGTGTTTTAGAGACCCTAGGAATCCAAACATTTCCGACGGATCATGCCCCCGGCCCAAACCTCCGTAGTTGTCTCTCACCTTAGCAACTTTGTGGAATTGTGGTGAGTCCCCCTTGTTAACAATTTAGGACTACACAACTGGCTGAGATGATGAGATACTGTGTATAATATTTAACGCGTTTTACAAGTCCGCGTTTTACAAGTCCAGTCCGCGTTTTACAAGTGCAGTCCGCGTTTTACAAGTGCAGTCCGCGTTTTACAAGTCCAGTCTGCGTTTTACAAGTCCAGTCCCCGTTTTACAAGTCTAGTCCGCGTTTTACAAGTCCAGTCCGCGTTTTACAAGTTCAGTCCACGAGTCCAGTCCAGTCCGCGTTTTACAACATGCCTCTCTTCGAACGCAGATTAGATGTCAACGTCCCTTGCGAAGAATACGAAATATGCGCCATAACATCACGTGTCACTCCGATCACGTGCTATGTTAGGAATAAAGTACCGCGGTCGGTATTTTAATACCATTTTCCAAAATGCGAGAGATAATATAGATACAAATATCTAATAGACTACCCTGGTACTAATAGACCAGTATTTATTTATTTATTTATTTTATTTACAAGATTTACCAGACAATAAACACATACAAGACGAAAAAAGCTATAGTGATGACAAATTGACAATTGACAAATAAACATACAGCCGGATACTTGACCCCTGACCCCAAACAGCCCATGTTCGAAAAATCCAAAATGTGTTTCCGGCACACTGCAGTACTGTATGAGATACTTAGAACTGTTCGCCTTGTCGTACAACTCATGTATGTTTGTTCTGTTTTGGCCCCAATAGGGGCCAAAACAGCTTGGCCCTAGCTAATAGGGGCCAAAACAGCCCATGTTTCAAAAATCCAAAATGGCTCGAAAAGTAGGGGGCCAATATGGCCCTTGAGGTACTGAAACAGCCTTGAGATTTGTTTTTGCCCCTGCTTGGGCTGTTTGAAAAAGCCAAAAAGATCCAAAATCTCTTGCCAGCACACAGTAATGTGCGACCATAGTTAATATATATTAACTATGGTGCGACATAAGGTGTACAGTCAAGTTATAATTAGTTTTTGTAACATATTGTACATATATATGAATATATATATGTGTAATAAATTTATATTTGTAATAAATAATAATTGTAATTTGTTAGGAAACAGGACCCATCAATACCAGTGTTAGCATTGAACAGGCTATCCTGTATTAATTTTATTGTACTGTATTATTCTTGTTATTTCTGGCTCAAATGGCATTCGGCTTACTCACCGATCGTTCGCTACGTCCCGCCCTCTCCCACCCCTTTACGTTGTTTCTTCTTCAAATATCGCAGTTTAGGTTCCTTCGCGTCAGCTAGATTCGCATCCGTCGATGCTTGGCATATTGTACGGTGAGCTCTTCAACTTGGGTAAGTACCGATCTACATGTACTCTTCTTCATAGTTTTTTCTTTCCCCGTTTTAGACGGGTGACTTTGCAGATCGCGGGATGGAGGTTCCGTTGGTTGGCGTGGCTCGGCGCTATCGACAGGATAGCTAACCTCTCCCCCCTGGAGGCGAGATACCCTGGGGACGAGGTTGCGGGGTAGCTACTGACTCCATCCCCTCTGATCTGCATTACGCCAAAGTACCTAGATAATTCAATATGTGACGTTTGCGTGTGTGTCATTAGCATAACGTGAGCATTGTTAACTATTCATCGATTATTGAACACCATGTGGGTGGTTAAATGCACATAATATAACCTATATTCAGGATGACATATGTCTCCTTCCCCCGGCCCATTTCAATGTTGATTTCTACACAGAAAATAAACAGTGGTTTTTTGCCAGCCTGCAATTAGGAACATTGCACAGCGGGGAAGGGGATTTTTCTTGCTAAAGTGGTAAAAATATCTAATTCAAGTGTTGATACTCGCTAGTTGTTCAATCCCTCCCAATGTCAATATAATCCAATATAAGCTGTATTTTACATTGCAACCCTAGGACCAGCATTGTCCAAGCCTATCCACAGACACAATATTAAACTTGTGGCCCACTAGGCCTGTATCTACTGTAGGCCTAACATGTTCCATATGGACATAAAATTCAACAAACATTCAACGTTCGAGCTAGCCTGCGTTCCAGGCCACTCCCCCACTCACAACGGGGGAGTGGTCTGGAACGTAGGCTACGTTCGAGCGAATTCGTACGGTATATATGGCTATTCGTACGGTAGCAGTAAGGCGGTAGTCTTTTAGAATTCAACGAAATGCTAATCCTAATATCACCAAAATACTAAACCTAACCAAATTACTATTAAAACCCTAACAAAAAAAACTATTTGAAAAGGCATATTAATGTTTATCGAACTCGACCGGAAATTGCGGGTTGCCTTGTTTATATCTCCTATGCACTATTATTAGGCATTATATGAGAAATACTAGAAATACGTGTACGCAACAACCCCTCGCCCGCTTACTGTTTGAGGCTTTAATATTGCCAAACTGAACATATTTTCAAACTGCTTATTTTTTGGGTGCAATTTCTGGGTAGTGTACTGAACAGAACCCAAGTGGGAAAGTCTGCCAACACTAAATTGTCTCGCAGGCAGGGTTAGAAACCAATTGTGTAACTATTGATTATTAAAATTAATAATTAATTTTAATAATTATTAATTTAAATAATAATTTTATTAATTATATATTACATAATTAAAGTTAATTATGTCAGTTATGGTTTTAATAATAAATTTCAACATGCATGTTTGCAGTAACAGTGGTATACTCATAATTTTACTCAAAGTACAATTGTATTCAGACTGCATAACCTTGTACATACATGTACCCTACTGTAATAATGTAATCTGCATGTTCCTTATTGTCTAATTGTTAGTATAAGCAGATATGTACCCTACTGTAATAATGTAATCTGCATGTTCCTTATTGTCTAATTGTCAGTATAAGCAGACACCAAAAGATTCATCCTATATTTATCCTAGACCAAATTGATAAGCCTGATAAACCTTTTATTCTTTTAGAAGACTTCTGTTTCTTAACTTTTATTAATATTATATAATTATGCACATACATGTACCAGTATTTCAATGGTATCCAAGTACCGGTAACACAATTTCAAAAAATGAAATGACAACAGCCCATAATATACAACAAAGAACGATATTGCTTAATCTAATTATTTCACCAATATATATATTAATTCAGGATGAAATTCCTTTCAGCTGCTTCTTGTCAGTGAGGTGATACCACTTGTTTAATCCCTAACAATTGTTCCCCTGACACAGTGAGTGTTAACCTACCCAATTATACATTATACAGTATTTATCCTTCAAAAGCTGTGTAAAAATATACATTGCGCCTAGGACTGGCACTGTGCAGGCCTACTATCCAGGACAAAGGTGAATTTAAACAGACACACTAAGCCATTGGCCAGAAGGGCATATGCCATAATATCAGATGAGCGTAAATGCTGATTGTTATAGCCAAGTATGGTGTATGTTTACACTATTAAAGTCAATAAAATGTAAGCCAGGTCCAGGTCGTGGCTGGCCAGGTTGGTCGTATAAACTTGCAATATAAACACAGCTAAAGTCTGTAATTTTTTACATCCTTACTACAAGACACCAGTATTATACTCTATATCAGCTAATTTTTGAGTTTTGCAATGAGTGTTCTGACTATATATTGATAAGCTCGATAAACCTTTTATTCTGTTAGAAGACTTTTGTTGCTTTTATTAATATATAATCTTATTACATTATTTATTTATTTATTTATTTCGTTTCGCCACAAATATTGGAATGTGTAGTGATTAAGATTCTATGGATTAATTAGTATAGTACATGTGGCAGGGTGGTATTATATAATTATGCATACATGTACAGGTATTTCAATGGTATTCAAGTACTGGTAACACATTTCAAAAAGATGAAATGACAAAAGTCCATAATATGCAACAAAGAACATTGCTTAATCTAATTATTTCACCAATATATCATTAATTCAAGATGAAATTCCCTTCAGCTGCTTGTTGTCAGTGAGATGATACCAGTTGTTTAATCCCTAATGTGTTCCCCTGACACAGTGAGTGTTAACCTACCCAATTATACAGTATCTATATACAGTATATATCATACAAAAGCTGTGTAAATATATACATTGCAAGCCTAGGACTGGCATTGTCTAGGCCTAATACAGGACAAAGGTGTTTACACAAATACACTAAGCCATTGGCCAGACCAGCATGCCATCAGATGAGCGTATAAACACTGATTGTTATAACCAGTGTGGTGCATGCTATATCAATGCTGTCTCAACTCCCAAACACTGAAATTGAGCTCTCTTCGAATTAATCTGAACAAATATTACTCATATAGACACCATAGGCTCAAACTTTTCGGCTCGATAGAACACTTCAACTCATATTATTACTATAAAGCTCAGTACTTCAAATTTGTTAACATTTTGCGTTTATGTTTCTGTGATTGTATATCGTTTTACTAATTTACTAATATACTCGTCACAGGAGCTGCATTCGACTTCAGGTAGATGATTTCAGCAATGATATTTCTACAGAGTTCTTTGTCATCCGCTGCGCAGTTAGGCTAACGGGCTCAACAAGCAAAATGGCGCAAAATTGTCGCAAGACCTTGAACAAACACATTTTGCATGGGGAAACAGACAATTCTTATATGATTTCCGTTGAAAATCGTTTAGTAAGATCAAATAGACGTGTAAGTTGTACCTACCAATTAGCTATGATGTTCAAATCGCCATAAATTTGTTATACAATCGCAAATGTGGAATATCTAACGTATCAGATTCTTACGACATTTTATTAACAAACCGCCTATGGAATTCATCATAGCTAATTGGTGGGTGATTGTTCAGGTATTGGAGCATTCTTCTTCTTAAAAGTGAGATAAATGGAGATGCTATTGGGTGTTTCTGAGCGGTCTCATTAATAAGACTTGTTACTAAGCAACTGGAACAGCACGTGACATGTTTCCATGGCAACAAAATGTCGATAAAATGCGGAACACTAGTACTACTGTCCTAAAGTAAAACCGGTTCACCACATTCGTTTGTAATTTTTTATAGATTTTAATGTATTTTTTACCCTAATTTGACAAAAGACCCCATCTCGCGTGATAAGGGACTAAACGCCGGTCGATATTAGCACCCTCGCCTTCAGGCCTTCGGCCGGCGTTTCGCGTCGGGCGAGGGGACTAATTTATTTACCTGTATTCGTGTCCGAGCAAAGTATCCATAGGCATAGATGAGTCAGTTTCAAAATAAAACTTGCTTGTCCGTCAACACTATATTCTACAGTTTCGGCATGTTCAAAACAAACATTACTTTTTGTCGCTGTCCGTAGTCTTTCGACGGCCTTTTGCTCCTCGGTTTCAACTCGGTTTTGCTCTTGCCGCCTTGAACGCCTTCCTCTTCCGCTCCTCTTAGCAATAAATTGTTTTCAAACTCACTTTTTTCAAAAAACTATATCTTTTGGGAAAGTTTACCTTTGATTGCACTATTTACCAGGCCCAAATTTTCCGATGTCGCGCACCCTAACCTAACGAGTTTTCTAACCCTAACCCCCCGTACTTCTCGTTTCCTAGCCTCCACGCATCCACTCCGTCAAGTGATCCCCCCCGTACGCCGGTCGATATTAGCTGAAATCTCGTTGTCATTTGTCAAACTGGAAGATTGTTTGGTATTTTCTACTGGCACTCTGGGATTACCTTCAATATTTATGATTTACAAATGACTCAAGTACTTCGTCCAAGATTCTTGCTAACTGCACTTACAGTTACACAAAATCGGACAGCGAAAATATTACCAAGTAAGAAACATGCTATATTTTTGCCACTTGTGTTAGACCATATTAAATGTGATATACAGTATGTGCTGTATTACCTGTATACACTGTATGTGTTGCCTTTTGACACTATTAAATGAAAGCCACCACTAGGAAAGCGATTTTGAAAATGCGAAGACTTGCGAAGCTATTTTTCTGAAAATAACGAACTGCGAAGCTAATTCAGCGATGCTACATAATGTTAAAAAGTTTTATCCTACTGTATTTGTCAAATAGCTATAGAACAGGGAAGCTAGTTGTTGTTAAATGTGTTCCTGCCCCGGCTCAAATAATAACTGTAAAAAGTGCAAAGTATTTAGTGAAGATTGCCAAAAAGTGGAGAAAGTAAAATGATTCATCTGTGAGTAGTTTTTGGCAAATGAATTCAATTTGCTGGATATACAGTGTATTGCCTTGAGATTGTCAGAATTTAAGATTACTGACTTATATATAGGAACCATGAATTATTTTATAACCATACTTGTAAAGGAATACACAACAAGAGTTAAACGTGAACCTCTTGACTAATTAATACCAGCTCAATTGCACATTCCAAACACTTTTATGTAAAGTCTTGAAAACAAACAAATTCCTAGCAGTAGGCACTGTCACATTTAACTGATGAAGAATTCTACATTCATATTTGGAAGTTAGCCTGTAGAATGTTGCACTTTCCCAAAGACATCAAACTTTTGAGGAATTCCAATATCCTTGGCACCCACCATTTTGTTACTTTTAGTAGGCATGCAGGTACTGTATGCATTATATTCATGCATATAGCCCATTTCTCTTTTCAAAGCCCATTAATTCTCTTTTCAAAGCCCATTTCTCTTTTCAAAGCCCATTTCTCTTTTCAAAGCTAATTTCAATCATGTGACTACAGTACATACATGTATTTTAATTCTTTTTGCACAATTCTTTTTGACCTGTAAAAATTTGGTAAACATTTGGTTGGACATGTCCAATATCCAACCACCTCTCTCCTCTGCAGAGGCTTGCAGTGTGGTAGAGGGGGTAATGGGTTGGGACCTAGGGAATGAGGTGGAGGGTAATGGGATCACTGGGATAAGGAAAACCACTGAAAATCAGAATGCGGGCATAGGGTGCAATCTTCTGTAATTTATTTGAAAGAGCAATATAATGTACAATCTGAATAATTCATCTCCTGTTGTGATATATTTGAGAGAGCAACATGACGTATGTTAATCTGAATAATTCATGTTGATATTTGTGACAGCAAGATGTCAGACTACTGTGTTTATAATCTGAATAACTCGTGTCACATAAAGAGTTTCTTATAGCTTGCCAGTGTGGAAAAACTTGTTGTCCTGTTTGTTCTAGACAAACTTACCATTGATCGAGATATTTTTTGGAACGATGTGCTCAAAATATCAACTTCAGAACCTACAGAACAGTTCATATCAATAGCAACTGGCTCGAGTGTAAATTATCACCAGGCTCTTCCATCACATCAAAACAATGTTACATGTAAAATACAAAAATTAAGACATCGGCCAAATGCTCTTGGTCGAAGGATTGCCGAGATATAAAACGGATTGCAATAAATTGCTGAGTTTGTCAAGATATTGCCTGAAATCTGGCAGAGGCTTCCCCAGCTCTCTCCTCTTTTTCCTCCCCTCACCCACATTCCAAATTTCAGTAGTTTTCCTCCTCCCATTACCCTCTACTGCATTCCTTATTCCAACCCCATTACCCCCTCTACCATTATATTGGAAGCCTCTGCAGAGGAGAGCTGTCCAACCACTATTTCATGTAGCTACTATTGTTGATTTCACCAAACATATAATGTGCTTTTTATTATCCGGCTGGATCAAATACTGGACATTTTTGTATATAAGGCTAGTCCTTCTTTTCATGTACTAGAATAGAATAGACTTGAATTGCCATATTTGACTAGTTTCTAGGCTATAATGCTACAACCTGCATTGTGACCAAAATTTGATTTAACGCATTGAAAATCAGTAACCCATGCTTCAATTCAGGGTTAATGAGCCTGCAGTTATACTGTAATAATAAATAATAATAGTTTATTAAAAACCAATCTTGCAGCATAAGCTGAATTACATTGGATACTAAATTACAATGATAGATAAAGGTAATATAGAGTAAGAAGAATAAATTATCAGAAATTACATAATTAAACTAATAGAATACTATACAATTTGACAAGAATCTTGTACACTGGCCATAATAAAAGACCTTAAAACGTTCAATATTACATTTTGGCACACAAAATAGCCTCCTTTGCCTCAACGAATACCTAGGATTAATGTTGAAGGCAGGTAATAGATTAATGGACGGAAATGACAGGATATCATATATGCTGATACTAAATGAGTTAATTTCATATGTACTGTTACCATGGTAACCTAGAAACAACCCCAACAGAGCAATAAAGGGCACTTGTTCGGGGCAGAATAGCAAGAGAAGTAAAGATTAGAAAAATATAAAATCAGTTTTAATGTAAAGCCTTAATAGATATATACAACATGTAAGCCTCAAAAAATTATAAATTTATATATATTTATTTCAAAAATGTAATTTGTTTGTAACAATGCCAAAATTCGGATAAAAAAACATATATTTCTAAAACATATATTTACCATACAGTATATTAAATTTTTGAGGTTTACGTTTGAGAACTATTTACAACAAGACGCCTGCTCAGGCGTTCACTTGGGCTACTGATTTGGGGGCAAGGCATGCAAGCGAATATGAAGCGAGTTCGGACTTTCGTTTTATTGCCAATGAATCGCTGTTGGAAAAGTTTACCGAGACCTGTAAACCTGCAAACCACCCATTGCAAAGATTCTCTCCAAGATGAGAGAAACACAGATGAGAGATCAATCATGAAGACGGAAAGAACAGCCAAGGACAAACATATTATTACTCAAGCCTCCCCCCCCCCCCCTGGGGGGAGAGCACGAGTCTTAGAAAGGGCTCTGTTTATTATTTTTATTTTGGCAATGTCGCGAAATGGCAATTATTGCATCTTGTTGACTAAATTAGTAGACTAGTGAGCGAGACTGTGAATGTGGGATTACTACACATGCGCAGTGAAGTTATCCCCAAAACAATTTTGCCCCCCGCAGTCGTTTTTAGGGAGGCTAATTATTGCATCATCCCGATCAACCTCTTACCCAGGCAGGCAGGCTTTCCACCTTTGCGAAACTGAAAACACTGCGTATATTTCTGATTTATTTACTCATCTGATCTGACCACCTTTCTTCGAGTGCTCTTCACTGAAAATCTTTGATGTGGCTGGCAAGTATCTTGATCTTATATACGCTCACAATCCAGATCGCTTTTGAAACGGGTTGGTCTACGATTTCGAGAACCTGTAGTCGATCAAATTATATGTTTCCATTACGCTTTTTGTCTACTAAATGTTTAATAATTTAATATGAGACTCAACATATGAATGCTTGCATATGAATGCTGTATGGAAATATGTTAACTGTTCTGAGGTAACTGTAATATTTTTATAAGCTTTGTTGCCTGTATTGTTTATTGTTATGTAATTATACAAAATAAAGTCAATGCTACAGTTTATTGTTTCATATTATACCAAGTAGAAGTACTATTATTAAAGTATGCAATGTTGCTATATATCGAATTAATTACCCTGTTTCACTTGATATTGTACCAGTAAGCTTAAATGGGGCTCCAAAATGTTCTGGGTTATCAGTAAGTTTGACAAATGAACGTACAGTATATAAAAATTATAAATCTCTGACACTCATTGTTGCCATTGAGTAACCCTGTTTCACTCGATATTTTAGCTGTAAGCTTAAATGGGGCTCCAAAATGTTCTGGGTTATCAGTAAGTTTGTATCGATTGTTCATACAGTACTGCTCAGAATTAACCTAACGAAAAACGCGTTCGAAACGAGTTCGGAACGGGTTTCGATCTCGTTCCGAACGAGGTCGGAACTCGTTCCGAACGAGTTCCGAACGCGTTCCGAACGAAATGGAACGCAGATGATTCGAACATCGTGACAATATCGGCCCCGCGTCGGCGATCTTCGCTGTTTTCCGAACTTTAGCATCATTTTAACTCATTTCGACATACGACCTTGGCACAGAATACCTTGGTCAGTTGGTCTTTGTCAGTCATGGGGAAGCTTTCGTCGTACGCAAGAAATAGAATAATTACGTTAAGGTCTTCTGGAGTTAAGATTCAGAAAATAAAAGATCTACTTGCAGAAGAAGGTATCGAATCATCGAGATCTGCAGTTAGTCTTTTTCTTTCTCGCTATCGACAAAACGGTAGAATACAGGATGCTGCCCGCAGTGGACGAAAGCCGCTCTTAAACTTGGAGCAGTTAAAATATGTAGACGATAAACTGAAAGAGAACGACGAATTGACATCTCGCGAATTAAAAAATAAATTGGTAGAAGATTGCGATGTAACTGTCTCCGAGGCTACGATTCGTCGAACGAGACGCAAACTGGGATGGAAACACGAAAACACCAGATATTGCCAAATGGTACGAGACCCTAACAAACTCAAAAGGTTATCGTTCTGCCTAGAAGCTTTCAGAGAGAAAGACACTTTTGAAGATGTGATTTTCACTGATGAGACCGTGTCCAAATTCAGCAGCATGCAAGATTTTGTTTTCGTAAGGATGGAATGGCACCCAAGCGAAAAGGCCGCCCAAAGCATCCGCTGAAGGTAATTTTTTGTCGTTTATATATTAATAGCTTAAGCTTATATCTTTAAAGCCTTAGTATACCAAGGATTTCCCCGTTGGCATTGACGAGTTTAATAGCCAATTTAATACTAAAGTAAGATAGTAGGTGCTTGTCTGCTTGACATTCAAAGGCTTTATTTACAACTTTGTCTTTGAAATACCATGGGCTCTATACCCTCAGAGGGAGTTTGGATTGACATTGCTTGTTCAGTCTGGGTTAGTGGGTAACGCTTTATAAAGATAATTTCAGCAACTCAGCTACATTATATCCATTGGGGCCCTGATATATATTACAGTAGTAAACTACTAGTGATTTTTCTGTCTTTAAAACTAGTGAGTGGTGATTGCTGATTGAGGAGGTCCTCACCATGTCTAAATGTTTTTGATCTGAATGTTTACAAAGTTATATTGTAATGGTAGTTACATTCAAGAGATCCTGATCGGGTCCTCTAATACCAAACTCGGACCAGTTGCGAAAAATACAACTTAAAGCTGGAATTGAACCAGCGACATTGATACTAGTGCAGTGCTGTGAGCAATGAGCTATGGAGAGCCTAGTCATGAGTTCTGTATAATCAGGTATAATATATATTTAGTGGTGGTAATGCTAGGATAAGATTGTGGGTATATTACTAGCAATATTTGGCATTTCACTCAATTAAACTACATGTTCTAAGGAGTTATGGTGAAGGGAAATTTCAAGTGTTGGAATGTATACATTTTAAGACTAAACCGGGACCAGTTGTGAAAAATGCAACTTCAAGGCTTTCCCGCTGGAATTGAACCTGCGACCTTGCAATTCTAGTGCAGTGCTCTGACACTTCAGCTACTGTATGAAGGCTGTTGCCGAGAGCCTAGTCATGAGTTCTGTGTATAATGTAGTGGTGGTAATGCCGGGATAAGATTGTGGGTATATTAGAAGTAAAATTTGGCATTTCACTCAATTAAACTACATGTTCTAAGGATTTATTGTGAAGGGAAATTTCAAGTGTTGGAATGTATACATTTTAAGACTAAACCGGGACCAGTTGTGAAAAATGCAACTTCAAGGCTTTCCCGCTGGAATTGAACCTGCGACCTTGCAATTCTAGTGCAGTGCTCTGACCACTTCAGCTACTGTATGAAGGCTGTTGCCGAGAGCCTAGTCATGATCAGTTCTGTGTATAATGTAGTGGTGGTAATGCCGGGATAAGATTCTGGGTATATTAGAAGTAAAATTTGGCATTTCACTCAATTAAACTACATGTTCTAAGGATTTATTGTGAAGGGAAATTTCAAGTGTTGGAATGTATACATTTTAAGACTAAACCGGGACCAGTTGTGAAAAATGCAACTTCAAGGCTTTCCCGCTGGAATTGAACCTGCGACCTTGCAATTCTAGTGCAGTGCTCTGACCACTTCAGCTACTGTATGAAGGCTGTTGCCGAGAGCCTAGTCATGATCAGTTCTGTGTATAATGTAGTGGTGGTAATGCCGGGATAAGATTCTGGGTATATTAGAAGTAAAATTTGGCATTTCACTCAATTAAACTACATGTTCTAAGGATTTATTGTGAAGGGAAATTTCAAGTGTTGGAATGTATACATTTTAAGACTAAACTGGGACCAGTTGTATAAAATGCAACTTCAAGGCTTTCCCGCTGGAATTGAACCTGCGACCTTGCAATTCTAGTGCAGTGCTCCATTGTATTATTATTAAACACTGGGGCTCAGCTAATTGTTTGTTTTATTTTACTAAAGGTTCATGTCTGGGCAGGTATCTCTTCTCGAGGAGCAACCCAGGTGTGCATATTTAGTGGATGCATGGAAAGTCTTGGTTATCAAACCATTTTGCAAAGAAATTTGTTACCATTTGTAAATGCAGTGTATCCTGATGGCCATCGATTGTGGCAGGATAATGACCCCAAGCATACCAGCAATTCAACCAAAAAGTGGATGCGTGACAATGGTATTAACCACTGGGCAACACCTCCAGAATCACCAGTAAGTAATTTTTTGACATTCCTACTGAGACAATTAAAGTGCCTGTCCTGTGACATTTGCATAGCGTTTCACACAAAGAAAGGTTGACACTGAAAAGTCCTATTTAGACAAAATTCACTCAATTCCCGAATATTATTTGTGTTTCACTGTTGAATCAGTGTGCAATAGCCTTGTAATAAGCATTCTGTATAAAAAACATACAGCGTGCAGTAATTAGTAAGGTATATAAATATATAATAAGCCCTCTGGATTATAGTTACTGTATATCACAATGTACAAGTTGAACTGGCGTACAACTCGACCTGGCACATAAGACGACCCCTCAATTTTGGAGAAAAAATTGTGATTTTTTGGATACCCTATGTATAAGTTGTGTCCAGTCCCCAAATTAAATAGTTACTGGTAGCAGACACAGAATAATATTCAAAGAAATTTTAATTAAGCAATAGAAAACATTTCCCGTGTTTCCATATACAGTAGTTATATCTAGTTTTATTCTTATTCTATCTTGTACACTGCCTCGTTAAGCGCTATTGATCTATTATTGTAAATAGGGCTATATAAGTATTAAATATTATTAATATTATTTTAACATTTTTATTTATAAACAACATTTTTATACAACACATTGTGTGCAGCAGTTTGATTCCCATCTGGGGTCTCAAGGCTTGAGAGCAAACAATTTATCATATTAAAATAACCAAGCTGCAAGTCGCATTTAATAATATAAAATTACATTTCTGCCATGGCTTATGTTAATCTTGACAAATTCCTATTAAGTGGCCACTTAATAGGGGTTCTACGGTAGTATTTAAAAGAAAATCAAGGTGAAAGTTGTGGAAATTTTATGCTAATACAGATCACATTTACAGACATCTCGGTTATGATTTTTCTGTGTTTTCTTAATGAATTTTTAATGAGTTTGAGACATCTACAGTATATAAAGCGCTTTATGACTTGTATGTTTATGACTGTATGTTTTTTCTCCAAAATGTTTATTCATTATAGTACCTTATTAGCACTATTTGTAGTTGTTGTCTTTTGCCATGAAACAACTTTAATAATCTTTACTTTTTTTCTTTAAGGATTTAAACCCAATCGAAAATCTTTGGGCCGGTTTAAAACATCACATACGGAAATATGTGAAACCAAGGAACAAAGAACAACTTATTGAAGGAATTTCGGAGTACTGGAAGAAACTTACTAAAGAAACATGCCAGAGATACATTCAACATGTACACAAAGTTATTCCAGCTGTGATAGCAAACAACGGTGCACCCTCTGGATACTAGATAAAAACAATTTTAATTATATATATAATTTTATAGTTATGGTCTCTCAATCTGTCAATGACATTTGTCTCTTAGGAATGTAGATCCAGCACTTCATTCAATCAATACTTTCTCAGTTTTGTTGAGTACAATATTATTTTTGTTGTTGATTATGCACTTATCATCGGCTTCCCCTGGGGTCGACAACAGGGGTAGCCCACGGGGATTTGTTGTCTTTTGTAAAAAAATAGTGTCCCTCGGGCTAGGGGAATTGTTCAGGTATATGGTCAGCGGTATCTAAGAATTGTTGCAATCGAATAGTATAGAAAAAAATATATAATTTGGAAAAAAACTATAATTTGCTCAACTATAAACCCTTATCAAACCCTCTTTTTAAATTTCCCTGTACCCAGGGGCTTTGTTGATGTTTTGTTCCATCTTCTTAACAAAAGCCCCTAGGAGTCCCAGGGGTCAACCCCCAGGGAAGCCGATGATAAGTGCATTATTATTAGTATATTTCCTTTATATTATTAAGTTATTTTTACTTTGTTGAATATAGTTATTTTTAATGAGATAAAACAAGCGTTCACTTATTTAGGTTCACAATAAGTTTTTATTGGTATGAGCTTTCGGCTGTCAGACTACAGCCTTCAACGGGTTAAGAATAAATATGGAAATCTACACCTATAAATAAAAGCGGGAAAATATTAAAAAGAATGACAGGATGTGATATAAGATATAATGATGCGTTATTGTTTCTTTAGCAGGATAGCATATTGTCCTGGAAGAGGCTTATTATAACTTATATCAGTGAACGCTTGTTTTATATCATTATGTTTAAACCTGATATCGGCTCGTATATATTTTTCTATAGTTATTTTTATTCAATATATATTTGCTTTGTTGAAAACCTATTTCTGTGTTGTTGAATATTGCAACAAAATTCACTAAACCGTACTATAAGATGGTAATATTTAATCAGTGGAGCCCCAAGACAAATTACAAAAAACAATAAAAATATACAATATTAAATTGAATGTTAAAAATATTGAAATGTGAATGTCTGAAACATTTTTTAAATTAATACTACTGTAATGCAATAGTCAAAATGACTGCAATAGTCACCCCAAATTGAAATGCTGGTAAAAGTTTATCTTCAACAATTCACCTGTTGTAGAATCACTATCCGGACATGTGCAGTTGTATACCGTGTACTTACAATTTATTACAAACGTTTGAGATACAAAAAGATGAAATGAAGCTTAGAAATAAAACTAATAGTAATTAGTAAACCTAGTAATAAACATGTAAAAACTAGAAATTAACATCGAAATCGAAGTTTTCGAATTGCAGAGTCTATGGCTTTTCTGCACGTAGACCAAGATTTATTCTTGTCCTCTACACTATACTTTCTGAATGTAGCATCCTTGATCAAGCTCATTCGCTGATCTTTCTCAAGTGAGTTTTTCTCATAAGCTCCAACACAATTTGAGCCAATCAGCTCTTCTTTGGCAAAAAGACTAAATGTTAGATTTTTAGCATAATTAGCCATTGAGGAGCTTCTCTTAAATGTTTCTTCAAATACTCCACTTGGGATTGTAAGTGTAGATGATGCAGTCAAAGCACTGGTCATGGTGGGTGGAGGACATACAGCAAATGTTGTGTTCCCACTGTGTTGACCGATCATGGTGGCTGGAGGAGATACATCTGAAAATGTTGTGTTCCCACTGTGTTGACTGGTCATGGTTGATGGAGGAGATACATCTGAAAATGTTGTGTTCCCACTGTGTTGACTGGTCACGGTGGGTGGAGGACATACAGCAAATGATGTGTTCCCACTGTGTTGACTGGTCATGGTGGGTGGAGGACATACAGCAAATGATGTGTTCCCACTGTGTCGACTGGTCATGGTTGGTGGAGGAGATACATCTGAAAATGTTGTGTTCCCACTGCGTTGACTGGTCATGGTTGGTGGAGGACATACAGCAAATGTTGTGTTCCCACTGTGTTGACTGGTCATGGTGGATGGAGGAGATACATCAAATGCTGTGTTCCTACTGTGTTGACTGGTCATGGTGGGTGGAGGACATACAGCAAATGTTGTGTTCCCACTGTGTCGACTGGTCATGGTTGGTGGAGGAGATACATCAAATGTTGTGTTCCCACTGTGTTGACTAGGAACTGGAAGGTATGCAGTTGCTGGTGACTCTTTAATAGCTAGGCCAACATTTTCGACAACTGAGGCAAGAAGAATTTGTTCTTCTTCAAGGCTGTCATTACCAACAACATATAGATCATTGCAGTTGAAATGTTCATCTTGTTCCTTAAATGTATTTGCTGACTCAGTTATTGTCAACATTGAAATTATTGTATTGATTTTTTGTTCAAGGAAATCTAACTTTGTCACCACATCATTTTGGCATTCACAGTGGTGTGGCTGAACAACATTGTGTTCCGTCTGAACACCAACCTCCTTTCCATCTCCTTTTTCATATGCAGAAATGAGTTTTAGAACTTTTTGTTGTTCTTCTACATTTAAAAATTTAAGTGAGCCAGGCTTGTTCTCTGGTATAGGTTTCTGAGTGGATGGATGGCTATCAGCACATGGTAATGCTTCAGCCTCAATTGAAATCATCTAAAAGACAAGGAAAAAATCCCAATAAATCCAAGCTGGCTTTGAGTGATATGTTGTATTTCACCAAAAGTCACAATTGTGAGAAATGAAAAATATCAGTTGTTGACCGTGGGTGGATAAGGGCCTAAGCTTAGCAATAACATAAAGACCGACCCAACTGTGATATAATTAACGCTGTTGTAGCAATTATGTTATATTATCGTTGTAATGGAACCGCAGTAATTGGCAATTGCTGTTGCGGTTTCACAAGCCTTGTATATTATAATGATTGTAGGATTTGATGATTATAGGAAATGTAAACTTCATAATCAAGGCAAATTAAAAATAAAATAAAAATAAAATAAACTAGGCTCTATGACATTGTTCATATCACAATAACAACAATTATATTCATTGTTCTGATATGTTTATCTGATCAATATTATCAAAGAAATACCTAATGGTTTTCCGTGTTTGGATACTCTGGTCCAAACACACGGGACGTTGCCAGACTTAAGAAAAGAGGAAAAAGCATGAGTCGCTGGGCGAGTGTTTTTAGCTTTTGGAAAGTCAAGCAACATCCCGAGTGTTTGGATTAGAGTATCGAAACACAGAAAACCATTAGATATTTATTTTATAAAATAAGTAAATAACCACAGAGAAATGTCATTCCCAAAAACCATCAACTACTAAATCAGGGGAGGTCTTTCACGTTTCTCTAAGCTAATCGGCCAATCATGAATGATTTTCTATTATGACACTGACAAGGTGAAAATATTAAGCTTGAGGTAAATTATGCTTAAAAAGATGCTGCGCAGCTGCTACAAGTACAAAAATGTTTCTTTGTGAATATCCTGCCCGACGAGAGGTAAAATAAACATTTTACACCTTTTCCATGTTCTCTTTTATAAAATAGCACCATTAAATTTAACAACAAAGCCATGAAAAATGCAGATTTACCTGTTTTTTGAGGCATTGCTAGGATGACTTTGTTGTATAAATTAGTACTCAACGTTGCAATTAGTACTCAAGTTAAAACATTCTGTTGTGTAAGTACCTTGACTATAGCCTTGTATCCAGGTATTCTTTGACTTCCTTTTGTGATTTAAACCATTTAAAATCCATAAAAAAACGACACAATCTACGCGAGGAACGTCAGATTATGCTTGCATGGCTTTTGAGCTCAGTATTGTAACCAATCAGACAGCATGTTGTTGCTCATTTACTTCCGGTTATTTTATAAATTACTCAATAAAGCATAAGCTGACAATAAAGCATAGCTTTTTATGGATATTAAGTAGTTTAAATTACAAAAGGAAATCAAAGAATACCTGGATGCAAGGCTAATCAAGGTACTAACACAACAGAATGTTTTGACTGCAACGTTGGGTGCATTTTCATTGCTAAAATCTCCAACATGTTTTCAACAAAGTCTTCCCAACAATGCACGTAGGAACCCTTCTAACAGGTAAATCTGCATTTTGCATGGCTTTAGTTTATTGTTAATCTAATGGTGTTATTTAATTAGAAAATAAATAAAAAACTTTGTCGTTGTGTGATTATCGAGTTAGAGTATAATGGCACTTGAGAAGCTTGCAAAACACGTGGCTATATTGGTATAGGTAAGATATTGGTCTAGCGAAAACAGGATACTGAAAGTGAATCAGTCTAGCTAAAAGTGAATTGATCTACACTGTAGCTACAAGTGAATTGGTCTCGCTAAAAGTGAATTGCGAGAGGACAATTATGCTTACATGAAGACGACTCACTTTTAGCTAGTACAAATCACTTCTAGCTAGATCAAATCATTTTTAGCCAGACCAAATCACTTTTAGCAAGACCAATTCACTTTTACCTAGACCAAATCACTTTTAGCCAGACCGATTCACTTTTAGCGAGCCGATTCACTTTTAGTCAGACCAATTCACTGTTAGCTAGACCAATTCACTTTTAGCAAGATCGATTCACTTTTAGTCAGACCAATTCACTGTTAGCTAGACCAAATCACTTTTAGCTAGACCAAATCACTTTTAGCCTGACCAAATCACTTTTAGCAAGACCAAATCACTTTTAGCGAGCCGATTCACTTTTAGTCAGACCAATTCACTGTTAGCTAGACCAAATCACTTTTAGCAAGACCGATTCACTTTTAGTCAGACCAATTCACTGTTAGCTAGACCAAATCACTTTTAGCTAGACCGATTCACTTTTACCTAGACCAATTCACTTTTAGCTAGACCAATTCACTTTTAGCAAGACCGATTCACTTTTAGTCAGACCAATTCACTGTTAGCTAGACCAAATCACTTTTAGCAAGACCGATTCACTTTTAGCGAGCCGATTCACTTTTAGTCAGACCAATTCACTGTTAGCTAGACCAAATCACTTTTAGCAAGACCGATTCACTTTTAGTCAGACCAATTCACTGTTAGCTAGACCGATTCACTTTTAGCTAGACCAATTCACTTTTAGCTAGACCAATTCACTTTTAGCTAGACCAATTCACTTTTAGCTAGACCAAATCACTTTTAGCTAGACCAAATCACTTTTAGCTAGACCAAATCACTTTTAGCTAGACCAAATCACTTTTAGCTAGACCAATTCACTTTTAGCTAGACCAAATAACTTTTAGCTAGACCGATTCACTTTTACCTAGACCAAATCAGTTTTAGCTAGACCAAATCACTTTTAGCTAGACCGATTCACTTTTACCTAGACCAAATCCAATTCACTTTTAGCTAGACCATTAATTCAGTTTTAGCTAGACCAAATCACTTTTACCTAGACCAAATCACTTTTAGCTAGACCAAATCACTTTTAGCCTGACCAAATCACTTTTAGCCTGACCAAATCACTTTTAGCAAGACCGATTCACTTTTAGTCAGACCAATTCACTGTTAGCTAGACCAAATCACTTTTAGCTAGACCGATTCACTTTTACCTAGACCAATTCACTTTTAGCTAGACCAATTCACTTTTAGCTATACCAATTCACTTTTAGCTACAATCCTGGCCAAAAGTAGCTGGGACACAGTCACATTTATTACCTACTCAAGTTTTACTAAATTCTATTATCACACATGTGAATCCATATCCCCCCCCCCCTTCCCCCCTACAATGTTGAATAAAATGGATGCAATGTAACTATGAGAATTATGTGTGCGTTGTCGTTTGAAACACCAAAAAATACAACATTGATGGGGGGGGGGGGGGGGGGGGGGGGGGAGGGGGGGGGGGGGGGGGGGGGGGGGGGGGGGGGGGGGGGGGGGGGGGGGGGGGGGGGGGGGGGGGGGGGGGAGGGGCTGGATTTTTCAAGAACTCAACAACACTGTCCCACGACTTTTGGCCATGATTGTCTGAATAATGACACAATTCAAAATGAATAAAAATCGGGATAAATATGAAAGATAATTACATGTGTCAACAATGTCGTCACATGAAAATGTACATGATAAGAATATGTATGCATCAGAATTGCGAAGTAAGCAACTTCAATTAGAACACAATTACGTTAATAATTAAAAGATTGTAGTGACGTCAAGGTAATTGAGCCATGAATTTGGTCAAAATGATTAAAGGCAAGAGAAGAGTAATGAAATGTAATGCATTATCAGCAGAGCAAATATCGTTTGCACGATGTTTGCGAGAGGAGACAGACATTGAGGCGGAGGTTCTTAAGATTTCTGCTCGGTCTCCAGATATCAATGGCATTGAGAATATCTGTCATCTTGCGAAGTGGCGTTTACGTGAGGAGGTCATAAATAGAAATATCGTGTCAGAGTCGTTTGAACAATTTCAAGAAAGAGTGATTGAATGTTTGCGTAGCATGCCTATCGATGTAATATATCTAACGGTTGAAAGTATGCCAAAGCGAATAGAAATTATGGTTAAAACAAAAGGCTATAGAAACAAATACTGATGACATATGATATGAACCTGTTATTATTAACATTATTAAATAGTGTGTGCGCTCGACGCAACAGTTCTCAGCAACAGTGCTCAGTGGAATGTATGTAAATTCGTGTTATATATGTGATGTAATATACCAAAAAATATTAAATTTGTCTTAGCTATTTTTACGTCTCCATACAAGTGCGGTATTTCGTCGACCAAGTGTAATTTTGCGTGATTTCTGACAGTGCTCACCACAATCCTATCTAAAAGTAAAGTAAGGTTAGTTATTATTTCAGCACACTTTGGTGAGCACTGTGGAAAATACATGAAAACGAAGTGTAATCGGCACGGAATATACGTGAGATTATCGCAGAGATATTGAGAAACAGGTTTTCGCAGATTAAAGTCGTATATGCGCCAAGACTTTCTATGTATTTCCAACATATATAGGCGAGCACTGTTACATGAGCACTGTTTATTATATTTATAGAAAGTACGTAGTGTTGACAACCGAACAGATCAAATGTCACTGTTGTCGAAAATGAACTTGGCAAAACAGTGAAACGGAGTGTGATGTAGAGGGGTTTAGTGACTAGTGATTTAACGGATTTATTATTTTAACGGTTTAGTTTATTCCAAATATAACGTACATGTATCCCTCCAATCCATATTATTTTAGTTCATTTAATTTCATTATTTAGTTGACGACTATGTAAGTAATATAGTGTAATATAGTGCTGTTTCATTTTGTTTTATTCAATCTCTTTTTCAACAATTTCTTTATGTTAATTTTTTCAGACAATCCTGGCCAAAAGTAGCTGGGACACAGTCACATTTATTACCTACTCAAGTTTTACTAAATTCTATTATCACACATGTGAATCCATATCCCCCCCCCCCCCCCCCCCCCCCCCCCTTCCCCCCTACAATGTTGAATAAAATGGATGCAATGTAACTATGAGAATTATGTGTGCGTTGTCGTTTGAAACACCAAAAAATACAACATTGATGGGGGGTGGGGGGGGGGGGGGGGGGGGAGGGGCTGGATTTTTCAAGAACTCAACAACACTGTCCCACGACTTTTGGCCATGATTGTAGACCAATTCACTTTTAGCTAGACCAAATCACTTTTAGCTAGACCAAATCACTTTTAGCTAGACCAAATCACTTTTAGCTAGACCGATTCACTTTTACCTAGACCAATTCAGTTTTAGCTAGACCAATTCACTTTTAGCTAGACCAAATAACTTTTAGCTAGACCGATTCACTTTTACCTAGACCAAATCACTTTTAGCTAGACCAAATCACTTTTAGCTAGACCGATTCACTTTTAGCTAGACCAAATCACTTTTAGCTAGACCAAATAACTTTTAGCTAGACCAAATCACTTTTAGCTAGACCAATTCACTTTTAGCTAGACCAAATCACTTTTAGCTAAACTAGTTCACTTTTAGCTAGTCCAACCCAACGTCCAACCCTGTTTTGGCTAGACCGTGTATAAGCCCCCCGTATATAAGCCCCCGTATATAAACCCCCGTATATATATATCAATACCAATCCTGTTGTTTAATAAGCTATTACGACTAGTTTTTCAACATTTTGAATGGATTTCCATTCAGTGCTTTTTATCGCGCGATCGACTTTACTCGATCCGGAGCTCACAATTCAAAAGAAAGCGATCTAATAAAGTCGATCGCACGATAAAAAACACTGAATGGAAATCCGCCTCAATGAAAGAATTTGTCAATTTTTAGTCTGGCACTGCACTCTGAATCTGAAGGAAATTAGGAATATACACTAATACGCCTAACATGAAATAACCGTGACGGTAATTGTCTTACCTTCTTCGATTTCGACTTTGGTTCTTTTCCTGCTTTGCCTTTGGGTTTGGCCAGTTCAGGTTTATCCGGACAGAGCTTTTGCCTTTTACAGAGATTGTTTTCTTTGTCCGATTCGTCATGTGAATCAAATCTATTTGAAAGAAAGTCCATTTCCGCCTGTCTCAACACGCAGGGATCATCTAAATGAGAGGAAAATACGAGTCTTAAGATTTTTTAAATATACGCGAGAATGCGAGATCAGAGACTGGATATATAAAACGGCGAACTTTAATATTGTATAATTTGTCTTTCTTACCATGTAGTTTGACAACGTGCGCCTCGAATTCATCTTTGCCGTACTCCACCAGAACAGATGTTCCCTCCTCCAACTTGTTGCCATTTAAAACTTTTTTCACTTTACTGGTTGCGAGAACCGAGGTCGTTTCGTCGCAACCGAAAAAAACTAGCATTCTCTTTGCTGGTTCGCGTGTAATACATCGAAGACTCATCTTACTAAAACTTGGTAGAATATAAATACTGTAACTGCGCTTGAACAATGATCGGGACACTCTGAAACTTGATCGAAGAATGAGGCCGCTCGAGGTTCGACATCGTTTTTTATAAGGTCTTAGGCAAAAGTCATAGACTAAAAATAAAGCTGCACCATTCGGCATTGTTTACGATTTTGATGATAGGGTGACACTTTATATTGGGGCCTCTATTCATGGCTAGATAATTAATGATTAATCGTTGAATTTATAACGAACTTTGATATCCGTCAAAAGTGTCACAACGTCATAAATCGTCTCCAAAAAACATCTTGCCGATACTGAAGTTTCAGTTTATGGTTAGGTTTATAATCAAAACATAATTGAAACATAATAGCGGCTCGAGCGAATGAATAATTATAAATTTTTCAGCGCCATCGAAGAAACAGTTTCAAAAGGAGCGTTTCTACTGGAAATTAACAATTATTGTGTGGTCATGCATGCCAGGAGGTTCTTCCGCGTTCCATTAGCGGAAGAACCTCTGGCACCGACTGCCACCCAAGGCTGGCATAACGATGTCGTAGCCGTACATATAATAAGTCCCGTAAACAAATTAACAATATCAGACGTCAAAACAATAGTGACATGACAGAATATATGTCTACAGTATGGCAATGCTGTCTTGGCTTTGCTTGAAGAACGAAGTCGAAGATCTCTTTATCGGTACATTCTTGATCAAAGAATGAGGTTGCTCTAGCTTCGATATAGATTTTTAAGGTCTTTGGCAAAATTATAGACTAAAAATAGTGTACAGCGTGCGATTTCATCCGTGAGTCGGTGACCATTCATATATGGAAAGCGCACTCCGACACCGTCAAAGGTGAAAATGATCTCCGAATCCCTATTACCAAATCCAAACCTAAATATTAACACTGCCCTCTCTGATGGATGTTTTGGAAATCTCATTCAATTTCCCGTATACATCTCTGACATACATTACTCTGTGTCTCGTGCCCGGCCCCTCTTCGCGGAACTATGTCCATGTATTAATAGCCGGCGATCGACTTTTTTATGTATGTTTGTATATCCACAGATTTAATATGACGTTTTATGGCGGAAACTGATCCCAAATTCCCAATCAAATGTTTCCCGATCAAATGTTCTGTCTGAACTCGCAAACGGAAACGAGTCTGCTTTAGTGCTAAACTTCTTCAGCTGTATTTTGATTTCATGGCGCGTTTACAATGTCAAAATTGAGTGTTCAACTCATATACTTCGAACAACATTTACTCGAAAGAGCAAGTTATAAATTTTCCATTCCAGCGCCACACTTTACAAACGTGAAGTTCGATTATCGAACTTTTTCACGTTTGTAATGTTTGCTGAATTGAACGCGTTATCTGGCGGTCGAGCGGTCATATTTCAAATCAAACAATGAAAGTGAAACGAACGGGAATACCCTTCTAAATTCTAATATACCCACTGCTTCTGTGTATGTTCGGAGGCAGCATTTCACTTCTGATAAGAACTCCTAGTGTTAATATATTGACGTAGCAGTTTGCAAATATTCATCAACGATTGAACGTGACAACGGCGAAGATTTTCCTTGCGGTGGTGCTCGCTTCGTTCACTGATACGATTTTAGCATTTATATATTCTGTAAAAGCCTAATTATAAACTTAATTTAAGGAAAATCACCAATGTACTTTCTCTTTTAATCTTGTTTAATAAACCGTATACTACAACCATTCCAGCGTAGTTCTATGATCTATGTTCTAGCAATCAACAACAAGTTTTACGTTCGGCTAAATTCGGAAATTAACGAAGCTAAATCAAAATTTCCGACTAACTTTTTCAATGGCGTTCCGAACGCGTTTGGAACTCGTTCGGAACTCGTTCGGGACGCGTTCGGAACGCGTTCGGAACGCGTTCCGAACGTATTCGGAACTAGTTCCAACCCCGTTCGGAACGAGTTCGGAACGAGTTCCAGACGCGTTCGGAACGGGAACGCAGTGTTAGGTTATTTCTGAGCAGTACTGTACATGTATTATTATACACAAATGCTTACAAATGAACACACAGTATATAAATCTCTGACACCCATACCAACTATCAAGATCAAGGAGTAAAGAGTTTGTTGTTGTTTGACCTTGCTACTGCCAGCTAAATGCATGGTTTGATTTACTGCCATGCCTTATACACTGAGAAAAAGATTAACTGATTTAATGCTTGCTCAAACTGAACCTGTTTGCCGTACTGACCATATGAATTCTTATTACATGAGCACAGGCCGGCTCGCTTGCCAGGCTGACCCTGTTGACTAGAACTGGATTAGGTCAGCAAACAGGATGGCTCATTTGGTGGGGCAGACTTCTCAGTAAGCCAGCTTGGATACTGAGCCAACTCACCTTCAAAGTTGCTGATTGGCCAACACTATGTTATGGGTTTGTAATGATGGAAAATTTAACCACCCCTGCACTGACAGCTGTATCATTACATGTACCATTGTACCTACAACTATAGATTTGTGTATATTGAATTCAAATCACTGAATTTGCCTAAGCCCGAGTTAACGCCTAGCGGGCGTCTTGTTATTATTATACTGTGTTGACATTTATCCCGTGAAACTCTGTAATATTAATCATGAAATATTGTGTTTTTGTCCGATTTAAATCAATTTAATATCGAAATGATCACTTGAATCTGGCGAATCGAACGCTGTAGGTTTCGTCTACTTAAAATGTGAAGATCAGATGTTATATGAGAAAATGCGTATTAGCGATTAAAGCGAGACTCGTCTCTAAAATCAAAGGACATGGCTTCAAGATCTATTCGTTGTTTACCCGATGATTTAATGCTCTTATGTCCATTAAACCGATGTAATTTCGTAACAGATATGTTTCGTATACCTTGCCGTTGTTTTTTATATAAATTTTGGCACACGAAGACCTTCAATCGAACAGATATTAGAAAAAATAACATTGCCGCGTCGGGTATTATATCACAACAGCATCAGCATGTTTTATAGTGCCTGTCACTTCATTTATCACTTCATCAATGTTCTTCATTCTTCCATTTACAGCAATTGAGCAACATATTTCAGTACAATTTAGTAGCACATTTAAACAGTTTGATCGATTCAATAAAACATGTAAACATAGATTTGATCGAGTACACATCAGCGTACGATAATATTAAATGGAGACCGCGGAACAACCTCGAAATCGCTCATCTTTTACTTTTAGTGTAGGTCTACCGCTATCGGTGTCTGCGATTGTAAGTAGTGTGAGCATGTTTATTATTAATATACTTGCCAGCCACATTCCTTATCAATCTTATCACAAATTTGCTAGAGTCTTGAAGTTGATCAATGGCAATGGCGACCAAAGAAGCGTGGACGAACATAAGGTCAGCGCTCGTTTTCATCACTGAAACAGTCATGACGTCATGAGAATAAACACTGAAACGGTCATGACGTCTGAGAATAAAGATCACGTCAGTTTGATAGATGGGAATTAGCAACCTCGTTCCCAGGGCCTTATCTCCGGCCGCCTGCACCCCCCCCACCCCCCCCCCCCCCCCCCCCCGCGTGCTGCGAAAAGACCCTGGTCGGGGCTGGTCACGTGCTAGTTGACAAAAGGTTAGAGTCAGGGAGGAGTCCTTCAAGCACAGTATCGATGTTTTTAAGTAGTCTTCAGTTTGCAATCTTCAATAGCAGCTATTCAAGTTATAAAGTGAAACCTAAGTAGGTTAAGTGTTTACAGGCAGTCTACTGTGGTATAAACGTTGTTGTAGCTGTGCTTCTAACGGGTTATGGAAAGTCGATAATATTTCACCTTCCACGACAAGATAAACTATGGACGACAGAAAATGGAAGACGTTTTGTTTAGGGAGGTAAATAAACATTGCCGGCCCAGACTGAAATTAACATCGCGGCGAAACCTATTTCATTGTATTTACAGAGACATTAATATTGCCGCTGTTTCCAAAATTTCTGATCTGTCATTCTGAAAAAATGATAAAACGTTCTAACTAAACACCAAAATCAAACACATTACGCGTGACAAAGTAATACCGGTATATATATCCTAGGATCGTTCTGTGCTAGGATAAAAATAAATTATGATTGAAATAATCTAGCGCGAGCCTAAAACAACAAACAATCTCGATTTCCGCTCGAAGGGTGCGCAAAGTGAGTCGTTGGCATGGAATACCAGATTTGTTTTTGAGACTACCTCTTGAACTTTACAATGACAATTGTATGTCAGAAATGGTGGTCTTGAACGCGTATAAATTCTTATTTAAGTATGTGAGAATTGCCTCGACAAAAAATGTTTGTACTGTGATTCGCATCGCAAATTAGTTGAGGCATAACAACGCGAATTTGAACTCCCAGAACTATAACACTTCTTTGAAGAACTTAGTTATTTCGACATAACCACAGACGGCTTTTTAGTTGTTATTGTAAACAAATATCAAGTTCCCGACATTTTTTCTACATTCGATTTTCTTTTGACGCGTTTCAAATTTCGGATTAAGTGTTGGTTGTCACAAGAGCAAAATAAGTATTTGACATGATCGATTGGGCTCGCCTTTTTCTTTTGTTGCGAGGATTACAATGTTATGTTTTGTTAGTTTTGATTATCGACGTTTTCCGCTCGATAGCCTGATTTAATCTAATTAGTGTAAGCCAATCAGGGGCCATCTTAGAAACGCATGTACTTTTCATCGTGAGAGAAAGCAAGACGGTGATGTAGAAAGCGAAACTGTGAACTAGCGAAGCGAAACTGTAATAATAGAAACTTTAAACCTGTGTGAAGTATTGGGGATTTAGGGAGGCAGATTTCCCCACATAGTGGCACCTCCGACGACGGGATTTATGTGATTTGTGGCTCGAACAAGAGCAAGAACCCGAAGTTCAAAACAAAACAACTGGTGACACGCACTGAATCTGTGACACGTCTAGACTACAGCGGCAGCGACAAAACTTCGCCTTTATAGAGCCCAAAGTCATAGAAAACCATGGAATCTACCAAGTTAAAAGAGCTTGACGACAAGCTACGAACATTAAAATTTACCGTAAGTAAAAGCGCCGAAGTGATTGAAAAGGGAAACCTCGAAGAGATAACCAGACATGAAGCTTCGATCAAAGCTAAAATCGAAGCGAGCCACGTTTTAAAGGAAGACATTGTCGAACTGAAATTCAGCAAAGAAGAAACTGAACAACAAGTTCAAGACTGGGTCAAAGACGTCGAAGAAGTGTTGAGAATGTCGGACGAGAAAGTACTAGAGTTGCGACGATTTAAGGAGAAAATCACGAAGGGAAATCAAGCCGTGGAAAAGGCTGAGTCGATCAAACAAGAAATGGCACTTGAGAAAGAAAAACACGAACTGAAAATGAGTCGAGAATGCGAGCTTTTTGAGCAACATCTAAAGTTACAGAAGACATTAGAAACTGGTCAACAGAACCTGAACCAGGTGAAGAAAACCTTGTCAACAAAATTGCCAAAATTAACCATTACGCAATTCGATGGGAAATGTGCCAACTGGTTGTCCTTTTGGAACAAATTCGTCGCCGAGATCGACAGCGCTGATCTTTCGCCTGTAACGAAATTTGCTTATTTGAAAGAGTTTGTTAAACCGAAGGTGAGAGCAGACATCGATGGTCTACCGCTAACCAGCGAGGGCTACGAGAGGGCGAAAAATATCTTGAAAGGAGAGTATGGTAAAACGAGTGAAATTGTCAACGCGTATGTCCAAAACATTCTCGAATTACCATTCGTGAAAGGCGCCGACCCTAGTGAGGTAAATAACTTTTATAAAACTTTGTTATTTAATGTACAATCTCTTGAAACATTGGAAAAGTTGAGCGTGTGAATGGGATGACACGAAGTGTTCTCGACAAGTTATCAGGGATAAAGTGTGATTTGGTGAAAGGGCAGGGAAACTGGCAAGAGTGGGATTTACCAAACCTTATTCAAGCGCTAAAGCAATGGAGGGACATAAACCACAGTGAGAGTGTCAACGATAGAGACAAGGAGAAACGAAGGGAGACAAAAGGGAGGCGAGAAGGTCTGTTCAATACCAATGTGAATGTCAGGAAACGCTCGTGTGTGTATTGTGATGACGTCAATCATAGTTCGCGCGAGTGTACGCGCGTGGTGAGCGTGGATGAGAGGAAAGGCATTCTAGCCAAAAAGAAATTATGCTTCAACTGCACCGGCCCTAAGCATCGAGCCAGTGAGTGTAGAAGTACAATCGTTTGTCAGAAGTGCAAGCAGAAGCATCACACATCAATATGCGCAGTGAAAGAGAGCTTAAAGACCGCGACAGGGGGGAGCACAAGCGTGGTTTATCCAATTGTCGACGTCAATGTGGAAGGAGTGGTGTGTCGAGCATTACTTGATACTGGGGCAGGAAGTTCCTACGCTTCCGCTGCACTGCTGGAAAAACTTCCAAAACGATCACAGTGCAAAGAAGTTCGGCGAATAGAGATGATGTTGGGTTCAACTACTCGTGAAGTAGCCATTTCTACCATCACCGTGGGAGCTACAAACGACAGCTACAAGATGAAAGTTGATGTGACAAGAGTCGACCGGGGCAAATTGCTCATGATCGGGAACCCACATTACCAGAAGCTGATTGATTCACACAGTCACCTCAAGGGAGTAATTATGGAGGACAATGATCCTAAACCATTCCTACCTGTGCATTTGATCCTAGGCACCAGTGCCTACGCTGCCATCAAGACAACCGAAGCACCTCGTGTTGGCCTCCCTGGAGAGCCGGTAGCAGAGAAGACCAAGTTTGGTTGGACTATAATGTCCCCTGGGAAAGAGTTTGACCATTCAAAAATACTCCTGACGCATACAAGCCAGTCAGATTATGAAGATCTGTGTAGATTGGACGTGTTGGGGCTGGAAGACAAACCTGAACATGACCAAGATACTGTCCATGCAGAGTTTCGTGAGCAGCTGGTTCGAGATCCTGAAGGGTGGTATGAAACTGGTTTACTTTGGAAAGGAAGCCACCCCCCTCTACCAAGCAACAAAGCAGGCAGTTTACGTCGATTAACACAACTCCGCTACAAGTTACAACGGATGGATACTACCGAGAAGTATGCTGAGGTGATCGAACAGCAAAAGTCAGAGGGGATAGTGGAGACTGCAACTGAACCACCAACAGGGAAAGAATTTTATATACCACACAAACCAGTGGTACGAATGGAAGCAGAATCAACAAAGCTACGTGTCGTATATGATGCTTCAGCCCGAGAAAATCCACAAGCACCAAGCCTAAATGATTGTCTTTATGCTGGTCCTGCACTTCAAAATCGCCTGTGGAATGTGCTGGTGCGCATGCGCTTCCATCCAGTGGCCCTGACTGGGGATATTAAACAGGCATTCCTGCAAGTGCGAATTAAGAAAGAGGAGAGAGATTCACTTAGATTCCATTGGAAACCTAACGAACAGTCAAAAGTGGAAACATTACGATTTACCCGAGCCCTATTTGGTTTGGTGTGTTCACCCTTCCTACTTAATCGAGTGGTGGAACATCATCTCGAATCCTGGGAAGTCCGTGAACCAGAGCTAGTTGCTGAAAGAAGCCTCTACGTCGATGACCTACTGAGTGGCAAGCCAACCGTAGCAGATGCAAGAAAGTTGAAAGAAGGAGCTATCAAGATCTTCCAAGACGCGAAGTTTACCTTGCACAAGTGGCATTCTAACGATCCTGAATTAGAAAGTGAAGAACCGAAAGTGGAGACGGAAGATACCTTTGCCAAACAGCAGCTCAGTACATCGACTGATCCAGAGTTTCGGCCTGTCGTGGAACAAGCCAACAGATCAGTTCAGTGTCGTGATTCCAGAGATGGAAACAACCGTAACTAGGAGAGAACTCTTACGTAACTTGGCAAGAATCTACGACCCCCTGGGTATTGTAGCACCTGTGTGTCTCAAGGGAAAGACCATCTACCGAGAGACATGCAAAGGAAAAACAGCATGGGATGCGCCGCTACCTGAATCACTGGCTATAGAATACAGTCGATGGGTAAGAGAATTGCCTAAAAGAGTTCCGGTTCCAAGAACTTTGACAACTCAGCGTGAAGCCATTAAAGAAATCGAGCTCCACACATTTGGTGATGCAAGTGCCAAAGGAGTCTGTGCAACCGTCTATGCAATTGTGAAGCAAAGTGCAAGTATCAACGTGGGATTAGTCGCTGCCAGAGCCAGATTGGCCAAGCAGGATTTGAGCATACCTCGCCTAGAACTCGTCTCTGCTCACATGGCAACGAATCTGATGGCGAATGTCCGACAAGCGCTCGTTAACATGCCTGTTACGAGATCCTATGGATGGTTGGATAGCACAGTGGCATTGCATTGGCTAAAGGGAGGAGGAGAATACAAGCAATTTGTCGCGAATCGTGTGAGAAAAATCCAAGCTTATCCTGACATCACCTGGCGCCATGTACCTACCCAAGATAACCCTGCAGACTTGGGCAGTAGAGGAGGGAAGGTGATGGGGAACCAATTGTGGTGGAAAGGACCTTCGTGGCTTACTAATCAGGATGAGTGGCCTCGAAAGATTGTAACGACCGCAAACCCCGAGAGCGAGGCAGAGGCCAAAGCAACAAGAGCAATATTCAACGCAGCCGTAGAATCAACCGACCCACTAGACGAGATCTTGGCTAAGTTTTCCCTAAGCAAAGCTATTAGAATCAACGCGTGGATCTCTCGGTTTGTGTATAATTGTCGAGCAAGAGTGACCAAGAAACAGAGACGGTTGGGACCGTTGATAACGCAAGAGATAAACGACCAACACGAATTCTGGGTTAAGCGAGCCCAGGTAAATGAAGACGACAAGGTGAGCGACGATAAGCAACACCTTGGTGTACAAGTGAATGGAAAGGGTGTCCTGGTGTGCAAGGGACGTTTGCAAGGTCACTATCCTGTGTTTTTACCTGACAACCACCTTTACACGACCAAACTGGTAGAGGACGCTCATCAACGCACCTTACTTGGGCCTTACCATGGCAAAAATTAGAGAGAACGTTTGGGTTCCGAGGCTGAGACGCGTAGTGAAGAAAACCATAAAGAGATGCCATGGTTGCCGACGATTTCATGCCAAACCAGTCAGCAGACCGTCACCAGGAAACTTACCAGTAGACCGGACAGAAGGAAACCGTCCATTCCAGGTGGTGGGAGTAGATTTCGCGGGCCCAATAAAGTATCGCGTCACTAAGAAGACAGAAGGAAAGGCGTACATAACGCTCTATGCATGTAGTCTAACTCGAGCTCTCTACCTGGAGCTTACTACGAGCATGGAAACTGAAGAGTTTATTCCTACCCTCAAGCGACTGATCGCAAGAAAAGGCAGACCTGAGAAGATCTACTCAGATAACGCAAAGACCTTCACTGCCGCAGCCAAATGGTTAAAGAAGGTACAACGAGACGACAAATTCCATCATTATCTTGCCAACGAAAATATCAAATGGCAATTCAACCTTAGTCGGGCCCCCTGGTGGGGGGGCCAGTTTGAGCGTATGGTTGGTTTGGTAAAATCTTCTTTGTATAAGTCAATTGGAAATGGCTGTCTCAGCAAGAATGAACTTCAAGATGTCCTATTAGACATTGAAGTAACTTTGAACAACAGACCTCTTGGGTATCAAGAAGACGACATCCAGATGCCAACATTGACACCGAACAGTTTGCAATTTGTTGGATCCACCCACATTCCTAACCAGGAACCCCACCATGAAGCTGATCCAGATTTACGTAAGCGGGCGAAGTACTTAAAGAAATGCAAAGATCACATGTGGAACAGATGGACGAAGGAATATTTACGAGCTTTACGCGAACGCCACAATTTGAAATATAATGCGAAGCCATGTATTCTAGCTGTGGGGGACGTGGTCATCATCTCTTCTGATGAGCGCAATAGAGGAAAGTGGCCGCTGGGAATAGTACAAGAGCTATACACAGGAAGAGACGGTGTTATTCGGGCAGCGAAGTTGAAGACTGTAAATGGCATCTAGAAAGAGCAGTCCAGCAACTCTACCCTCTTGAACTATCGTGTGATATAAATCCTTCAACTGACAGTGACCAACTCAACCCAGAAGCTGTGGTGTTTCGACCTACACGTGATGCAGCAGTCGCCGCCAGACTACGTATCCAAGAGCAAGAAAAGAATGACGAGTAACATTGAACGGTGCATAGACAACTCAGAATAGTTTGTTTATTATTCAATACTTTTAAGACGATAAAGTTTACACATATCAGACATTAATTAACATTTGAAACATTTAGTTTCCTTTTAGAACATATACCTTCAAAAGAAGCTATATGGGGGAGAGTGTCGGGAACTTGATATTTGTTTACAATAACAAGTCGATAGCCTGATTTAATCTAATTAGTGTAAGCCAATCAGGGGCCATCTTAGAAACGCATGTACTTTTCATCGTGAGAGAAAGCAAGACGGTCATGTAGAAAGCGAAACTGTGAACTAGCGAAGCGAAACTGTAATAATAGAAACTTTAAACCTGTGTGAAGTATTGGGGATTTAGGGAGGCAGATTTCCCCACAAAAACACGCAGCACGAAACACCATGTGAGAACAACCCTCCTACCCTCCCTAACGACACTCGGTAAAAGTATTCCAGAATATGGGATACATGTGACCAGCCCCGACCAGGGTCTTTTCGCAGCGAGCGTGGGGGGCGGGCGGCGTGCGCAGATAAGGCCCTGGGAACGAGGTTGGGGAATTAGTTGCATTTTGTTGACCAGAAAAATAAAAATAATAAAAATACAGAAGTGCAGCCCATTCTAAGACTTGGTGCTACCCCCCAGGGGGTAGCCCAAGTAATAATCAAATTCTGAAAATTAATATTGAAAACTAATATTGAATGTAGCATAGCGTCCCGTGTCTCGTAAAATAACGGTTTGATAAATTCAAGTTTAAAGTTTTCTATTGTCTATTGTATTCTGTTGTTTTCCATTGTGTCGTCTCATTATCTGAAAATCACTCTTTGCAATATTTATCCCCTTTTCACTGCACAAATAAAAAAATTTAACATCAGGAAACGAAAAAGCAATGATAAAAAAAAAATTCTAATAAAATGATTAATATTGTATAATTTTGTAGTTTTGAAAATATGAATTTTTGGAAAAATGTTGTCCAAGACCACCTTAATCCAACTTGGTACACAGTATATATTGCTGAACTTAGTTTTTTGCAATTTGATAAACAATCTCAATATCGCTGTTCTGTTGCAGATGTAAATTTTTATTAGATTTGAATTAACACAAATTTAATATGCCTTCAAAAACTGTCAAAAACAAATTATAAGGTATCCTAGAAAATATCTGACCAAATAGTGAGATTATCCACCATCCGGCCAGATTATTTGGCCAGATATTAAATCCGGTACACCCTTACTTGGCATGGTAACAGAAGATTATGCCTGCTTAGCATGACTGCAGCATTAGCCATGAACCATGCGTGCTTGGTACAAACACGGTGAGCTTGATTTAAAGGGTGAATCTTCCAAATTACAATGTGCGCTGTTTGTGATGAAACTGTGTTCTAAAACTGCATTCAGTCATTTAAATTTTAACGCAGGTTTAATTAGTGTGTATAAAATAACATACGTACACAACAAGTGCTCTGATTGGTCAATAACCTTGTATCCACCATAGAAATATCCCTGCCTTTAAATGTATTAATTAAATTAACTGCTATTTCTCTGTGCTTATTTTATAACACAAATAACAAATATGGTTAATTTCCATGTACGATACTTTGATCCAAACACTTGGGATGTTGCTCGACTTGAAGTGTTGCTTTACTTGAGGTGTTGCTTGACTTGGGAGGTTGCTTGACTTGGCATACAGTGTATTGCTCGACTTGGGATGTTGCTTGACTTGGGAATGCTTGACTTAATTGAAATGTTCTTGACTTGAATTGTGTTGCTTGACTTGAACTTGACTTGAATTGTGTTGCTTGACTTGAAATGTTCTTGACTTGAATTGTGTTGCTTGACTTGAGATGTTGCTTGACTTGGGATGTTGCTTGACTTGGGAATGCTTGACTTAATTGAAATGTTCTTGACTTGAATTGTGTTGCTTGACTTGAACTTGACTTGAATTGTGTTGTGTTGCTTGACTTGAAATGTTCTTGACTTGAATTGTGTTGCTTGACTTGAGATGTTGCTTGACTTGGGATGTTGCTTGACTTGAGATGTTCTTGACTTGGGATGTTGCTTGACTTGAGATGTTGCTTGACTTGAGATGTTGCTTGACTTGGGATGTTGCTTGACTTGAGATGTTGCTTGACTTGAGATGTTGCTTGACTTGGGAGGTTGCTTGACTTGGGATGTTGCTTGACTTGGGATGTTGCTTGACTTGGGATGTTGCTTGACTTGGGATGTTGCTTGACTTGGGATGTTGCTTGACTTGGGATGTTGCTTGACTTGGGATGTTGCTTGACTTGGAAGGTCGCTTGACTTGGGATGTTGCTTGACTTGGGATGTTGCTTGACTTGAGATGTTGCTTGACTTGGGATGTTGCTTGACTTGGGATGTTGCTTGACTTGGGATGTTGCTTGACTTGAGATGTTGCTTGACTTGGGATGTTGCTTGACTTGGGATGTTGGTTGACTTGAGATGTTGGTTGACTTGAGATGTTGCTTGACTTGGGATGTTGCTCGACTTGAAGTGTTGCTTTACTTGAGGTGTTGCTTGACTTGGGAGGTTGCTTGACTTGGCATACAGTGTATTGCTCGACTTGGGATGTTGCTTGACTTGGGAATGCTTGACTTAATTGAAATGTTCTTGACTTGAATTGTGTTGCTTGACTTGAACTTGACTTGAATTGTGTTGCTTGACTTGAAATGTTCTTGACTTGAATTGTGTTGCTTGACTTGAGATGTTGCTTGACTTGGGATGTTGCTTGACTTGGGAATGCTTGACTTAATTGAAATGTTCTTGACTTGAATTGTGTTGCTTGACTTGAACTTGACTTGAATTGTGTTGTGTTGCTTGACTTGAAATGTTCTTGACTTGAATTGTGTTGCTTGACTTGAGATGTTGCTTGACTTGGGATGTTGCTTGACTTGAGATGTTCTTGACTTGGGATGTTGCTTGACTTGAGATGTTGCTTGACTTGAGATGTTGCTTGACTTGGGATGTTGCTTGACTTGAGATGTTGCTTGACTTGAGATGTTGCTTGACTTGGGAGGTTGCTTGACTTGGGATGTTGCTTGACTTGGGATGTTGCTTGACTTGGGATGTTGCTTGACTTGGGATGTTGCTTGACTTGGGATGTTGCTTGACTTGGGATGTTGCTTGACTTGGGATGTTGCTTGACTTGGAAGGTCGCTTGACTTGGGATGTTGCTTGACTTGGGATGTTGCTTGACTTGAGATGTTGCTTGACTTGGGATGTTGCTTGACTTGGGATGTTGCTTGACTTGGGATGTTGCTTGACTTGAGATGTTGCTTGACTTGGGATGTTGCTTGACTTGGGATGTTGGTTGACTTGAGATGTTGGTTGACTTGAGATGTTGCTTGACTTGGGATGTTGCTTGACTTGGGATGTTGCTTGACTTGAGATGTTGCTTGACTTGAAATGTTGCTTGACTTGGGATGTTGCTTGACTTGGGATGTTGCTTGACTTGGGATGTTGCTTGACTTGGGATGTTGCTTGACTTGGGAGGTTGCTTGACTTGGGAGGTTGCTTGACTTGGGATGTTGCTTGACTTGGGATGTTGCTTGACTTGGGATGTTGCTTGACTTGGGATGTTGCTTGACTTGAGATGTTGCTTGACTTGGGATGTTGCTTGACTTGAGATGTTGCTTGACTTGGGAGGTTGCTTGACTTGAGATGTTGCTTGACTTGGGATGTTGCTTGACTTGCGATGTTGCTTGACTTGAGATGTTGCTTGACTTGGGAGGTTGCTTGACTTGGATGTTGCTTGACTTGAGATGTTGCTTGACTTGGGATGTTGCTTGACTTGAGGTGTTGCTCTAACCTAAAAAACACTTGCCTATTTCCTTGTATTTTTACGCTTTTCGAAAGTCTTTCAACATACAGTACCACTCGTATTTGGATCACAGACAACTGTAAGTACAGTACATATCACCCCAAATACGATATTACAGTACTGATATAGATCATTCTGCAAGAAGTGAATAGTTGTATATACCAAAATGTTTCATGATTTGAGCTTTGCGCCTTCGGTGAGAATTGAACTCACGTCTTCGCGAATCTATTGCGACAACTGAGCCACGTTTTTTGTAACTGATCTGGTTTCATGCAGGGTCTTAGAAAATTTCCGCACTCGCAGGATATCCTTACCATTAATTTCCTTTACAAGTTATCGAGTGTAAATGTCAATATTCTTCATATAATATTGTATTGTATGGTATGGTATTGCATTGCATTGCATTGCATTGCATTGCATTGGATTGGATTGCATTGCATTGCATTGCATTGCATTGTATTGGATTGCATTACATTGTATTGTATTGTATTGTATTGTATTGCATTGCATTGCATTGCATTGTATTGGATTGCATTGCATTGCATTGCATTGGATTGCATTGCATTGGATTGCGTTGTATTGCATTGCATTGCATTGCATTGCATTGCATTGCATTGCATTGCATTGCATTGCATTGCATTGCATTGCATTGCATTGCATTGCATTGCATTGCATTGCATTGCATTGCATTGCATTGCATTGCATTGCATTGCATTGCATTGCATTGCATTGCATTGCATTGCATTGCATTGCATTGCATTGCATTGCATTGCATTGCATTGCATTGCATTGGATTGCATTGGATTGCATTGGATTGCATTGTATTGCATTGCATTGTATTGCATTGTATTGCATTGTATTGTATTGTATTGTATTGCATTGTATTGCATTGTGTTGCATTGTGTTGCATTGCGTTGCATTGCGTTGGATTGCGTTGGATTGCGTTGGATTGCGTTGCGTTGTATTGCATTGCATTGCATTGCATTGCATTGCATTGCATTGCATTGCATTGCATTGCATTGCATTGCATTGCATTGCATTGCATTGCATTGCGTTGCATTGCGTTGCATTGCGTTGCATTGCATTGCATTGGATTGGATTGCATTGCATTGCATTGGATTGCATTGGATTGCATTGGATTGCGTTGCATTGCATTGCATTGTATTGTATTGCATTGCATTGTATTGCATTGCATTGTATTGCGTTGCATTGCATTGCATTGCATTGCATTGTATTGGATTGCATTGGATTGCATTGGATTGCGTTGCATTACATTGCATTGCATTGCATTGTATTACATTCTATTGCATTGTATTATATAAGACAGTTTCTACTTAAACAATTATATTATTTGCGATAGTTAAATCGATATTTAACTGGGTCTTCGCCCTCCGGCCTCGATAACAATCTATAATTATTGAAAACAATTCTTCCTTCTCACCCAGGTAGTTTTATCCATCTGCACAATCTATCCAGATGTCTTTCCACGACCGTCGATACAAAAACTCTGGGTCTTCTCCGCAAACAAACTGGTTATGGTCTTTCATTGTGTCGAGAAGCATTGGTTGAAAATGACAATGATTTAGAAGGTGCAGAGCAATGGCTTAGTGATCAGGCAGCAAAGAGAGGCTTACGAAGGGCAGAGAAGCTACAGCAGAGGAAAAGTGGAGAAGGATTGATTGGTGTTTTAGTGGAAGGAAATCATGCCGCTATGATCGAGGTACTGTAGGCAACCGCAGCATTAGGTTATTTCTGAGCAGTACTGTACATACAAATAGCGGAAGGCAATCATACCACTGTGATTGAGGTGCTGTGGGCTTCAACTCCCGGTCGGCACTAGATCAGGGTGAAGATACAGGCAATCATACCACTATGATCGAGGTACTGTAGGCTTCAACTAGATCAGATCAGGGTGGAGATACAGGCAATCATACCACTATGATCGAGGTACAGTGGCGCCCAGAAGTTTTTTAACATTGTTTGCGTGTAGTGTGCGTGTAACGTGGGTGTACACGGAAAAACTACACGCACTGTGTGAGTGTGTGTAGTAAATATGTGATCGTCGTTCTTGTCTATTAACGTATCATGCATGTTAATCAAAATTAAACACTCTTTTTCGAATAAACTCTTACGAATAAACTCACTCAGTCACTCTTCATATCGCCGTCAATTTTATTTGTTGTTCCTTTACAGCACAACATATAGAAACGCAATAATGCTACTGTAGGTTTAAAACATCCAAGTCATTGAATGTCCCTCTGTGATGGTCGTCGCTATTGTCTATCAACGTATCGTGTTAATAAAAATTAAACCCGCTTTTTCTAATAAACTCTCATGAATAAACTCACTCTTATTTATTTCGTTTCGTTTCTTCGTCGCCTACGAGTTTCTGATGATGTTGTGCAGCAGACGACGAACTCAAACTTAATTAAAAAAATTTTTTAAACAGTTGTGATTTGGCACAATCGATGCGTTTGTTTTTTAAGAAATAAAGTTAGCGAATAGCGAATAATTCAGTAAAGAGAAAGAATAAATATATATATATATATACAACTTAAATTCAACAATATACGGCTTTAGTGTTCTATAAATTCGTCCATGGACAATTTTGGGATACTAATTATCGTGGGAAAAGCTGATGAGCGCGAAATCGCAACTGTTTTAAAATATTATTTATTTCGTTTGAGTTTTCGTCGTCTACTGTACGACATCATCAGAAACTCGTAGACGACGAAAGCTGAAATGAAATAAATAAGAGTGAGTTTATTCATGAGAGTTTATTAGAAAAAGCGGGTTTAATTTTTATTAACACGATACGTTGATAGACAATAGCGACGACCATCACATGCGTCTTAATTGAAAACTTCGTATAGTGAGAGGGACATTCAAAGACTTGGATGTTTTAAACCTATAGTAGCATTATTGCATTCCTATAATGTTTGTGCTGTAAAGAAACAACAAATAAAATTGACGGCGATATGAAGAGTGACTGAGTGAGTTTATTCGTAAGAGTTTATTGGAAAAGCGGGTTTAATTTTGATTATTAAACATGCATGATACGTTGATAGACAAGAACGACGACCACACATTTACTACACGCACTGTGCATGTAGAGTTTCCGTGTAGTACACACACAGTGAGTGTAGTTTTTCCGTGTAGTACACTCATTGTGCGTGTAGTTTTTCCGTGTAGTACACCCACGTTACACGCAAACTACACCCACGATGATGTTAAAAAACTTCTGGGCGCCACTAACTAGATCAGATCAGGGTGGAGATACAGGCAACCATACCACTATGATCCAGGTACTGTAGGCTTCAACTAGATCAGATCAGGGTGGAGATACAGGCAACCATACCACTATGATAGTAATAGTAATAATAATAGTTTTTATTACCCATCTTTAGTATAAAAATACAATGGATTTACATAATTAGAGTCTCATAAATAAATAGCTAGTACTTAGCTTACAATATAGAATATTATATAAAATATTAAAACAATTTTGTTCTCGTCTATTTAAAATTATGTTATAAAAATGGTAAGAAATTGCTCTTGGAATGAAAGAAAGTTCATGTCTTTTGGTGCGCGAAAAGATAGGAGGCCGGCCACTATCAGTCCTTAGGTCGTATAAGTGTGTTCTTGGTAAAGGTAATAATTTATTGCATGGATGGCTTGTATCACTTTGGATTCGTTGGAGTTCACGGATAGTGAGATCGTCCCGTCTATGCTTTAGGCTTTGTAAGTGGTCACGGGGTAGACCTAGAATTCTCAGGCTCCTAGTTTGGATGTTTTCTACTTCATCTTCTAGGTATTGCGGGATTCCACTCCATATAGGTGCTGCGTACTCTAGTATAGGTCTAATTTTAGTTTGGTAGCACGTAATGCCGACATCTGTTGGTAAGTTTGCTCTGCGACATTCTCTCAAGCAGAAGAGTAGTTTGTTGGCTTTCTTGGTCATCTTTTCAATATGGCAATTCCATTTCAGATTCTTTTGGTGCCATATGCCCAACAATTTAAACGAACTCACTCTTTCTATTTCTTCATCGCCAATAAAAAGGGAAGGTGGTTCTGGGATTGAATTTCTGAAGCAGATCCACATGTCTTTTGTCTTTTTTGGGTTTAACATCATTTTGTTTCTAGCAGCCCAAGTGTGCATTGCTTCAAGAACCTCTTGCATGTGGCTTGGTGATCCCATATGAACAACTTCATCCTGGGTGCAATCGTCCGCATACTTGCATGTATTGATTTGAAGATGGTTAGGGACCGAACTTTCGAGGTCATTTATGTGTACGTTGAATAGCGTGGGCGAGATAACGGAGCCTTGGGGGACGCCAGTAGGAGATGGCTTAACTGATGATAAAGTACCCCCCAGGTTTACCTGTTGGGTCCTGCCTTCCAAAAAGCTCCGCGTCCACATCCAAAAGCCTTTTGTCACATTTAGTTCAGCAAGCTTAGTTAAAAGGATCCCATGATCCACAAGATCAAAAGCCTTTCGAAAGTCGATAAACAATGCATGAATGCCATTCTTGCCATCACGCGAATTGTCTGTATTGTTGAACCAGTTCTGGGAGATACAGTAGTTGCCAGCGCAGACACCGTTGACCGTTTACTGGTGAAGGCATGTTGGTTGTTATCAATCTTTTCAAAAACAGAGCTGTTTAGGTTTAGCTGCAACTTTTCGAGAACTTTAGCTAATTGAGGAAGTACGGAAATCTGACGAAAGTCGTTTTCAACATCGTTAGGAGGATAGACCTTAGGTACTGGAGTAATCAATGCATGTTTGTATGGTGTTGGGTATTTGAATTGCGTAATACTGCTACATATAATATGGTGGACCACAGGTGCTAGTTCTTCGCAAAATCTCTTTAATAACCAGGCAGGGATCTTGTCGCACCCGGTAGCTTTCCTAGGATTTAGTTGTCTGAGAGAAGTCTTGACTTGACCGATTGTAGGTGTAAGGGGAGTTTCCTCCTTCAGAAGATGTGCTATCTCAGAGAGACTTGGAATTTCGGTTGGGGGGAGATTCTGCCATGGCCTGGTAAAGATTTCCTGTAGTAACTCCGCAGTGTTAGCTGCTGCATCTTGTGATGGGCTCGTAGTGTTACCGTCTTCTGCTCCGGTTAGTTGATATATCGCCTTGTACCATTTCGCTGGATTATGTTTACGAAAACCTTCAGCCTTCGATCGATAGTATTGGGCTTTCGCCTTATTTACTAGTACGGATACTTTATTACACAGGTGGTTATATTTTATTGAGTCTCCTTTAGTAAAAGCTCTCTGCCTGGATTTGATTTCTTGTTTTAATGTGTAATGTCATCCATGGCTTGTCCGAGGCATGAACACGTATAGTACGTTCGGGAATTGTATCATCAAGCATACGTACTATGATTTCGGTAAACGCACTAACTTTGTCGTCAACATCGTGAGCATAGAAAACAGACATCCATGCCTCGAGGTTTAACTTTAGGCCGAGCGATATTAGATTACCAGGCTTCAACAGGCGTACTCTACGTGAAGATGGTTTAACTTTCTGTCTCACTTTAGGAAGTAGTAATAAACACTGATGGTCAGATCTGCCAACAGGGGGTAGGTGCAGGACATCAGTGTACAACTCAGACATATTCGTAAGTATTTGATCTAGGGTATTACTACCCCTCGTGGGAGCTCTCACGGATTTCTTTAGATTGAAACGCCTGCACAGCTGATTAAGGTTCATTTGGTTGAAATCTCCAGTGATTATTATACCAGCCGACGGATGATCATGCAGTATGGAGTCGAGTCCTCTAGTGATATATTCAGTCATTTCTCCTTCAGCTTCTACAGTCTGTCCTGGTGGATAATAGATGCCAACAACCGCAATCACACTAAATGGTCTAGGGGTCCTGGACGGTTTAAGTAGTAGCCATAATGCTTCTTTACCATCTTCTTCCAAATAGTTTAGACGGGTACTTGGTGTCTGAGTGCTGACATATGCCACAACCCCCCCTCCGAGTGTGGGTCGATCACGGCGATATAAGTTAAAGTTATTACCAAGCGATATAGCAGAATCTGGTATGTTCGTATTAAGCCAGGACTCTGTAATCATAATCAAGGTGGGTTTGTTTATGGTAACAATGCCATGTAGTTCAACCATCTTATTTATGATATGACAAATATTGGTAAGGAAGATTGATGGGAGGGGGCAAGAAATAGGCATATCGCAAGTTTTAATTGTTATGCAGTTGTTAGGATTGTGTTTTCTTGGCCGATTTTTAGGGATTCTTCGTGGGGAGGCAGGCCTCGGCGGAATTAATTGCGGTTCTATCGAGTCTTTCAGCCAGATTTCAGTTTAAAAAGCAGGACAGTTCTGTGGTATATTGGCTTTTATTCTCGAATTTTTATTGGAAATTCTCGAACTTATCCTCACAGGAATCGTTCTGTTAGGTACGGTGGAATGGGTGACGTTGTATGTTAATTGTACTACAGGATTTTCTATCACGGTAATGTTCGACTGACAAATTCCAGATAGTTCAACCATTCTTCCCTGCTCGTTCGTGGCCGAAAAAAATACTTGTGTTGCTTGTTATCTGCAGGCATTGGTATTTCGATCAGGAGTAGATGGCCCATCCATTCCGGTAACTGATGATTGACTTGGCTTTGTTTTTCTAAGCATACTTTATTGCGATTGTGTTGGTGACTCACTTGACCGGAATATTTTGAATCGGTTAAATTTCCATTTATTTGTGAGTGGAAGATAGCCTGTGAATGATGTTTAACTTTACTTCGTTTCACCTGGCTGACTCTCTCATAATTAGGTTTTTGATTCAACTGTAGATTCGTTTTGACATTGTTCTCAACGCGATGTGGTTTTGGAATTATTTTATTCTCCTTTGAAATGCATGACGATTTCGGTGGTATTTCCTGTGACTTTCCATCGTTGTTTTCGTTTTCGTCTCTTAGGGCATCGATGTGCTTCGATTTGATTTTTGTGCTCAATGTCAAGGGTGTTAATTTTCTTTGTACCATTTCTTATTCCCTTGGGCTTTTCTACTCGCTGGTATGCAGATTCGGGGCGGATTTCTATAGTTGGTGTAATTTCATTCAAGTTGGCTATCTTATCTTGCGTAATCAATATCATTGCAAGCCTTAGAGAATCACTTTCGCCTTCTGCTTTGGCCACTCTATCCTCCAGGGAACAAACTAGGTTGTTGTGATCGATAACTTCTTTATTCCTTTCTTTAATCATTATGGAAATTTTATTTTCTTGTTGTTTACATCTCTCTTTCTCATGCTCTAATTCACGTTCAAGATTAGTTATTTTGTCGGATTTTTCCATACTCGTGGGCTTCGGGACGCCTTTGGCATTGACCAAGGACTCGATCTGCTTTTGCATTATAACGATGTCCAACTTAACCCCTTCAAAGTCTGTTGCGTAAGGCCTACATGGACAATCACACCAAGTCGATGACAATGGGTTTGACTCATCACTATAATTCCTTGATATTTTAATTTCACTAGATTCGTTTAGATCGGACTCAGACACATGTTCGGGCCTCCGCGGGTGTCCTTGTGAGTTGGTCGTGGTTGTATCAACAGGAACGGCAGAACGATCGACGAATAAACCAGATAGATCAGTTCGAGATGGTGTCTGAGCGTCTAACAAACTGTTCTCCTCTGTCTTACCGTTGTCGGGCTTCGCTTTTGCTGATGAAGTTAGCGTTTTTTCACGGGCATTTATCAGAATCTCTTTCAGATAATTTCCATCTTTTCCTTGGAACAGAAGTGTTTTGTGTTTCCCGTTGTACCACGTTAAAATCAAATCGGAGTTATAACCCTTGAACTTCTTAGTTAAGCCACCAGGTGATGTCCATTTACCACTAAGACCGATGGTTTCTTCAATATATTTCTTCAAGGATTCAAAGCACTTAGTCCATTGTATACGTTTTCCATCGTAGGCTAGGCTACAGCAATCTTTACTGAGTGTAATAGATTCTATATTTTGATTTCTTAATATGTTATTTAGACATTTATCGGAGCTCGATAAAACGTGACCGTCAGCCATGACATACAAAGCGCAGAGTACTGTAGTCTTCAACTAGATCCAGGTACTGTAGGCTTCAACTAGATCAGATCAGGGTGGAGATACAGGCAATCATACCACTATGATCGAGGTACTGTAGGCTTCAACTAGATCAGATCAGGGTGGAGATACAGGCAACCATACCACTATGATCCAGGTACTGTAGGCTTCAACTAGATCAGATCAGGGTGGAGATACAGGCAATCATACCGCTATGATCGAGGTACTGTAGGCTTCAACTAGATCAGATCAGGGTGAAGATACAGGCAATCATACCGCTATGATCGAGGTACTGTAGGCTTCAACTAGATCAGATCAGGGTGGAGATACAGGCAATCATACCGCTATGATCCAGGTAATGTAGGCTTCAACTAGATCAGATCAGGATGGAGATACAGGCAATCATACCACTATGATCGAGGTACTGTAGGCTTCAACTAGATCAGATCAGGGTGGAGATACAGGCAATCATACCGCTATGATCGAGGTACTGTAGGCTTCAACTAGATCAGATCAGGGTGGAGATACAGGCAACCATACCGCTATGATCCAGGTACTGTAGGCTTCAACTATAGATCAGATCAGGGTGAAGATACAGGCAATCATACCGCTATGATCGAGGTACTGTAGGCTTCAACTAGATCAGATCAGGGTGGAGATACAGGCAATCATACCGCTATGATCCAGGTACTGTAGGCTTCAACTAGATCAGATCAGGGTGGAGATACAGGCAATCATACCACTATGATCGAGGTACTGTAGGCTTCAACTAGATCAGATCAGGGTGGAGATACAGGCAACCATGGCCGCTATGATCCAGGTACTGTAGGCTTCAACTACATCAGATCAGGGTGAAGATACAGGCAATCATACCGCTATGATCGAGGTACAGTACCGCTCAGAAGTAACCTAACAAAATCCGCGGACGATCCTCGGGTCATCCGCGGTTGAACCGCTGCATGTCATCCGCGGATCATCCTAGGTTCGACCTCAACCACTGCTGCGCTGTTCGTATGGCGTCATTTCACGAGTGTAGTATCGGAAGAAGTCGGTTATTTCCAAAGTTTAGCGTCCTACCTTCGCACGTTGTCTGCACTTCTTCGATTGGCGTTTGTCGTAGCTTGGCAAGTTCGTTTTCAAATACCGTTACCGTGTTTAAAATGATAATGGGAAAGCTATCTCGATACGTGAGGGAAAGAATCGTCTCACTGTCCAATCGACAGTTTCATGCTTTGATATCTAGCAACAATGGGAAAGCTATCTCGATACGCGAGGGAACGAATAATTTCAGTTTCTTCTTCTGGAGTGCAGGTTACTAAAATTACAGATCTGCTTCAAGATGAAGGAAATTAAAACTTCGAGATCTGCTTTAAACTTGTTTCTTTCCCGATAAGAATGAGACAAACATGGAGCGGCGGAGCGCGACAGTATTTTTAAGGGAAGCTGTATCAAAAGTCATACAGTCGTACTCTAGAAATAGCACCATTCGCGACAAACATATTTTTGTCTGAATATGTGAAGCCTGTGCCGCAGATAAAATATATGGTGGTGATATAAACGCCGTGACTCCGTGTGTGGGTCCGTTCATGCGAAGCATTCCAAGCTCTGTTTCACAATCATTCTCAGGGAAACATGAAGAGAAATTTTTGGATTTTTGATAAAAGTGTATTCATGAAATTTTCTATTCCGAGACTCGCTATTGCCACAGACGACAAAAAGGACACTAATGCCTGCTTCGCTACTTGCACTGTTGACATGCTTCTGCCACTGTTGACATGCATTTGGCCTGCTTTGCCACTGGCACTGTTGACACGTGGCCTGGTTTGCCACGCTTGAAACAAAACTGAAGCACTTTGAGTGACCGCGCGCTTCGATTGCTCAATATCAATTTTCAGGTAAAGTGATAAAGTTGGGCTATATGTCTACGCAGACTGCAAAAGTGGTTAATGAAGTTGTTAATGGTGACCATCTTCTAGCAGTTCTAGGGCAGTTTAGCACTTTAGCCTGACAAAATAAATCGGACACTCGTTGATTTGTTTACTTGTCCGATCACTCACGGGTCACTGCGGTGGCACTCTCTTTGAAAAGTTGTGTACTCCCTCATGATTTTATAGTATATATTGCATGGCGGTATTAGAGAATTACTCAACGGAAATTGACAATACACATGTCAAAAGCTCTGGCTTAACTTGAGGTTTTTTACGTTATCTTATAGTTCACATATAAGAGCAATCAGTTACAAGCAATGCCAATGATATAGTTCATTAAACAATATTTTTTAACGTAGTACGGTTTGGAGTTTTGAAACCTGTCAATGGACCGCATTATATGCACGTGATAAGATCGACCGCAATATTATTAAGTTCGACCGCTTTGGTCGGATATATAGATCAAAGTGTAACTTAATTTCAAACGTCGAATTTATCATGTATCTAGGTTCGACACATGATAAGTTCGACGTTTGAAACGGGATGAGTTATATAATATACCATGAGTTTAAGAAACATGCGAGTAGCAAAACATGCCGTTGGGTCAATAATCGGCTTGAAACACAACAGTAATAACATAATCGTAAATCGTATCAAGATGCCCGTTAAATTTTCTTCTCCTAAATGCTTTCACGCAATAATAGTTATTTAGTAAGACTGTTTCGGGAGAGATTATTGTTAACGTTATTTCAGAAATTCAAACATAACAGGCTTTGTGCATTTGTAGCAACGCCGCCGTCGCCGTTGTTAGGAGTTCAACCACGAAATCGTTATACATTGTATGCACAATACAGAGACTAATAAAAATGACTTCAAAACTACTCCAATGATTACTAGTTAATAATTTCCTTTGTTTTGAACTTGATATTGCAAGTTAATTGACGTCCGCGTCATGTCTTTCTGTTGCCGGCTTTTGGTCGGATGAACTCGGAACCCGAAGCGTTTAGTCGACCGTTGCGGTTAGATGTGTAGACCGCAACCTAACCGCTACCTCACCGCTACCTCACCTCAACCTCACCGCAACCTCACCGCAACCGCAGTGTTAGGTTACTTCTGACTGGTACTGTACTGTAGACTTCAACTAGATCAGATCAGGGTGGAGATACAGGCAATCATACCACTATGATCGAGGTACTGTAGGCTTCAACTAGATCAGATCAGGGTGAAGATACAGGCAATCATACCACTATGATCGAGGTACTGTAGGCTTCAACTAGATCAGATCAGGGTGAAGATGCAGGCAATCATACCGCTATGATCGAGGTACTGTAGACTTCAACTAGATCAGATCAGGGTGGAGAAACAGGCAATCATACCACTATGATCCAGGTACTGTAGACTTCAACTAGATCAGATCAGGGTGGAGATACAGGCAATCATACCGCTATGATCCAGCAACTGTAGGCTTCAACTAGATCAGATCAGGGTGGAGATACAGGCAATCATACCGCTATGATCGAGGTACTGTAGGCTTCAACTAGATCAGATCAGGGTGGAGATACAGGCAATCATACCGCTATGATCCAGGTACTGTAGGCTTCAACTGGATCAGATCAGGGTGGAGATACAGGGAATCATACCGCTATGATCGAGGTACTGTAGGCTTCAACTAGATCAGATCAGGGTGGAGATACAGGCAATCATACCGCTATGATCGAGGTACTGTAGACTTCAACTAGATCAGATCAGGGTGGAGATACAGGCAATCATACCGCTATGATCGAGGTACTGTAGGCTTCAACTAGATCAGATCAGGGTGGAGATACAGGCAATCTTACCGCTATGATCGAGGTACAAATGCAAGCCCCAGACCTTGGATTTCATTGTCAAATGCCGACCGGATTGCCGACCTATCATCATGTCAAGATGGCAAAAAATTGCCGACCTACTGTATGAGTTTTGTGATGCGAATTCAGAGCAAAAGAAAAAAGCAGACGAAGCAATAATCTTGCCTTTACATCTTTCAACTTTAAGGACAATGTATGCTAAACTTCTCTCTTGATATCCAGAGTTATTTCAATAGTAAATCATAAGCTACCGAAATGTGATCACCGCCATTTTGATTTAGTTGGTTTACCGCAGGCGCTCACATACATGTAGCCTACACTTCTTAGTTTCTGGACTGCTCAGATGCCACAATTGCTGCTACATTATGCAACGGGAAATTTGCCGATCTGCTTTAATTCCGAGGCCTAAAGCCCGATAACGTCCAGCCCAGGAAACAACTTGTTTGTCATCTTCTGATTCAAAACACATGGAATCAGACTTTTCCTAATGCAACCCAGATATAGTGGCAGAAATACTTATATTAACCATGCCTACTTTTTATATAATAATGAAGAATATATTAGCGCGTATTTCGCAGCAATCTGAGATAGCTATCATATTTACCCATTGGTATATACAGTACTGCTAAGAAATAACCTATCACTGCGTCCTCGTCTGCGTTCGTCTAGCGTCCGTCTTGCGTTCGTCTAGCGCCCGTCTTGCGTTCGTCTAGCGTTCGTCTAGCGTCCGTGGTTGGAAACTCCTATCAATAGTCCAATTTTGATAAATACCCCTACTAAATTGAGTGGAGATACCACCACGCTGAGAGACCTATCTCTATTGAGCTCGATATCGTCTTCATCTGAAACTAAAAACAGTCAAACCCAACCAGTGTATGTTGAATCCGACAAGGCCGTTGACGCATGCCGATGTTCATGCCGAGGTCTAGCTACGGGCGTCCAAGGAATTAAACTAGATATTGTAATACTAGAAAAGCAAGTCAATGCTTTATTTAGCTCAAAGTCAGAAGCGGAATTGAAACAGAATGAAAATCAAACAGATCTTGAAAGCCAACTTCGAGAAGTCAAAGCTGCATTGTACTTGTAAAAATTTAAAGAGTCAAATCATTTCAGCTGAAAAGAATAATAAAATTATTACCAAAGGAAAGGACGATATTATATATTCCCTTGAGAACCAACTAACAAAGGTTGAAAATGAGAAAAAATCACTTAACAAACGTGCCATGAAAGCTGAAGAAGAAAGAGACTCGATAAAATTAGCATTTTCCTTAATTATTCAAGATAATACTATAGAACATTGGAAATCAACTCAACAAACCAGGTAATCGAAGAATAAATTCAAAAACCCGATCGAAAAGCATTCAGAATCTCCATCTATTCCCTTGTCAAACCAACATAAATCTTTATATGACGAACACAAAGAAGTAGAAAACAACTACGGAGAATTGAACGACACCAACAACGGCGGCGAAACCAACACTTGATTAGATTGGCTGATAATTCTATCCCTGATAATTTTATCCCTGATAATTTTATCCCTGAGGAAACACCAAGTAAAAACGTAGATGATAAAAGTCCATTTGAAGCTGTTAAATCCAAATTAAAAGGATTTACCGCAGGCCACATTAATATAACAAGTCTCCCAAAATATATTGATCAGCTAAGAGTGTATTTATGATCAACCATTTCACGTTCTAAGAGATTGTGTAATAATATTCATGACGATTTTGTGAAAATAAGTGGTTACGAAATTTTTCGAAATGACAGAAACAGAGAAGGAGGTGGAGTAGCTTTATACAGTACATCAAAACCTCTCTGAATGGTTATAAACGAAATGATCTTGTGCCAATGGGACTCGAAGCAATATGCATGGCAATTAGGAGACCAAAGGCAAATTATAGTGATTTTTATAGTGACTTGGTATAGACTCCCAAATAGCAATATTGAAATTATGGACAAATTTGAGATCCTCGTTCGTAGTCTTGAAGCTGAAAATTTATCCTTCATGTTTGTTGGTGATTTAAATTGTAATCTATTAGAATCTCCTAAAAAAGGGCACACAAAGCGTCTTGTTGATATATTAGACGTATATCAACTAAAACAAATTATTCAGGAACCCACGAGAGTAACTAAGGATACAAAATCATTAATTGATCTCATGGTGACCAGTGATGCTGATAATATTTCGAGTTCTGGGGTGGTTTCATTAGGTGTAAGTGACCACAGTTTGGTATATGTTTGCATAAAGATAGCAATGAATAGATCTCAACCAAAATTGATCCAATCGAGAAATTTTAAGCACTACAATAAGGAGCTTTTTTGTAATGAATTGAGGAATGCATTATTGCATGATTTTAATAAGAAATTAGATACAAACCCATTGTGGGAACAGTGGAAAACTATTTTTATTAGTATTGCAGATAAACATGCTCCATTCAGAACTCGGAGGGTAAAAGCTCTTATGCACCCTGGTTGACTAGAGAGATCAGAAATGAAATGTATCATCGCGATTACTTGAAGCGAAAAGCAATTCAATCAGGATCGGCACATTATCATAATGCATTTAAAAAAGCTAGAAATAGAGTTAACAAAATTATTACTGAAGGAAAAGCAAGATATTATTATGAAAATATCACTGAAAATAAACATAATCAAAAGGAAATCTGGAAAAATATAAACGAGATGAGAGGTAAGGGCTCCAAAACGACTTCTATCTCAAGTCTCCAAGTAGCTGAGCAAACTATTTATTCTGAAAATGAGATAGCGGAATAATTAAATTCATACTTTGTAAATGTTGGTCCTATAGCCTCGCTCAGGATATACCACATGGTGACATAGAAGCAAATAGCTATGTTACACCAGCAAAAAACTCATTTACATTTAAACAAATTAAATTGACTGATGTTTTCAAATTAATATATTGTGTAAAAGGCAAAAAGGCCCGTGGTCCAGATAAAATATCTGCTTTAATATTAAAGATTCGGCCAGTATTATTGCACCATCATTGACAAAAATATTTAAGAGTTCATTGTTAACAGGCATTTTCCCTAGTGATTGGAAAAACGCAACGGTATCTCCAATTTATAAATCAGGAGATACAGGTAAGACAAATTGCACAAATTACCGACCTATATATGTTCTTTCTGTAATTGCAAAGCTTTTTGAAAGGTTGACCGTTCAACAGTTGACAATTTATTTAGAAGAAAATGGAATCTTAACCAAATATCAATTTGGCTTTAGAAAGATGCATTCTATATACTGTAACATCACTTCTTAATGCTACAAATAACTGGCTTGTATAAATATCGATAAGGGTTTGATAAATAGTGTTGTATTTCTTAACCTTCGGAAGACTTTGACACCGTTGATCATCAAATCCTTATCGGTAAGCTTGAATTGTACGGTATACATGTAACAGGAACTGCCTTGGAATGGTTTAAATCTTATCTTGCGTATCGTAAACAAACTTGTAAAATCAATAATACAATTTCTACAAGTAAAACTATTGAATATGGTGTGCCTCACGGATCGTATTTAGGACCTCTCCTTTTTCTCCTATATATAAATGATCTACCTAATTGCTTGGAATTTTCGGCACCATCTATGTTTGCAGATGACACTAATATTACTATTGCTGCAGATAGTGTTGATAAGACGGAATTAAAACTAAATTCTGATTTATCTAAACTTCATGCATGGCTTGTTGCTAACAAGTTGGCGTTGAATGTATCCAAGACTGAATATGTTTATAGGGACTAGACAGCAGTTATATAATTGATGAGAAACTAAAATGGGAGCAACATAGACAACATCAGCAAAAAAGTATCTATGGGTATTGGAGGGATAAAACTTCTAAAGCCTTATCTACCAAAAGATAAATTAAGTGACGTATAGAATGCAATCGTGAAACCCTACTTTGAATACTGCTCGTTAGTCTGAGGAATTGTAACAAAACATTACAATCAAAACTCCAAAATCGAGCAGCCAGGGTGATTAGTGGCCATAACTATGAAATTCGTTCAAAAGACATACTACATAAGCTAAATTGGAAATCGCTTAATTATAGGCGGTTAGAACAGCTTCTTGTATTGGTTCATACAATATTTAAAAAAGAAGCCACACAAACAATGATTAGTCAATTTCAAACTGAAAACTTAAGGTATAATCTTCGTAGTAATAATAACATGATGATGTTGTCTAAGCCTGGGACAAACGCCATGAAGCGCAGCTTCAGCTATAAAGCTGCTAAGGTCTGGAACACTCTACCACTATCACTAAAACAAGAATCTATCTCTGTTGATGTTTTTAAATCTAAATTAAAGATGAACCTAGATAGTGAACTTTTAGTTAATTTAGATTATTAGACTTTATATCTTTGTAATATAATTATTTAATAGGCATTTTAATGTTAGTATTTTAATAATGTAAGACACGGCCCTATGAAAAGCAACATTTTAATTCACTTTTATATTTGTAATATTGTTGATAGGCTACCGTGGATAAAGAGTTTTAAATAAATAAATAAATAAAACAAATGTCAACAGACCTTTTCAATACATACAGCAAATTGTGTGAGGAATTCCGTTAAAATGTTGATTGCGAAGAAATGCAAAATTTAAATGTGGCAGGACGCCAGGAACTGAAGCGAAACGAGACTTTATAGTGACATTTCCTTTGGCAGAAGTTTTATTTAAAAAAAGGTGTGCCAGAAATAGATAGTTACGAACAGGAAAACTGACTAAGCAACGTTAAAGAAACAAAAACTAATCTAAACTAGCAGTAGATTTAGTACTGGACGACCCTAGATCTATCTTTGTAATTAACCCAAGGTTACACACGCCGATTTCTGTGGCAATAATAAATAGTGTTGCAAGATAAATCGGGCATCCGCCTACATATATTGACTTATCGGATATTTTTCACTATCGTCCTGTATTTTGGAACGTTTTCTTATCTGTATTCATGATATAATAATTGTATTGATAAAGCGTGGCAAATTCTTGATCCCGTATCAAAAACTTACAATGCTTTGGCGACGCTAAAATCTGTGTTGAATGGCAACGTTACACATAAATCAACGTGAGTGAAGACGCGTTTACACGATGCGACAAAAATATGCACAATTCAATAGATTCCTAATTAGTTCCAGTTGATAGCTAATATAAGACAAACTAGAAAAAAAAAGTGGCTCGCGCGACATTTTTCGCCAAGTGAAAATCCAGCCTAAATGGACTTATTTTGGCGACTGTTGTTTGGTGCACATGTCCCAAGGAAGTTGAAAGATTTCAACTTTCCACGCAACATTCTCATGTCGCAAAAAACCTCGTTAATATTTTGCGATTTTATTGCGTATCGCATGTTTTGGTCGTAACGTCAGTGAACGCAGATAGCTCATTACTTAATTCGGCATAATTAATTTTATCGTCGTCTCGATGTTACTCATTTGCTCGTCGATGACGTTTTGATCATTGACACTTAAATGGGATTCCTTCCACTGCGTTGATGGAAGTTCGATGGTATCGAGCGATAAACTGTCCTACTACAGCAAACCGCGATGTTTTGATTCCTTTCTAATGACACAATTCGATTCCTGGCGAATTGAGAAAGCTTTCCCATTCTGATCGATGTGAACACAAGATTCCGAGTGATAGAGCAGGAGAAAGTACAGCGTTCAGCGAGACGCAAGACGGACGCCAGACGGATGCAAGATGAACGCAAGACGGACGCAAGACGAACGCAGACGAGACGCTAGACGGCGCAAGACGGACGCAGACTAGACGCTAGACGAACGCAAATCAGACCACCTGGATATAATATGAAAAGGAGAAATAAGAGAACTTCAATGTGTCGAAAAAAAAATACTTAAGTAAGAGTACTTAGGTATATTAGTGAACGACGTTTCGGACAATGTACCCATTTGTCCTGAAGAAGGATACATTATCTGAAACGTCGTTCATGTATATACGTAAGTACTCTTACTTAAGTATTTATACCACATCAAGTTAGCAACAAAGCACTTCAAAACACTTCGTTATCGTATGAAAAGATAAACACGCAATGCACGACGGTTGACACTCAGACAATGTACCTATCTGACTTGAAGAAGGATACATTGTCTGAAACGTCGTTCCTTTGTTTCTCCTTTTCATATCCAGTTCTTTGAGGACTTAGTAGCTTTGATATTCATTGCAGCTTTGATATTTATTGCAGCTTTTATATTTATTCCTACAGATAATAACTGCTAATAAGTACTTTTCTCCAAGTAACTTTGTGTTATGAATATCGTCGGCAGCTATTCTAATTCCATGTTTGTTCAATGGTTGTTCCGAACAGTATATCCAAGGGATTACTGAACCAATTAAAATAATCTTAGGTAGTTTCAACGTAAAAGTTGCTCAAAAAACTTTCTTGACATTGGGTCATATTTTTGCAAAACCTAAAGATCGTATTGCGAAGGAACAGAGGAAAGACGCCATTTATTCCATTCCGTGCAATGATTGTGATCAGAAGTACAGGGTACATCGGTCAGACTAAACGTCAGTTTCGTACGCGTTTAAAAGAATACCAAAAGGCTGTTTTATTTTCATAAAAGGAAAATTCCATGAGATTGCCTTGGAAAATTTCAAAATTATTACCACTAATTCACGGTACCGTCAGAGACGTTCTCTGGAGGCTTGGCATATTAGCGCCCATAGATAACGTCATCATCCATTCTATGAGGGTATAAATAGGGATCCGTAGAATGTAGGTTATAATTAGCGCGTGTTTATCGTATAGTCTTGTTGCAGCAGCTGTTGTTTGTTGTTGTTGTTGTTTTTGTTGTTGTTGTTGTTGTTGTTGTTGTTGTTGTTGTTGTTGTTCAGGACTTCATTTCTTTCTTTATTAGGTTTTATGCGAAACTGATTTCGTCGCTCAGAACAGCTTCTTTCAACACCTAGTTGCTAGGACTACAACCGCTGCCCTTCAACATCGCAAGATGATTGTGCAAAGTGGACTAGATCTTGGAGGTAGTCTTATTCATTTTCGTGAAGTCTTACTGACCCACAAACTGAAAGAAATGTTGATACCACAGTCCAGAGAGACCGTCAATGATATTTTACTTCAAGTGACTGGACGCCTAGGAGAACGAATAACGTTAGGGCGTGCTATTACAATGACAACCGATGAAACGTCAGTTATGGGTTGCTATGCCCACGGACCTTTCACGCAAGACATCAATGGCTGCGCGATGGGAAAATACGCGTCACTCGTTGCCATGCAACCGAGGATTGATAATGGTGACGCTAGAGAACTACCTGGTCTTACCAAGCGATTGAGTCAACATATTGTTGGTATGAATCCAACGTTAATTTCATTGGATGAGGCGAAGGATGGTGACATTGATAAAAGTGAAGTACTGATGGAACAGCAATATCTTATGGATGAAAGTATAACAGTGAAGGAACTCTTGGATAAAAATAATGTCGTCATTGTTGACTTTCTACGAATGGAGTGTGGAAGGGAGTAAATTGTATACTGTCGCCAAGACAGACAGTGATCTATTTTAATGTAATACTACGTTTACCTGAATTACAATATACCGAAAAATTATCAGAGGGTTTAAAATATTGCATATCCAATATATCTGGTAAGTCAAAAGACTTCTCACCAGGATACAAGAATACAAAATAAAGATATTTACAAAACATGATGTAAAATAAACAAAATACAACATTACTAATACTAATTATTAGCTATAAAATAATTTCTTAAATATTTACTCTTAAAACTATGTAGAGATCTACTTTTTCTAATATTTGAACTTAATGAGTTCCATATCTTAACAATGCTATATTCAAACGTTTCTATATTTGTTTATGTTTCCCTGGAGGTAAGTACAAGTTATTTGCAGAACTCAATCTAGTTGTTCTTTTTTTTAACATCAATAACAACTTTATTAAAAACTTATAAAATTATCTACAAATAATTATTTAAAATATTTTAAAATTGTAGTCTGGAGTTCGTTCATGATTACATTTTAGATAAAATGTTAAAAAGTTTATCTTAAGTTTATCTTGCTGTTTAGCCTATATCTGGAATTCGGCTCTCAGCACTATAGTCAGGTCAATAGTCTCACTTATCAATGATGAGACATCTGGTCGGCGGAGTGAGGAACGAGCACCTCTAAGACACATTATAGATGAACGAAGCAGAGAAAAACTTATCTTGCATCTGGGCCAGAATAGAGTAAGACGATATGGTTGATTACGTTTCTCCGACATTAAGGCTGCAATTCTGCGATATACCACGGCGGCAATTGGTCCCATGCCTCCTGAGGTGGAGAAGACCAAGATGGAGAAGGTTCCGTGTTCCACTTCTCGTATTCTCTCATCATAAGCGCTCTTCTTTTCTTGCTCATTTCGATGGTCGCATTGACTAATTGAGGTATTGCGATTGCTCGGTGCGAAAGGGTTAAAAACCCGTACATAAAAAAATGCACGTTGCCTATCACGACCCCAAAAATGTTCAGCCACAACATCTAATCTGGCTCCATCTTGGCGATTGGCAGTCTTATGAGTTAGACGTTCGTTGGTGATTGGCTGTAAGATGGTTCAATTCCAACTCCACTACATACTTCGGTCAGGAAATCGGCTGTGATATCACGGAGTTCATTGTGTCGGATAGAGGGATATCCACCACGCGGACAGCTCAATGCATGCTCCACAGAGAATGGTTTTCCACAGACACAGTTGGATGGAAGATTTGCAGGGCGCCAACCATATCTAAGACAAAGGGCATCGCGGAAAGCACCTTTGCAGTGCAAATCCATGCTCGGCAATGGGTAAAGTTGATAACCAAGTCGAAGCTCCCTTTTCACTGGACACCTTGAGGGCTCTCTGTACGTTGTCGGACAATTTGTCTAAAAGATCCGTTGCTGTCTCCAACTCCTGCTTTCGACGGATGGTACATGTTTCCGATTTCGCTTGTGTGTCTTTGACACTTGTAGGACAAGACATCGACTGTTGGAGGATAAGAGCTACAAGAGGAGCTGTTATTTCCATGGAGGAGTTGAATTGATACGTTGACCATCTCACAGGATTACTGATTCCAAGACCACCAAGGCGTACTGGTAAGGCAATAAGGTGTCGTTCTTCCTGACTGAATTCAGACTGTCCTGTAAGGGCAGGTAAAAATCGAAGGTGAATTGCATCTTCAAGTGGCTGTAGGAGATCATCTGTGGTTGAGTTAGGGCGATTGTCATATATTACAGACCTAAATCATTAAGTCTTTTATAGACCATAATATCTTTATGATAATCAATACTATCCACCATAGGCATCCATTTAAGAATGGACTTGCCTGACAAACCTAAACAATGTTGGTCATATACTAGAAATACGTGTACGCAACAACCCCTCGCTCGATGTATGATAATACTGCTACAATGTACGCAATTTGGCGCATCCTAATTAATTGGGCGCATCCTAATTAATACGAGAAAGCCTGGTCAAAATAAATAGGATATCGTAATAAATATTTTTTTCAGTAAAGAGAAAAGAAAAACTCGAAATTTGGAAAAAGGAGAAAAATCGGAGAAAAGCCACAGCCGCTCGAAACCTCGGGTCTTGACTCTTAGTAGACAGAAGCTTAGTAATACAAACTTTTCGTACATTTTATAAATAAACAACCAACTAATTTTTCCTGTGATCAATTATTTGAGCTTTTATATCTTCATATATAGACGCCTTCGAAGCGACAAAGCGTCCCCAGTTCGGAAAGTTTCTACGAGATTCATTTAAATCTCTTTCATTTGAACAACGTTCGACTTGCCAATGTGATGAATAAAATGATTTTAAGTTCACTTTGTAAATAGCAAAAACAAATATCAAACTTTTGAAGTCCGAAAGGTGAAAACGAGTAGAGGTTTCCGATTGCCAGCCACCCAGGGGTTGTTTCATACACGTATTTATAGTTTCTTGTGCACATGTTAAGAAGTTGTACTGGAAAAAACATTATTTTTTCGCTTTTTTATCGCTTTCGGCTTTTCTTTCGAAATATATTTAGCGAAGAATGACGCAATTGTTACCATGGTAACTAACTGATTTTTCATTTATCAAATACAAACTGATTATAACATGTTCCGGCGACAATATCTTTTGAAATACTAACTCTACGAACTCATGAGATACTGATATCATATTGATAATGAAAGCTTGAATAACAGACTCGGAAATACGTACGAAAATATATTTGTAAATAATTGTTAACATCTTTAAAAAAGCGAAAACACTTACAGGTTTGCCATTGAACGGCTTTTAAATTTACGAACTGTCAAATTTTCCAGACATCTTCCAGCTTCCAATGACGATATATTTCGAACTACAGAAAGCTTGACTAACTGACTCGGACATACGTACACAATATCTTCGTATTAACTTGAAATTGCTAACCGATAAAACACTGAAAAGGAATTAAAGGAGTTGGCCTTCGGACGCTATACTATACATCAAATGAAAGCTTGAATAAATCACTTGTACAGAATATCTTTATAACCGATTACTAACATCTTTAAAAAAGCGAAAACACTTACAGGTTTGTCCCTGAACGGCTTTTGAATTTAATACGAACTGTCAAATTTGACATCTTCCAGCTTCAGACGACTATATATTATTTTGAACTACTGAAAGCTTGACTGAAGTTACGTACACAAAATAAACAGTGAAAAGAAGATGCCTTCGGACGCTATAAACTTACTTGAAAGCAACATTAAGTTAGGCTGTGTATGCGGGTTTATTACAGTACCGTAAAGAAGCGAAAAGATTAATTGTCAATTCTTCCAATTTCGCCAAAATGTCCATCATGTTTCCTGTTCGTAATCGTAACACGCTCGTGTGTTACGACACTTTACGGCGGTCCGTCCAAAGGAATGTTAGGAATGTGTAGCAAGCTCAGCTGGAAACACATGGAATCGTGAAGGGACTAAACGCCGGTCGATATTATCACCCTCGTCCTCAGGCCTTCGGCCGGCGCTTCGCGCCGGACGAGGGGATTACAGACCTAAATCATTAAGTCTTTTATAGACCATAATAGCTTTACGATAATCAATACTACCGACCAGAGGCATCCATTTAAGTGCCAAAAACATATCCTTACTATTAGGATTTTATTAAATTACTGTTTTGCAATTATTGTTAAAAACAAAATTGAATTATACAGTATTAACCTTCATGTAAATACTTATACTTCGTTGTTGAATAACAAATATAATAAGATCAATACAATAAATAAGGACTAGAGATTCATATCTACGTGTTCAATATTAAAAGTACTATAGGTTCACTATTAAAAGTACTAGATATTCATATCTACGTGTTCACTATTAAAAGTACTAGAGATTCATATCTACGTGTTCACTATTAAAAGTACTAGAGATTCATATCTACGTGTTCACTATTAAAAGTACTAGAGATTCATATCTACGTGTTCAATATTAAAAGTGCTAGAGATTCATATCTATGTGTTCACTATTAAAAGTACTAGAGATTCATATCTACGTGTTCACTATTAAAAGTACTAGAGATTCATATCTACGTGTTCACTATTAAAAGGACTAGAGATTCATATCTACGTGTTCACTATTAAAAGTACTAGAGATTCATATCTATGTGTTCAATATTAAAAGTACTAGAGATTCATATCTACGTGTTCACTATTAAAAGTACTAGAGATTCATATCTACGTGTTCAATATTTAAAAGTACTAGAGATTCATATCTACGTGTTCACTATTAAAAGTGCTAGAGATTCATATCTACGTGTTCACTATTAAAAGTACTAGAGATTCATATCTACGTGTTCACTATTAAAAGTACTAGAGATTCATATCTACGTGTTCACTATTAAAAGTACTAGAAATTCATATCTACGTGTTCAATATTAAAAGTACTAGAGATTCATATCTACGTGTTCAGTATTAAAAGTACTAGAGATTCATATCTACGTGTTCACTATTAAAAGTACTAGAGATTCATATCTATGTGTTCAATATTAAAAGTACTAGAGATTCATATCTACGTGTTCACTATTAAAAGTACTAGAGATTCATATCTATGTGTTCAATATTAAAAGTACTAGAGATTCATATCTACGTGTTCACTATTAAAAGTACTAGAGATTCATATCTACGTGTTCAATATTTAAAAGTACTAGAGATTCATATCTACGTGTTCACTATTAAAAGTGCTAGAGATTCATATCTACGTGTTCACTATTAAAAGTACTAGAGATTCATATCTACGTGTTCACTATTAAAAGTACTAGAGATTCATATCTACGTGTTCACTATTAAAAGTACTAGAGATTCATATCTACGTGTTCAATATTAAAAGTACTAGAGATTCATATCTACGTGTTCAGTATTAAAAGTACTAGAGATTCATATCTATGTGTTCAATATTAAAAGTACTAGAGATTCATATCTACGTGTTCACTATTAAAAGTACTAGAGATTCATATCTACGTGTTCAATATTAAAAGTACTAGAGATTCATATCTACGTGTTCACTATTAAAAGTACTAGAGATTCATATCTACGTGTTCACTATTTAAAAGTACTAGAGATTCATATCTACGTGTTCACTATTAAAAGTGCTAGAGATTCATATCTACGTGTTCACTATTAAAAGTACTAGAGATTCATATCTACGTGTTCAATATTAAAAGTACTAGAGATTCATATCTACGTGTTCACTATTAAAAGTGCTAGAGATTCATATCTACGTGTTCAATATTAAAAGTACTAGAGATTCATATCTACGTGTTCACAATTAAAAGTACTAGAGATTCATATCTACGTGTTCAATATTAAAAGTACTAGAGATTCATATCTACGTGTTCAATATTAAAAGTACTAGAGATTCATATCTACGTGTTCACTATTAAAAGTACTAGAGATTCATATCTACGTGTTCAATATTAAAAGTACTAGAGATTCATATCTACGTGTTCAATATTAAAAGTACTAGAGATTCATATCTACGTGTTCACTATTAAAAGTACTAGAGATTCATATCTACGTGTTCAATATTAAAAGTACTAGAGATTCATATCTACGTGTTCAATATTAAAAGTACTAGAGATTCATATCTACGTGTTCAATATTAAAAGTACTAGAGATTCATATCTACGTGTTCAATATTAAAAGTACTAGAGATTCATATCTACGTGTTCACTATTAAAAGTACTAGAGATTCATATCTACGTGTTCACTATTAAAAGTACTAGAGATTCATATCTACGTGTTCACTATTAAAAGTACTAGAGATTCATATCTACGTGTTCACTATTAAAAGTACTAGAGATTCATATCTATGTGTTCACTATTAAAAGTACTAGAGATTCATATCTACGTGTTCAATATTAAAAGTACTAGAGATTCATATCTACGTGTTCACTATTAAAAGTACTAGAGATTCATATCTACGTGTTCACTATTAAAAGTACTAGAGATTCATATCTACGTGTTCACTATTAAAAGGACTAGAGATTCATATCTACGTGTTCACTATTAAAAGTACTAGAGATTCATATCTACGTGTTCACTATTAAAAGTACTAGAGATTCATATCTACGTGTTCACTATTAAAAGTACTAGAGATTCATATCTACGTGTTCACTATTAAAAGTACTAGAGATTCATATCTACGTGTTCACTATTAAAAGTACTAGAGATTCATATCTACGTGTTCACTATTAAAAGTACTAGAGATTCATATCTACGTGTTCAATATTAAAAGTACTAGAGATTCATATCTACGTGTTCACTATTAAAAGTACTAGATTCATATCTACGTGTTCACTATTAAAAGTACTAGAGATTCATATCTACGTGTTCACTATTAAAAGTACTAGAGATTCATATCTACGTGTTCACTATTAAAAGTACTAGAGATTCATATCTACGTGTTCACTATTAAAAGTACTAGAGATTCATATCTACGTGTTCACTATTAAAAGTACTAGAGATTCATATCTACGTGTTCACTATTAAAAGTACTAGAGATTCATATCTACGTGTTCACTATTAAAAGTGCTAGAGATTCATATCTACGTGTTCACTATTAAAAGTGCTAGAGATTCATATCTACAGTACGTGTTCACTATTAAAAGTACTAGAGATTCATATCTACGTGTTCACTATTAAAAGTACTAGAGATTCATATCTACGTGTTCACTATTAAAAGTACTAGAGATTCATATCTATGTGTTCAATATTAAAAGTACTAGAGATTCATATCTACGTGTTCACTATTAAAAGTACTAGAGATTCATATCTACGTATTCAATATTAAAAGTACTAGAGATTCATATCTATGTGTTCAATATTAAAAGTACTAGAGATTCATATCTACGTGTTCACTATTAAAAGTACTAGAGATTCATAGCTACGTGTTCAATATTAAAAGTACTAGAGATTCATATCTACGTGTTCAATATTAAAAGTACTAGAGATTCATATCTACGTGTTCACTATTAAAAGTACTAGAGATTCATAGCTACGTGTTCAATATTAAAAGTACTAGAGATTCATAGCTACGTGTTCAATATTAAAAGTACTAGAGATTCATATCTACGTGTTCAATATTAAAAGTACTAGAGATTCATATCTACGTGTTCACTATTAAAAGTGCTAGAGATTCATATCTACGTGTTCAATATTAAAAGTACTAGAGATTCATATCTACGTGTTCACTATTAAAAGTACTAGAGATTCATATCTACGTGTTCAATATTAAAAGTACTAGATTCATATCTACGTGTTCAATATTAAAAGTACTAGATTCATATCTACGTGTTCACTATTAAAAGTACTAGAGATTCATATCTACGTGTTCAATATTAAAAGTACTAGAGATTCATATCTACGTGTTCAATATTAAAAGTACTAGCGATTCATATCTACGTGTTCACTATTAAAAGTACTAGAGATTCATATCTACGTGTTCACTATTAAAAGTACTAGAGATTCATATCTACGTGTTCAATATTTAAAAGTACTAGAGATTCATATCTACGTGTTCACTATTAAAAGTGCTAGAGATTCATATCTACGTGTTCACTATTAAAAGTACTAGAGATTCATATCTACGTGTTCACTATTAAAAGTACTAGAGATTCATATCTACGTGTTCAATATTAAAAGTACTAGAGATTCATATCTACGTGTTCACTATTAAAAGTACTAGAGATTCATATCTATGTGTTCAATATTAAAAGTACTAGAGATTCATATCTATGTGTTCACTATTAAAAGTACTAGAGATTCATATCTACGTGTTCACTATTAAAAGTACTAGAGATTCATATCTATGTGTTCACTATTAAAAGTACTAGAGATTCTTATCTACGTGTTCAATATTAAAAGTACTAGAGATTCATATCTACGTGTTCACTATTAAAAGTACTAGAGATTCATATCTACGTGTTCACTATTAAAAGTACTAGAGATTCATATCTACGTGTTCACTATTAAAAGGACTAGAGATTCATATCTACGTGTTCACTATTAAAAGTACTAGAGATTCATATCTATGTGTTCACTATTAAAAGTACTAGAGATTCATATCTACGTGTTCAATATTTAAAAGTACTAGAGATTCATATCTACGTGTTCACTATTAAAAGTACTAGAGATTCATATCTACGTGTTCAATATTAAAAGTACTAGAGATTCATATCTATGTGTTCACTATTAAAAGTACTAGAGATTCATATCTACGTGTTCACTATTAAAAGTACTAGAGATTCATATCTACGTGTTCAATATTAAAAGTACTAGAGATTCATATCTACGTGTTCACTATTAAAAGTACTAGAGATTCATATCTACGTGTTCAATATTTAAAAGTACTAGAGATTCATATCTACGTGTTCACTATTAAAAGTACTAGAGATTCATATCTACGTGTTCACTATTAAAAGTACTAGAGATTCATATCTACGTGTTCAATATTTAAAAGTACTAGAGATTCATATCTACGTGTTCACTATTAAAAGTACTAGAGATTCATATCTACGTGTTCACTATTACAAGTACTAGATTCATATCTACGTGTTCAGTATTAAAAGTACTAGAGATTCATATCTATGTGTTCAATATTAAAAGTACTAGAGATTTATATCTACGTGTTCACTATTAAAAGTGCTAGAGATTCATATCTACGTGTTCACTATTAAAAAGTACTAGAGATTCATATCTACGTGTTCACTATTAAAAGTACTAGAGATTCATATCTACGTGTTCACTATTAAAAGTACTAGAGATTCATATCTACGTGTTCACTATTAAAAGTACTAGAGATTCATATCTACGTGTTCACTATTAAAAGTACTAAGATTCATATCTACGTGTTGACTATTAAAAGTACTAGAGATTCATATCTACGTGTTCACTATTAAAAGTACTAGATTCATATCTACGTGTTCACTATTAAAAGTACTAGAGATTCATATCTATGTGTTCACTATTAAAAGTACTAGAGATTCATATCTACGTGTTCAATATTACAAGTGCTAGAGATTCATATCTACGTGTTCACTATTAAAAGTGCTAGAGATTCATATCTACAGTACGTGTTCACTATTAAAAGTACTAGATTCATATCTACGTGTTCACTATTAAAAGTACTAGAGATTCATATCTACGTGTTCACTATTAAAAGTACTAGATTCATATCTACGTGTTCACTATTAAAAGTACTAGATTCATATCTACGTGTTCACTATTAAAAGTACTAGAGATTCATATCTATGTGTTCACTATTAAAAGTACTAGAGATTCATATCTACGTGTTCAATATTACAAGTGCTAGAGATTCATATCTACGTGTTCACTATTAAAAGTGCTAGAGATTCATATCTACAGTACGTGTTCACTATTAAAAGTACTAGATTCATATCTACGTGTTCACTATTAAAAGTACTAGAGATTCATATCTACGTGTTCACTATTAAAAGTACTAGATTCATATCTACGTGTTCACTATTAAAAGTACTAGATTCATATCTATGTGTTCACTATTAAAAGTACTAGAGATTCATATCTACGTGTTCACTATTAAAAGTGCTAGAGATTCATATCTACAGTACGTGTTCACTATTAAAAGTACTAGATTCATATCTACGTGTTCACTATTAAAAGTACTAGAGATTCATATCTACGTGTTCACTATTAAAAGTACTAGATTCATATCTACGTGTTCACTATTAAAAGTACTAGATTCATATCTATGTGTTCACTATTAAAAGTACTAGAGATTCATATCTACGTGTTCACTATTAAAAGTACTAGAGATTCATATCTACGTGTTCACTATTAAAAGTGCTAGAGATTCATATCTACGTGTTCACTATTAAAAGTGCTAGAGATTCATATCTACAGTACGTGTTCACTATTAAAAGTACTAGATTCATATCTACGTGTTCACTATTAAAAGTACTAGAGATTCATATCTACGTGTTCAATATTTAAAAGTACTAGAGATTCATATCTACGTGTTCACTATTAAAAGTACTAGAGATTCATATCTACGTGTTCACTATTAAAAGTACTAGAGATTCATATCTATGTGTTCACTATTAAAAGTACTAGTTGCTGATGGAATACAACTTTTTAAAAATCTGTCCGTTCTACATCTAGGTAGTAACAACGGAGTAAAATTTCTAATATGGTATTTACATATTCTCCGTTGGGGAACAATAGAATAAATTTTGTGGCCGGCGTTACGATTTTTATAAAAGCAACGTTTGACACAGCTGGCATCGACGATTGTACAAGTTGGACAAATTTGCTAATTTTAAAGCAGCATACGAGATGAATGGAAAATGATACGAAGTGCTCTCTTCTGGACGTGTTCGATTTGGAGGCTTAGGTGGTCGAGAAGGGTATAATGCCTGCAGACTTGGCACGTATATTTCAAAATAGGTCTGATGCAGGTGCAGTAAATGGTTAATAAAACCGCTAGCGGAATGTTACTTCTTTTTAAAAGGCGAAGTGAGAATAACCATTTTGAAGCCTTCCTGGTGATTTCGTCAGTGTTTTGTTGCAACCATGTTATACTTTATCGACTTCATAACATATAAATGTCTCTAATATCTAATATTACAACGGGCTGCTCTCTTTTGAGTTAAAACAATCTTCTTAATATGACGTGAGCTGCCCCAAACAATAGAACAATAATACATATGTGGAATTAAAGGTGTGCATATTAAAAATAGTTTCCTTGTCTCTAATGGTAAATAACGTTTAATTCTACGAAGTAGAGCCATATTCCTATTTATTTTTGAAACTGTGGTGTTTATATGGTCGTCTCATGACATATTGTGATTGAGAGTAACACCAAGTAAATTTGGTTTAAGTAACATTTTCCAATGATATTTTATTAAGACTAACACAGAGATCTTCATTTTGCGGTCTAACACTAGGGGTTAGCTAATACTTCAGCCTATTCAGGCTACACCCGTTTGTAAAATCTTGTGTAGATGAAGCCAGTAGGTAGATTACCTTAAGTAGTTTCTCTCCTAGCCTCTATAGTTGTACTAATACATTTGGGGGAAAAACATTAAATTTAGCAACGCTTGTTCCGCTATCTACGCCTCTGCAGTCCATATTACTATTGGGAACAACCAATGGCAGTCATTGCTTGATAAAATGAGCAAATTGAAGGACCAAGATAGATCCCTGAGGAACTCCTTTCTTCATAGGAAGTATAGTAGATATTAATTTCCACTAATAGTTTATAAGTTTAAACGTGGTACTATGGAATTTGACTCATGTTTATGCTTGACTTGAGTGGAGAGCTTGAAACACTGGCGTTCAACCTCGTTCCCAGGGCATTTTTCCTCCATGGTGGAAGGTCGGCGAAAATGGCCCTGGGATCGGCTGGTCACATGATACCCAGAATTTCTGGGTGTTTAGATATGATAATTTTTGTTGTCTTTGTTCCATTGCCTTTGTCTACTTTGTTGACCTGAATAATTGAGAAATATTCAATGCTCTTCAGAGTTGTTCATGTCAGCATTCGTCGGCATAAAAGCAGCTAACAAGCTTAATAATCCACAATACATCCATGGTTATTTCTTACAAAAGGTATGAAGAAGCATATATCCAATTTACGAAAGCTATCACTTCTAATTTGCTGCAAAATTTGAAGGCAGCATTCAGATTTAGATGAATAAATTATACTCGGCTGAATTCATTGAGTTTTATGACAAGCCTATCGGATTATAGAATGGACCAGCCGATCCGGTCCAGAGCCATTTTCGCCGATCTTTCGCCGTGGAGGCAAAATGCCCTGGGTACGAGGTTGACTGGCGTTGTCTATTGTTGTATTTTTCGAAAGCTTTTATATATTTTTTATATTTCAAATATAACTTATAAGGTTATGCAATAGAAAGTCCATGCACATAGCATCTAAGAAGAAATTGTTCGGCAGCCATATTGAAAACCGTAGGAGGACTGGTACCTAGTGCCCACTCCGGATTAAGAAGAGCCTGCGGAGAAGGCAGGATAAACATGAAAAACTACTCTTTTTTTGTTGATGCATTTGAGACGGATACATTTTGTAACGGCCGAAAAATGAAATAAACGCAATATTGATTTTCAAAATTAACCGATAATTGCCAAATCTGATCAGGGTCTGTCACTGCGATTAAAACTCAGGCCTGATGTGCACTGCACAGCAATCAATACTTTTTATTAGCAATAATTTATCATTGCCTTGTAGGCGTGTGGTTCTTCAACTGAACCGTTAGGAACACAACTATTTTTAAATGGAAGATAAAAGGGGAAAGTACCAATTGTTCATTGGCTTATAACATGATAAATTACAAAATGCAAGCTTAAGCACTATTACCATTAAATTTAGAAATTCACGACAGACAAAATCGTTTATCGAATCTAAACTTTTATTGTCCGCGTTTTAATAGAATTACAGAAGGTGGAAAAACTTTTAGTATAAGAACAATTAAAAACTGGAATTACATTGATACTAAAATTAGAAAGGCATTGTCATTAAATGGTTTTAAAAATAAGCTTTTTAATTCTTTTTTAAATTGCCAAAAGACTGGTTCTAGTTTGTGTCGTGCAGTTTGGTTTGTGTGTTAAAGCATTGCCAATCAGCGATCAGCGCGCTCCGACAAGATGTCGATAACTTCCGACTTTGAAATTTCGACGCCATTTCAAGAATAAATTCAAGAAGAACTCTTTACAATTCGGTAAGTATTTTTAATATGGACTGCAATAAATTTGCAAGCGTGATCTACAACAGTTTTCGTAGGTTGTATGGAGTCATCGACATAACGCCAAAAGATTTTTAAAGCCTCGTTAAAATCAAAATATTCAGCTAACACGTGTTTTATCATACCAGTTTACTTTATACAAGAGACTCTCAACCTCTTCGGAGGACTAAACAACCTCTTCGGAGGACAATCCAACCTCTTCGGAGGACTAAACAACCTCTTCGGAGGACAATTCAACCTCTTCGAAGAACAATTCACCCTCTTCGGAGGACCAGAAAACCTCTTCGGAGAATCGGAGAACCAGAAAACCTCTAAGGAGGACCAGACAACCTTGTATCTATGTTGTAATATATTATACAACAACTATTTTATCTTTATGTTCAACTACATTTTTCAATTTTCAACTTACATCTGTTTAATGTAATTTACACATGTTGATGAACTATAGTATATTTTGAATAGATGTTGAGAACGGTTACAACACAAGGGGGAGGCATACGTGAGACATCCGCAAATGTGCCTGGTGTGCGTAATGAATGTCAGGGGTGCACCGGATTTAGTATCCGGTCGGATAGTGGATAATCTCACTATCCGGCCGGATATTAAGTGTTAACTGTTATAAGCGACTTTGTGTGTGAGTCGACAAAGTCGCTTGTTTATTTTTTTGCAAGTTGATATCTGTTAATTCAAATAAAAAATAGACATCAATACAACAAAACAGCAATATTGAGCTTGTTTACTGTTCCAGTATTGTTGGTTATGGTTAACTATCTTAAAAAGACTAAAGATATCAACTTGCAAAAAAATAAGTTCAGTAATGAAATTTAGTAACAATATAGCTCACACACAAAGTCGCTCATTTACATTTACATTGAATTAAGTCGGTAATTTCCGTACAGATATCACACCAACTGTAAAATTACTACATATTAAAAGTTTTAAAAGTCTAAAAGTTTTAAAAGTCTAATGACGAAAAATTTGATAACTTAAGCTTAAAAGAGTCTAAAGAATTTGCATTAACAATATCGGCAGGGAGAATATTCCACTGTCTAATTGTTCTTTGAAAAAAGGAATAAAAATAAACATTTTTGGTAGCTTTATCAAGTACATATTTATAGTTATGGCTACTTCGAGTTCTAATTTCGCTATGGGGCCGAAAATACGTATCTACGTCTATATCAACTACTGTAAGTTCATCTTATATAAGAGAGCGAGTTAACATCTCATAACAGTTAACTGCTTCAGTTTGTTTACCTTTATAAGATCTATTAATCTATTTCATACAAAACCTAATAAATTATAATTTCATATATATGGTTTAATCTTTTATATGCATGCATGTGTAATATACACAGAAATACAGAAGGAAACCGATCGCATGTTAATACTCCTCTTTTATTCTTCAATCCCCAAAACATATAACCTTCTCTTCGCACACACCAGATAACCGATGTCTCTTCTTACAAGATCATATATCAATCAACACTTAATATTTCACTTAGCATTTGATATTTACCACACACTACACATGTTTAGAACCAAGTTATTTTAATACTATTTATACTTGCAAAATACCGTACTATTTGAGGCTGCAGTTATAACATTGGTATAACTCCATGCTTCGATGATTAATTGCACGTTTATCAAATTTCAAAGGGTTATTTTATAAATGAAATGGATCCATGTTTCCTTCAAGTTAATATAGAAACACTCATGGAACATTGGAAGAACTCAAAATAGCGATAAAACACAGTGTTCCCTGCCACAAAAATTTCACATTGCAAACTTTCACTCGTGTTTCTCTATTAACTCGATTGAAACATGGAAAATGTTTTCTATTCCTTAATAGTCATGAATCACTCATAAATACATTGTAAATACATTGGTTGAAACAACCAGTTTGATAGGTTGTCTCAGATTGATAACAATTTGAATGGTTAAAATAACCCATGATTAAAATTATTTATTTGACCAATATAGCTTGGTTGTTTCAACCAATAAATTTGGCTGTTTCAACCAGTAAATAAATTGTCAATTGATGAATCTGAGAGAACGGCGCGAATTGAATTGGTTGTTCGCCGGGGGGGCGGGGGGCGGAAGGAGAGCAGATACCTTGTGTACGAGGTTGGTAGTCTATCCGCAGCCATTGATACGCAGCATGGTTCCAATCCCCCCAAATAATGAGCCTGCTTCCAGTTATCTCAAATTTAGATAGGGGTATCTAGTACGTATTTATAAGTAATACAATGGTTTTTAAGAATATAGTGATTAAATCTCCCGCAAACCGAGGAATGTTTGTGAAAGTCCCGAGGGAAAGCATGAGGGCGAAGCCCGAAGGCGTCCCGAGGGACTTTCACAAACATTCCGCGGTTTGCGGGAGATTTGATCACTATATTCTTAAAAACCATTGTATTAGTTTGTAATACCATGATGACCGAGGTGAAACTAGTGTTTTCATTGTACAAAACTAATTGATAGTAGGAGTATTGTGTAATACAACGCATGATCAGTGATGTATTCAACAATTTTCCATTGTAGGAAATTAATATAATTGTGAAATGTTTAGTGAAAAGTGAATATTAATAAGTCGAGTAATTAACACTTTATCTTACTGTCATTAACATTGTAGTGTAATTATTTTGTTTGTTGTGTAAAACGTATTAACAAAACTCTTTGTCGTGTCTTTGAATTTTGGCTCATGAATTTTAATCAGGGAGAAATTAGAAATCTGCCCGGCTTTGCCGGGAGATTTAGAGATCTCCCCGCTAAAGCCGGGAATATCGTGATTAAACCACCCGGCGAGAACAAAAGAACCCGAGGTCATCATGGTATTATCCTTATAAGGAGGCGCAAATAGAAGGCATTGACGAGCAAACAGAGTGATTTAACGAGCAAATAGCTGACAAGTTGCACCCTCGTACCAGCCTCGTAGTTAATTGGATTGTAACCGACCACAAAACAATAAAGGTCCAACCCTAACCCCCCGCCTAACGAGTTTTCTAACTCTAACCCCGGATGTGTTTTCATGCCATCCCGCCCCACGACATCCACTCCCCTATTTGTGGAGCTAGATTAGTAGACTAGTGAGACAGACTAAGTATCACGTTCAGTAACGTGTAAGCTCAGTAACGTGTTAACAATCCCACATCCAGTGTGCTGGTACGAGGGCAATGTATTTGCTCGTCAATGCCTTGTATTTGCTCGTCAATGGCTTGTATTTGCTCGTCAATGCCTTGTATTTGCTCGTCAATGCCATGCATTTGCTTGTAGGCCACTTCCTTATATGAAATACGTACTAGAATCAAATTTAAGGCCATGTCTTAATCGTCAAAATTAGATAGGGGTATCTAGTACGTATTCCTTATAAAGGCATTGACGAGCAAATAGAGTGAATTAACGAGCAAATAGCTGACACGTTCAACCCTCGTACCAGCCTCCTTGTTAATTGGATTGTAACCGATCCCAAAACAACAAAGGTCCTAACCCTTTGGCAAACGTTTTCTTGAAAAATAAACCACCACCAAAGCTATAGAATATATCAAAGGAAAGTTAAATGATTTATTTACAACATACGTACAGCTTTATCCCGGTAGCTAACTTAGTTCTCTTTAAAAGAGCGCATAATCGAACATATCGTAACGTGTTAATAATCCCACATCCAGTGGGCTGGTACGAGTGCCATGTATTTGTTCGTTAATGCCTTGTATTTGCTCGTCGGTCACTTCCTTATATGGAATACGTACTAGAAGTACATATGCAAAATTAAGACTGGCCTTAATTTTATTGATCCTGACCCAATCTTAATTATAACCCCCCGCCTGAAATTTTATCCTCAGCCGTACCTTATATTTGGGAAGAGACCATTTTACTATTCGGCATCCTTGACCTGACAAAATAACGTTTGCACATGCAAGATGATAACATACATTTATTTGAACTTTAATAAAATAAAAAAGTCGAACATATTTTATCAAATATTAATTAACTCTTATAAACAAACGATAGAAAATACTTCGAAATGATAAAAAAATAAGATTAATTGATGGTTAAGAAAATGAATTAACATGAGTTACTGTGATGATTGTTATAACTAACTAGCTGATGATAACCATATAATGATTTATTTTCCTCTTGTAAATACTACACATATATCAGTGCGCATTGTTTCCTAGACATTTTGACATAGTGCAGTCGTTTCTTGAAAATCAATACATTCAACGCCGAGATCAGTTCTTATTTTTGTATTTCCTGGAGAAAAAAAAATACAAACATTTAATTTCAAATTTAGATATAATACACACGCACCCTCGCAATATAACACAAATAAAAAAATCTAAAATAATGGTGTTGAAACAACCTCGTTCCCAGGGCATTTTGTTTCCACGGTGGAAGGTCGGCGAAAATGGTCACATGACACCCAGAATATCTGGGTGTTTTGATATGATAATTTATAATAATTTCAGTCATTTGTCTTTGTTTACTCTGTTGATGTGATAATGATGAGAAATGTGTGATCAAACTGTACACTATGTGATCAAACTGTACACGCGTATAATTTATAACGATAAAAAACCCAAATATCCTTCAAACTAAAAAGATTAGATCGAAGAAAACAAATACCCATTCTCGTGCAAGGTGACAAAGAACTTTCAATTAAGCAACACTGGTTCGAGTAATCATTTTAAGAATAAAAATTATAAATAAAACTAGAGGGGACATTGGGGCCTGATTTCAGATATCCGCTGGGAACCAATTGAAGGCTGCCATCTTGGATAAATTGGAGTAATTATATTTGTATTATTTCATGTTGAAGCAATCAATTTGATCTTTTACTCAGCAGAAAATAGAACATAGTAACAATAGAACAACAGGCTTAATCGCGAAATAGACAAATTGTGGAAAAGAAATGCAAAAATTGTAGAATTTACGATTCCATGTTTTGGACCGCGAGGTTCTCGAATAGCACTTTGTAGAGATGTCGTCAGCGGATATAAAAAAAGAAAATAGCTCATTTGCAATCATTTGTGAGTCAAATTTTGTTTGTTTGTCCGCATTTTGAGCTATTAATAGCAACCACTCAAAGGGCTATTGCAGAAAAAGACCTGGAACCAAGAAGTTTGCCCTCCAATTTGCCGAAAAATTGGTTCCCAAATTCAGGCCCCAATGCCCCCTAGTTTTATTTGTTATCTCTATGCTTTGTGCCTATAACGTCAAAACATTATTGTTTTATTTGGAATAACTTTTAAAATGATAAAGTAACTTCTTTTGAAGATTTTCGTTTGTTCGCTTTGTTTTTTATATATTTCAGTTTGTTTGATATGCAAATATCTGGAATTTTCGTCACACATGCATAATGACTTACCAGAGAATGTATTGTTATAATATATATCTATTCCTTCATGAAATGAAAACACTAAAGTGTGTTTATAACATGTGCGCGTGTTTCTAACCACAACACCAAACTTCTTGATTTTAATTCGTATGAGAATGAAAGTGATACACAAACTTCTTCGGTAAGTCATTATACATGTGTGACGAAATTCCAGACATTTGCATATCAAACAAACTGAAATATTTCAAAAACAAAGCGAAGAAGCAAACATCTTCAAAAGAAGTTACTTTATCATTTTAAAGGTTCATCCAAATGAGACAATACTTTTTTTGTCGTGATAAACTGCACTTTAAGTATTACGATATGAAGTGTTGTGCGGTTACTCAGTCTACTTACAGTACATAGATACCACAAAGAGTTAGGAATAAAAGAATAACTGCGACACCAAGCAATGCAACTGCAATAGCAATTAGGATAATCATTGTATCCTCGCGGTCGTCATCCTTATTTTGTGAACCTGAATAAACAAAAACATTTTTAAAGGGATTACTGCAGTCAAAATACTATAGTGAAATTCAGATGAAAGATATCTTACTGACTTTAGTTTATTTTAAAGGGATTACTGCAGTCAAAATACTAGTGAATAATAATAATAATAATGTTTAATGTTTATATAGCGCAAAATACATGCATATATGATCTAATACGCTTTACATCAGGATAGATAAAATACAATGAATATATATATATAATTACATTAATTAACAGATAAAATTAAGTTCAGATAAAAGATATCTTACTGACTTTAGTTTATTTTAAAGGGATTACTGCAGTCAAAATACTATGGTGAAGTTCAGATGAAAGATATCTTACTGACTTTAGTTTATTTTAAAGGAGTCAAAATACTATAGTGAAGTTAAGATGAAAGATATCTTACTGACTTTAGTTTATTTTTAAGGGATTACTGCAGTCAAAATACTATAGTGAAGTTCAGATGAAAGATACTGTATCTTATTGACGTTAATTTATTTTAAAGAGATTACTACAGTCAAAATACTATAGTGAAGATCAGATGAAAGATATCTTACTGACTTTAGTTTATTTTAAAGGAGTCAAAATACTATAGTGAAGTTAAGATGAAAGATATCTTACTGACTTTAGTTTATTTTTAAGGGATTACTGCAGTCAAAATACTATAGTGAAGTTCAGATGAAAGATACTGTATCTTACTGACGTTAGTTTATTTTAAAGAGATTACTACAGTCAAAATACTATAGTGAAGTTCAGATGAAAGATATCTTACTGACTAATTAGTTTATTTTATTTTAAAGGGATTACTGCAGTCAAAATACTATAGTGAAGTTCAGATGAAAGATATCTTACTGACTTTAGTTTATTTTAAAGGAGTCAAAATACTATAGTGAAGTTAAGATGAAAGATATCTTACTGACTTTAGTTTATTTTTAAGGGATTACTGCAGTCAAAATACTATAGTGAAGTTCAGATGAAATAATATACTGTATCTTACTGACGTTAGTTTATTTTAAAGGGATTACTACAGTCAAAATACTATAGTGAAGTTCAGATGAAAGATATCTTACTGACTATAGTTTATTTTAAAGGGATTACTGCAGTCAAAATACTATAGTGAAGTTCAGATGTAAGGATAAGTGTAAGGATAAAGATAAAGATAAGGATAAAGATAAGGATAACGATAAGGATAAGTGTAAGGATAAAGATAAAGATAAGGATAAAGATAAGGATAACGATAAGGATAAAGATAAGGATAAAGATAAAGATAAAGATAAAGATAAGGATAACGAAATGCTTGTGAAGATTGTTTAGGAGGATAATTGGGAGAAGAAATGGGCCTGGTTTGATTGATCTTTCTACCAGCGATGTTGACGCAAAACACGCTTTAATATCAGCGTTGTCTTATATTTATCTTTATTCTTATCCTTATCTTTATCCTTATCTTTATCTTTATCCTTATCTTTATCTTTATCCTTACACCTATCCTTATCCTTATCTTTATCCTTATCTTTATCCTTATCTTTATCCTTATCTTTATCCTTATCTTTATCCTTATCTTTATCCTTACACTTATCCTTATATTTATCCTTATCTTTAACCTTATACTTCTCCGTATTTTCACCAAACGCCCCCTCGAAAACACCCCAACCGCCCCCCCCCCCCCCCCGAAAACACCCCAAACGCCTCCCCCCAGAAAACACCCCAGGCGCCCCCCGACCCTGAAAACGCCCCCGAAAATACCCCAAACGCCCCCCGAAACATCCCACTTATAAGAGCAGTTCACCAAGACATTGTTCCTGACCTGACAGCAGAAGCCTTTATCAGAAGCTTCCGGCGATTCACTGCACGGCGAGGAGTACCGTTGGAGGTGAAATCAGACAACGGGAAAACCTCTAAGGTGGCTTCAAAATCCTTAAAGGCTGTGTTCGACTTACCAGAGGTGAGGAAGCATTTATCAGATCATGAAGGGTGAAGTGGACATTCAATCTAGAAAAGGCCCCTTGGTGGGGAGGATTTTTCGAAAGGCTGATCAAAAGTGTGAAGAGATGTCTCAAGAAAGTCCTTCGAAATGCCAGAGTTACGAGTGAAGAGCTTTACACAGTACTGACGGAGATAGAAGCCACATTGAATTCAAGACCTCTGACTTATGTGTCGACTGAAGATGTAGAAGAGCCTATAACACCATCACATCTTATTAACGGTAGAACAGTGCTATCTCTACCAGATCAGCCAGATCCAAAGGAAGAAGAATTAGAGCTGAATCAAGTAGATGTAATGACACTTGCAAGAAGAATGAGTTACCTGAGAACGCTCAAGGAACACTTTTGGCTACGCTGGAAGAAGGAATATTTGCTTGAGCTTCGAAATGCCAATGGCCGACAGAAGAAGAAGTTGACTGGAAATGAAAGCATTAAAATAGGAGATTTTGTGGTCATCCATGAAGACAATGTTCGAATAGTACAATGGAAACTGGGAAAGGTCGAGAGTTGATCGAATGTAAAGATGGGTTCGTTCGTGAAGCAGCCGTGCGCAAGATAACAGCTAAGAAGGGAAACCCAACATTTTTAAGACGTCCGATCCAGAAATTGTATTTATTAGAGCAAGCGGTCGAAGAGAAAGAGGACGGTGGTATAGAGGACAATCAAGAAGAGATTGAAAGCAAGACATCCGATGAAGTCGCAAGCAATGAAGAAAGAAGAGATTCAAGACCAAAACGATCGGCAGCTCGCAGAGCAGAGCAAGCAAGAAGAAAGTTAGTTAAAGCTCGAAAACTTTGAGTTGATAAACTTAAGTAAACTTTTGATAAACTTTTGAATATTCTAAATTTTGTTATGTTGACCAATCTGAACACTGATATATATATATATATATATATATATATGTTCAACGGGGGGAGTGTTGAGTAATTAGGGACATTAGGGATATCGTAGGACATATACGACTTGACCGCTGGGGGTCGAGTGATCCTCGTGTTTTGAAAGAAAGCAAACCTGTGTGTGTAATTTATGTTTGTGTGAATAAAACCTATTTGTTATTGCCTTAGCAAGTAGTCTTAAATTGTAGTTTTCATATTTTGTAGATAATAGTATTGTAATATTATTTCTAACCCAATGTATTTCAGCTTTTGGCAGCAAAATTGGTCTTTTTTAATAAACTATTATTATTATTAAAGTTGGAAAGTTTGTAGTATTCTTTCTCGTAGTAGGCCTAAGAATCTACTTTTCCGCTTGAGAAACTAAATAGTTTATTTCAACTATTTTTTTGGAGAGCGCTGAGCAGACAGACGAGATATGGACGATCGTCAAGCCATATCCTCAACATTATATTCTGAGTCCCCCAGGAATCGAACTTCTTTTTATAGGCGCGAGACGCTCTAACGGCATTATTGAGCTATCACTCAGATAGAAAGCTTACAATGATGTACTGGTTCGATTGATATATGTATTGATATCAAAACACTCCACTGCCGATAAAGAGGCACTCATTAACGTCACAATTTTAAAACAAATATGGCTTCAAAATCCTCAAATTTTCAACTTCAACTATACCATATCTTCTTAACTAAATTAATAGAAATGCTGAAACGTTGGGAATAAAATAAAGTCAGTATGATCTTTTATATGGATTTATTTGTATTTTGGCTAGAATATCCTTTAGTTTTTTTGGGTTTTCTAACTTTGCCTTTATTATGTATTTATATTATAGCAAGAAATGTACATTATAATAGATCCTTAATATTAACAAGGCTTGTAAAACCGCAATATCAATCGCCAATTGCCAATTACTGAGGTTCGATTACAACCGGTTATTCGCTACACGCTTAACGCTTGAACGGGTATGATAGTATAGTTTAATTTCACTTTGCTATATAGAGTTCAAAACACTCACAGATGTGTTTTATCCGGTCTAAAACACTGCTGCTCGTGTTTTAAACTTACTTCTTACTCTGATGAAGGGCTCCGCTCTAAACGTCAGTATTTCGTCACTGAAAATCTCAGCAGTTCACCACCTTTTCACTTTGCTATATCTCAAAATCATTGCCTACAGAGCACTCTACTTTTTACTGTTTTGGTGAACTGCCGATATTTTCAGTGACGAAATACTGACGTTTACAGCGGAGCCCTTCATCAGAGTACGAAGTAAGTTTAAAACACGAGCAGCAGTGTTTTAGACCTGATAAAACACATCTGCGAGTGTTTTGAACTCTATATAGCAAAGTGAAATTAAAGGTGGTGAACTGCCGATATTTTTAGTGACGAAATACTGACGTTTAGAGCGCAATCCTTTATCTTACTCTAAAGAAGGGCTCCTCTCCAAACGTCAGTTTTTCGTTTCTAAAATTTCGGCAGTTCACCATCTTTTCTTTTTGCTATATATCAAAATCATCGCCTACGGAGCACTCTACTTCTATATATAGCTGTATACCAAGACAGGCGACAGGCCGATACTATAAACAGCACATCAGGTATAGCGTATAAAATTAAACTCTTTATTCTCGCCAATGCGAGTTATACACGTTTCTGTAATTATGGGCATAAACGCGTTATTTTACTCCGAGTTGATAAAAATTATATGCAACGCTCTGCAGACTTGACCATGTAAAGTATTCATCCTAAAAGCAACTGATTCGTAATACATCCATGATTATCTCGTATTTCATGCATACACAAGTATACAGACGATACATGGACGATCGTCAAGATCATATCCTTAGAAAAATGATTCTGAGTCACGGGCAGGAATCGAACCTGTAACCTTTTGATTGCCGGTGAGACGCTCTAACCATTGAGCCACCGAGACTCAGATGGAGAGCGAAGGTTACAATGATGTATTGGTTCGATTGATATATGTACTCCTATGCGGAAGTTACTATATATCAGTAATGTTTTCATGTGATGTTTGGATGTGTTCACTAACTGCCCAATAGGCAGTACATCTGATGGAGATGGAGAGTATACTCAGATGGAGAGAAATGTACTGCCCAATAGGTCTCGGTGGCTCAATGGTTATAGAGCGTCTCACCGGAATTCAGGAGGTACTTCGATTCCTGTCCGGGACATTTTTCTGAGGATACGAGCTTGACGATCGCCCATGTATATCGTCTGTCTACTCTCCAAGCTCTCCCACATTCACTACAGCAGTGTGTATATTAACACAAACAAGTATATATCGAAAGCAGTTCTTGACAATTAACCAAAGTCGTTATATTTCTAATTTGCTGTAACATTTAAATTCGATGATATTTCTAAACATCCAGATTTAGATGAATAAATAATAGATGAAACTGGCCAATAAGATTGTAGAAACCAAGGCCATTTTCATCGACCTTTCACCGTGGAGGCAAAGGGTCAACATGTCCTCCTACCCGGAATTACTAAATTGGGTGGGGGATAGGGATGGGGAAAAAACAGCCGGCGGTTTAGAGTTACAATGAAGTTGTAGCCGGGGTTAGGAAGACACTTAAGGGGGGTAGGGTTAGAATTGGGGTTGTGTTGGGTTGCGTTCTAGAATCATATAGTACAATTTATAACTATTGACAATTCTAGGCCATTAAACTTACTGATTATTGGTAATTCTAGGTAGAAGGATATCCTGAAATGTTTGAGATATATCGATCAATCTATATATCACATATCCATTCTGGTCTCCAGCCTCCCTTGATTTTCCCAGCTTGGCGCATGAGAAATCTAGGGACTCTAGTGGGGACACAGATATTTATTGAAAGCTGATTGGCTAATTTTAAACATTGAAATTGTTAAACGGAAGTAAAACTTGTGGGAAAATAAGGGAAAATTAATAACAATTGGCCTTTTCCTAAAAGAGTGAAGGAGCAGGTCGCGCAAGTGTTCTTGGGATCATTTGTCACACATGAAAGCACAAACACTGTATGAATATTCTCCAAAAAATCCCACGTATACTTGTGCGCCCACCTTGTACCTAGTCTTTCACCCTTTTAGGAAAAAGCCAATGGACGACACATTTCACAAAGAATTGACATTGTGAGTTTGTGATAACAGAGGACAGTCCGAAATTGAACGTATCATACATTAGATAAGAGATGTTCGGTTGGAATCCCCGTCAGGTCAGATAAATTTTCAAAATATTATTCTGATTTATTCTTAATAGGAAATTAATATATCTTGAAATCGTACTAACCTGGACTTTCCGTTGAGGCGGCTAGAAGAAATATAAATAATTTGAAATAAAGAAAAGGGTATACCATTTACATTTAGACTTTAAAATGATAATAATATAAATATTAAGGTCTCGATCAACCTTCAAAGTGTAATTTTTGAAAAACCTCTCGTAGCGTCGCAATTAAAGCTACAAAGACCTAATATATATCATTTTAAAGGTCTTGAATTGAATTGAATTGAATTAAGTTTATATTTTATATTTTATCTGTTATAATAAATAAATTAAACCGTAGATGCTTGGAATTCGTTAACGCGTCAGACGTCTGCGCGAAAAAGTCCAGCCTTTTAGGGTAGTAGAAATCATTTTTAAAATTATCCCCTCGCGGAATCGTAAAACTAAACTGTCGGGATTTTTATATGTTGTATACTATCGATTTTATTTCGTCTGAATGTGGGAAAAGCATTATTTTTGTATTTTTGTACAAAACAGTTCATAAAACATGAACAAAAACGATTTTAGCTACAAATTTCCAATTTTCCGTACATAGTCTATGAAGAAATTCAAGAGTTATAAATATATATTTATTTGTAGCTTTAATTGAAACGGGACAAGAGTGTTTTTCAGAAATGATACTTTGAACATGATAATAACACCACAGCATGGGTGTTGCAACAGGTATCTCCGTAGTTTTGTAATTATATATATAGGCTATGTTATTTATTACAGTTATAATTTACATTATGTAATTATAAGGACATTGGCAATAAAAAAACAAAATGTGTTAATATATGCTGTAGTGAAATGTGGGAGAGCTTGGAGTAGACAGACGATGCATGGGCGATCGTCAGCTCGTTAACACATCCAAACATTACCGATATATAGTGACTGCCGCATAGGCAGTACATATATTGCAATCGAAGCAGTACATCATTGTAAACTTCGCTCTCCATCTGAGTCTCGTTAGCTCAATGGTTAGAGCATCTCACCAGCAATCAGAAGGTTACAGGTTCGATTCCTGTCTGGGATTCAGAATAATTTTGAGGATATGAATGAGGATACGAGCTTGACGATCGTGCACGTATCGCCAAAAAACATAATTTCAATTTTTTTTACTTTCTGATCAACAAACAGGCTTACGAAGTAAACTAAACTACTCTTGTACAAAACAAGAGCACTAATTTTTACCAAAGAAAATCCTGTCATCCGCCATCTTGGATTCATTTTCGATTTGCTGTGACGTCATAAGCAGGGTAAAGCGAAATTTATATGTAGCCATCATCATGTCTTTATAAGTCTGAAACTCTTTTTTATGAATATCTTCCTTTTTGAATCGAACCATACTACTTTAAAAAACATACCGTGGAATACTAGGCTATCCACAGAGTAGTTTCATCAGGTTACCCTGTTTGTGACGTCAACTTTCAGTTAATTAGGCAAAGTCTTACAATTCAAGAAGATGTCGGATGACAGGATTTCCTTTGATAAAAATTAGTGATGTTGTGTTGTACAAGAGTGGTTTTGTTGGATTACCTTTGTAAGCCTGTCAATCATAGAATCCAAAATTTGAAACAGTATGATATTTGTTGTCAATGTCCTCTAATATTCAGTTCCATACCTACTGTTGTTGAGATAAAAACAGCCAATAGTACAATAAAGATAAACAAACCATTCTTGAACATGGTGGAAACTAAAACATATAAAAACGTTTTCTTTATTTTATCATTAGATTTCTTTCTAGGTGAAAGAAAATAGCTAATTTGTAATCATTTGTGAGTCAAATATGTTTTGTTTGTCCGCATTTTGAGCTATTAATAGGAGCCAGACGCTACGCTATCCAAGGCTATTAAAGTATTAAGTAACCAAAAACGTATGACAATTCGTTTAAAATGCTCTTAAAGACGTTTGCATCAAAAAGCTTTGATCTTCGTCGGTTAAAAAAGCAATTACAGCTTATTATATACTGTAGGTTCAAAAATTATGTAAATCAGTAAAACTACGAGAGGGATTGAATCTCAGGAATATCATAACGTGATCATTTCCAGCATTCGAATTTCTTTGGGAATGCCACGCTTCAAGGAACAGTCTTTTATGATAATTTGTCGCCTTGTCAATAATCTTAGTGTTTTCAAAATCCATATTGTGGTTTTGTCCACTAGTATGCTGGGCTATTTTCGAGTTTTTGTCATGTTTTTGTACTGCTCTTGTGTGTTCTTTAACTCGGGTTCTCAAAGCTCTGTCCGTTTGTGCAATATAAACGAAGTTACAATCTTGGCAATCGATTCTATACACTACACACCTTGTCTCACCTTTATCAAGTTTGTCTTTAGGTTTTGGGAAACGTTGGCCAAAATATTCAACGGTTTGTAGCCTTTTTTACCTGTTTTAACTGACGAAGATCGAAGCTTTTTGATCGAAACGTCTTTAAGAACATTTTAAACGTTGTCATACGTTTTTAGTTAGCTAGAGTCAACTTAATAAATATTTTTAATATGTACAATCCTGGCTGCAATTTTAGTGTTTACCGTTTATATATATATCAACATATATCAACATATATATATATATATATATATATATACAGGTATATCAACATATTATATCAACAGTAGTAAAAAAGTAGAGTGCTGCGTAGACAGTGTTTTGAATATATAGCAAAGTGAAAAGGTGGTAAACTGCCAAGAATTTAGTGACGAGATACTGACGTTTCGAGCGGAGCCCTTCATCAGAGTAATATATATATCAACATATATCAACATATATATATATATATATATATATACAGGTATATCAACATATTATATCAACAGTAGTAAAAAAGTAGAGTGCTGCGTAGACAGTGTTTTGAATATATAGCAAAGTGAAAAGGTGGTAAACTGCCAAGAATTTAGTGACGAGATACTGACGTTTCGAGCGGAGCCCTTCATCTTACTCTGATGAAGGGCTCCGCTCGAAACGTCAGTATCTCGTCACTAAATTCTTGGCAGTTTACCACCTTTTCACTTTGCTATTATATCAACATGTAGTTTGATCGAGTGAAATGCCAAATATTACCTTATATATATATATATATATATATATATATATATATATATATATAGAGAGAGAGAGAGAGATCTTGTGTTTGTGTTTCGAGAGTGCTCGATACCATCGGTAGAGCAAATATATAGAATAACTGGACACGGTTACACTTTTGACATTAGTTTATTGCATACAGTTCTGTTTCGTATAGGCGAACCTGCACTCATCAGTGCTAGACTAAATGTGTCTTATAAAAACACCTACAGCACCACAAGCATCATATTACATCTTCAGTTACTATGGAGTTGGGCCTATCTTATAACATTATCAAATTATATACTTGGTTTCACGCCTGTAATTAGAAACTTTGCGTGTTTAACTCGTAAAAACGTTCCTTAACAGAAATTTCTCTTTATGTCTACACTTACTAACTAGTTAGTTTCACATTTAAAACCACGGACATATGGTACTGATTTCCTTTGTATTTTCCTCATGAATTATTCATGAGTTTTTTAAATATATATATATATATATATATATATGTAGCTCTGACCAGTGAGCTACAGAAGCCGTTGCCGAGAGCCTAGTCACGAGTTCTGTATATATAGTGGTGGTAATGCCGGGATAAGATTCTGGGTATATTATAGGTAATATTTGGCATTTCACTCGATTAAACTACATGTTCATATGGATTAGTGGTGAAGGAAAATTTCGAGTGTTGGAATGTAATCTTATCCCGGCATTACCACCACTATATATACAGAACTCGTGACTAGGCTCTCGGCAACGGCTTCTGTAATCTCACTGGTCAGAGCACTGTACTAGCATCGCAGGGTCGCGGGTTCAATTCCCAGCCGGAAGGCCTTGAAGTTGCATTTTTCGCAACTGGTCCCGGTTTGGTCTTACAATGTATATATTCCAACACTCGAAATTTTCCTTCACCAGTAATTATATATATATATATATATACGAAAAACATCTAAAAGTAGGAAAGTCATTTGCTATTTTTAACATGAAACAGGCCATGCAAAGGAATGCTAATATACGTGGGAGTGAAATAAATAAAAAGCCAATGGATTAAGTGAGAAGCAATTGTTTTGTTTGTTTTGGCTAGAGGATGAATTAAACGAAAATCGTTTGTTAAGCCCATAGAGATGAATGGTTCCAATTCTCAAAATGAGACGCTTATCGGTCTTTCACGGCAATCACTCCGATCGGAAATGGTGAAATGGCAGAAACTTTCATGTTGGAAATCGAATGGTTGGCACTATTAAATATGTAGGGGCTACGGGTTTGTGAATATCATCGTTCTTTACGGAGCGAAGATGTTCAGCAAATCTGTCAGAGAGACATGCACCAGCCAGTTTCACCAATGTACATAATACAATATTTACTGCAGGAAATCATATATATGCAGCAAATGATGTTGGATAAGCCTGCATGGCATGCCGACAGTAACAATACATATGTGATGAAAACGTGTTGTATTGTGTAGATTGCAGTGTAGAAATGCAAGTTAAATGGTATACTGCAGGAATCATAGCAGTATGTAGGTGGTCTAACTTTTAGAGGCCCTTTGGCACGGAAAAACTCTGTTACCTTAATTCACTATATCTCTGATGATCGGCAGTCGGGCTTTTAGAATTGTAACAATATGCTGCCCTACATGAGTCAGAAATCAAATTGTTTCCTCATGACTATTCAGTAAATCGCCACTCAATACGTACACTATGTTTATGTTACCTTTTGTCATAGACTAGGGCCACTTGTAACTCATGAATATGTCTGATGTACACATGCAGTGAGCGATTGGATTTTATGCTCTACAGTGGTTTACTGTAGGTAATGTTTTAATGAGTAAATCTCGAATAACATGGAACAGAGGGTAACGTTGCCAGTGTGTTAACTGACGATAGTGCACTGGTAAATAGCTGAGGAATGAAACACGAACATTTGGAGTCAGCGAAAGCGCTTTATTGAAGTACAAGTCGAGTGCTCTAAGGGGCTGTTTACATGAGCCGGGCTCGCCCGGTTAGCCGGTTACCATAGATACCAAATAATTCGAATGATCATTCATTTTTGGATCGAGGAAAGGTTTTCGTGATAAAACTAAGCCCTGGTTATATAAACAACCCTAAAAGGTAATTGGAGCTGAAATAGTGTGTAGGAGGTGTAACGTTTCGAGCAAGGACCTTCGTCAGAGAGTGAAGCGAAGAAGATACTCTTTTTCAATTTGTTTTCAATTTGTACTTGATTTTTATAATCCAAATGATCTTAGCCAAGAACCATTACCAAGTGTGAGTAAATAGATAACGATTTAAATAAAGTGATTAATCGAAAAATGTGACATATTGAACCCAAATCACTTATATTCGGAAACTGCATTTGCGTGTCGCTTTGACAATAATACGAACACGAAACCCTCGATAACAACTAAGTTCAACAATTATCTTAACTGTGATTTTTTCTATCTCGAACAACCGATAGGAAACAGCAATGCGGTCTGTTTGCTCCATAAAGTGTGACAATATAGCAAGCTATAGTTGATAAGAATACAATGACAGATATATATTGACAAACATAATTTCGTGATTCAAATACAGAACAGTTATCAAGTATTTACCTTGACTTGATGAAATAAAAAGGGTACTTAGTGGAGAAATATACAGCAGCAGTTCCTCGTGTAAAGTTGATGAGTTTGTGATCTTGGAATTCTAGAAGATTTGGCCTTGATCTGTGTTACGTGCAGATTTAGGTATGTGACAACGACAAGAACATTCTTTAAGACAGACATTTACATGATTTACATGATTTATATGGTTGAGTGAACTTCAATACGTTCATAAACATAAATGATAAGGGCGGAAGGGAGGGTGTGTGAGAGAATTTGAATCTTTGAATGCTCGAGCTAGATAGACTCTCTCGCAACCGCTCTTAGTGTATACCGTATTTCCAACGCCCCCCGGCGTTTATTAAATTTTGAAACAATTTGATGCGGCGTTTATTAGAGGGAGGCGTTTATTAAACAATATGTTATTGATTAAGTGCGAGGTTCGGATAGAAGGATATTGGTCGAGTTTTCTTTTCGTTTTTACTCTTAATACACTACAATGTACTTACTTACATTATTGAAAGTTACTGGCAAACAAAAACGAGAAGTAGAACTTATTCATTTCTCGCACGACAAAGAAATCGACAGCAATAACTCTTCACGAAGAGATCAAGAGAAGAAAAGAAAAAGATTCCTTGTTTGGTCCATTGTTGCAAAAATAATTAACGCCGCTCTTATGTGTGCGGCGTTTATTAGAGGGAGGCGTTTGTTAGAGGGAGGCATTTATTAGAGGGAGGCGTTTATTTGAGGCTAGGCGTTTATTAGAGGAAATACGGTATGTCGTCACTATAACTTTTGACACTAAGAGCGGCTGCGAGGGAGACTAGTGGCTAGATGAAATACTCGCCGAAAACGTCACATCACGGGCGGAGAGAGAGGATGAGCACGCCATTTATCCCAGTCAGCGGCAAGCAATCGTCTTCTGGACGATCCTTTTATTAGTATTAAGTTAATAATAGGATTTTTACTTAGCTTTCCTGTATCATGGGGGTTAGGGTAGTAGTATAGCAAGTGGGGCTGCGAGCCCAATCGACCTCAACCGTGAATATAAATACCAAAACATCACCAAATTTAGCCAAGTCACGACTCGACAAATTTGGTGATGTTTTGGTATTTATACTCACGGTTGAGGTCGAATAAGCCCACAGCCCCACTTGCTATACTACTACAGCAATCGTTAGTCAATCTAAATACCCCTCCCACGTTTTCTACTAAATTGATGCCAAACACACGCGAGACAACACCAAATCACTATTTTAACGAAATACGACACATTTCATCAAATTTAGAGAAAGTTTTGTGTCGTCATTTTCGCATTTGTGTTTGACAAACTATGACTGACGCGCTCTACCATTGTTTCAATTCGTGCGCGAAAAAAAGCCACTAGATTGTGATTCTAGTGATGATGTTTAATAAATTTCAGCGAGAGAGCCACTAGAGTCTAGTGTTAAATAGATTTCATATGCGATACCTGCTATACGAATCGAGGTCACCTGTCGATGTTGCTAACAACAACATTCCATTGCGAATAGCAACTACGATTTTTTAAAAAAATGTTTTCACTTTGAAAAAATATTTTCACTTTGAAAAAATATTTTCGTTTTAAAATATTTTTTTCAAAAAGTTGTGGTTGCTATTCGCAATGGAATGTTGTTGTTAGCAACACACCACGTACAACCACCTGCTGTCGTGCTGACTATGAGAGAAGAATCGCAGTGTTTGAAGAAGGAGTGAGGACCACCATGCTAAGACTGTCTAACTTTGAGCGTACTCGTTAAATCGTACACTATAAATATCGTGAATAAAAAACTGTTGTGTGAATGGGCTCGCGCGGTTGTTATGAAACCACCTGCTAGCATGCAAATTAGTCCACCCGCTCACTATTTTCAGTGTTTGTCGCACTTCTGAAATGGTGGTCGTACACATATTTTGACGTTGTGATTCCTCCCGACAACAAGCCCAAGAAAGGCACGTATGGCGTCACAATCGCGACAACGCTTTCGACGTCTTTCTTTAGTAACGGATCTTTTTGTAGTTCATCATTTAGTTCGTCAGGGTTCTCGATAGCGTTCAACCCATCTAGTAAGCTAGCGAATTTGCTGATTAGCAAGTCGGTGAGAAAAGCGTTTGCAATTTCCATTCTCTTTAACTCATATTGGCGCCATATCTTATCGATAACCTTTGCGGACGCTTTTTTAATGTACGCTTCAGATTGGCTTACCACACCATCGCCAGACAGTCTAATAAGTTCGGCTCTCCTAACGTCAGTGTTGTCTTCCACAGTCGAGGTGTCATCGGTCTCCTCAACTAGTTCCTCAATCGTAGGATTTTCTTCACTTTTGCGTTTTACCATCACGCTATTACTTATACCCATATTTTATTGCGGAATAACAACTTCGTGACTGTACGGATAGCGCAGTGAGATTTCGAGTCTAGCGTACTTATTATTTTTTAATGTGGTCACAATCGCCGACGATTTTTCTCTGCTAATGTTTCCAAGGTAATCGTCGATAACGACCTTCATATCACTCCTACTTGGGCAGTAGAAGCAAACGAGCTTACTGATATTTTCTCTGTACGGTTTTGCGATCGACGTCAGTTGTTGTGTGATGACAATAACGCTCAACATAAAATGTCGCGCACTAAAAGCCAAGTTGACCAATTGACTAGTCCTATTCTTGACATCTTGAGAGCTCGCACAGTCGTCCAACACAATCAGAGTGTTAGTGCCTTTAAAAACATTTGTTACACACTTGAGAACAGCGTCGACACTGTCTTGCGCGCAGTCTATCGCTAACACGTCGGGGTCGCGCACATATTTCCAATCTTGGTACGCTTTGTTCCACTCGAAAGTAGGGCAAATCAACACAATGTAGTCAAATTTATTAAAGTACTCAGATTCCAATGTTTCCAGCAAATAATGCGTCTTACCACAAGCTGTCATACCAACAATTAGCATATTAAACGGAGTCTCCATTAACTCACGTTTGATTTAATACTGGATTGATTGCAGCCCATTGTTCATGAAGTTGACCAACCCATCACTCATCACAAACACCCTGCACATAACATTCGCAGTCGTCGCTTTTTTAGTGATCTCAAGAAGCACGCCAGATTGTGTGTTCACAATTTTCTTGCCAGTGGCGACGTTGTAATTATCTTGAACGCTCCTCAAGTCAATGACCAACGCAAAGCCATCTTTGTAGAATTTCTGTATGGTCATAAACTGAGCGTGTTCTTCACCCAACCCAAACAATCGTTTCGCTTCTGCATAGAACTTCGACTTTGGGATGCCTTGTGAGTACACACTATTTGGCACGCCTTCGATTGTGACTCTAACACTCTCAATATTTGGATAAAGAAACTCCTCACTGTCTGTTCGCGCCTTATTCGTGAATAGCAACACAATTGCCTTCATGCTTTTTCTTGGAAGATTAATGTTTTCATTCACGATGGTTGTACCTTTATCCCATTCGGTGGTTTTCATCAACGTGATGTGCTCATATGACAAACTACGACCACTTGCGTAGCCCGACGCTATTTCGTCAGCGAGCTCCTGGTTATCAATCGTTTCGTACTCAAGCTCGAGGTTCTCCAGAGTGTACCCACCCACAGCGCTACCGGATTGCGCCACCATGATGTCTGCAGCCTTCGGAAGTGTGATCACATACTGCAAGTTGTTGTTCATGCTAAAAGGAGCGTACAACCCATGGTCGTTCATGATCCTACCGAGCTTAATCCGCTGTTTCGTCCCAATCACACCAAACATTAACGCGTCACTAACTTTAGCAACGTTCCCACTCGTCGCACCACTGTCATCCTTAGAAATTAACTTTCTCAAGTTCTCACCACCAACACCATAGTCAATCATTTGGTCTCGCGCAGTGACGCTCTCCCAAAGGTCGCGATAGACACCAGTGTAATTTTCCCCATTGTTGTCATACACGGTTTACCCAGCTAGTCTCACAACAAGTTTCTCAACCAACAACTTGCTCACATTGTTCAAGAACCAGCTTTTAGCGTTCGCGTTCTTAAAGTCGAACACTAGACCCAACGATCCAGGCACCAAACAGCTACTAACCTTGAGCTTCGGTATGTCAATGTAGAGTTCCTCGCCAGGACTGACTTTATTAGGGTTCAACGTGATCACATGCTGTGTTCTCACCCCTTTTATGACGCCCATGGTTGCTCGTCTAAAACCAGGGTTCAACTCTGCCGACGTGACGTTCATATACCTTTACATATGTTTTATCGCTACCGTTTTAGCTTGTAATAATCATAAGCAAACCACGCAAGTACCACCGCGAGTACCCACAGATTCTGAGCCAACCAAGCGAGACCCTTTGCACCCAACGTCAACGCATTGTAAACTAAATTAGCCAACCCAACAGCCCATGGACCCATCTTCATTATCGCGTTCTTAACAGCCTGTGCGAATGACCTCGTAGCCATAGCGCCTTTCATAACAGCAGACCTCCCAGCTATAATAATAGTTGTTATAATCCCAGCTACTGAAATCGCTACAGCGCTCAACCCGACTACATTTTCTTTAGCCCATTCCTTAAATCTCTGAAACTTGTCAATGTCGATTTCCTGCTGCTCTCTAACCTCTTCTATTTGTCGCTGCTCAATAGTTCTGTCTCTGGCTTGCTTGAGTCCTGACTCTCTTTCAACCAAACCAACGTGCTCTCGCTCTTCGTCGGGCGTGAGACCAGTTTGGTTAGTTTTTTTATCAAGCTTTGCCAATCTCCCACTCGTCTCATCTATCGTCTCTTGAAAGTGGTCTACCTGCGCTTGCAACGCACCATCGTCACCTGTTCTTGACTCAGGCACCACACTATCGCTTGGATTAACCACACCACTCAGATCACGGTTCTCGTCTGGTGATAACCCAGGTATGTCGTCGTGATCCACTCTTGTCTCAATCACTGGGAGGTCGTCTGAGGCCACTTCTGTTGTGACAACTGTTGTTTCTGCATTCTCAGGGATTTGACTAACTAACTTTTTGAACTGCTCGATCGCGTTTTTACTACTCGCGTCTTTACTGTAGATCAAACCTTTTTTCCCAGGTTTTAGAATTAGTTTGGGTTTTCCATATTTACCGTCTTTGCTTATCGGTTTGAAAAGAATAGCCTCTGAGTCCGTCACATACGATCTGTTGACTATTTCCCTTGACGCGTCGTCGAGACCGAGTTTTTTTCTATACAACTTACGTATTTTCTTACCTATAGCCTTGACTCTTTTTACTTGATTTTTTGCTATCTCTTTGTTGACTGCGTTTAGCTTGTCCAATCTTTTATAAAGATCGTCTGACCTCACTTCAAGAGCCATACTGTAGCTTGCGTCATTGACGTCACCATATGACTCCTGCTCGACAAACTCCACTGCAGGGACTTCTGTGTTGGTCCCCCTTATCGTCACCGTCTTACCATCATCAGTATCAATAAATGGCGTCTCTTTTTGCCCACCTCGCCTCGCGTCTAGCTCACTCAGTATCTTTTTCGCATAGTCTTGATAGTCGTTGTAATTAACACGAACGTCTTCCGGCATGTCGTCTTCAGTGTGCTTACCGTACATGCCTTCAATAACGTCTTCAACATCGACGAGCGTCTTTTCTAATTGCTCATTACTCATGTCTTCGTACTTATTGAGGGTTTCCATCTCGATCTCGTCAAAAACTTCCCCACCTTCAGCCATATTACATTAGCTCACATTTTGAATATCGCTCTCTGACTCCTACGAATCATATTTTCTTTCTAGTTTAAATAATTATACGCAAGCCACGCGAATGTCACCGCAAACACCCACAGATTTTGAGCTAGCCAAGCGAGACCCTTTGCACCTGTCACCAGCGCGTCGTAAACTAAGTTAGCCAACCCAACAGCCCATGGACCCATCTTCGTTATCGCATTTTTAACAGCCTGTGCGAATGACCTCGTAGTCATAGCGCCTTTCATAACGTTAGTCCTCCCAGCGATAATAATGGTTGTCATAATCACAGCTACTGAAATCGCTAAAGCACTCATCCCAACCATATTTTCTCTAGCCCATTTCTCGAACTTCTGAAACCTGTCAATGTCGATCTCTTGTCGCTCTCTAACCTCTTCTATTTCCCGCTGCTCAATAAGCATGTCTCTAGCTTTTTTAAGTCCAATCACTCTTTCAGCTAGATCGACGAACTCTTCGTTCTCTACAGCCGTGAGGTCTTTTACTGCGAGCTCCGCTATTCTTTTGTTCACTTCATTTATCAAGTTTTGATAACGGTCCGCTCGTATTTGCAATGCGCCAGTGTCGCCTATTCTAGACTCACGCGACACATTCCTCGCTTGGATTGAGTAGCGCGCTCAACTCACGGTTCTCGACTGGTGTTAGTCCAGGTATGTTGACGTACTCTGCGTGTGTGGTGTCTAACAATGGCACACTCCTCGCGACGTCTTCACGATCTCTCACGTTGTCAATAGTCTGCGTTGCGAGATCACTAAAAACCCTCTCCACATGTTGATACACTCCTCCACCACTCCGCGTTACGAGATCGCTAGTAGTCTCCCCCATGTGTTGACGAAGTCTTATGTCGTGTTCGCGCTTCAGTCCACTCTCCACTCTAGTTAGTCTAGTTTCCTCATCGGCTGTGACGCCTAGATCGCCCCGAGCTAGCTCAAGATCTTGAGTGGCTCTTTCGAGACTGCGATCTAGTTCATCATTACTCATATCTTTGTATTCATCAAAGCCCTCCGTCTCGAGGTCGTCGAAGCCACTCTTAGCCATGTTACATTAGCTCACATTTTGAATATCGCTTTCTGGTATCCACGAATTATGTTTGCTCTCATAACCCAACCATTTGACCAGCGCCATCTTCTTCCCTCTGACTTTCTTTCTTTTCAACACCTTTTCAACTCTGTACACATCGTCACCAGGTTTCTTATTAACCAGCGATAATTCCTGCTCATAAAATTTACCAATAATCTGTTCACCGGTGTGGTCCTCAATTTCATACACATTTGGATCACCACGAGTAACCTTTACCACTTTAAACAGCTCTTCAGTGAAGTTGGCTTCATAGCCCTTTGTGAACACACTCTTGTATTTACTAATTCTCACCGATTGACCAACTCTAAACTTTGGCAATGGATTGTCTGCAAATTGGTGACCAAACAAAGTGGTCCAAACTTCGCCTTCGTTTGACTTATTGACATCCTTCGGTTTCATCATAATGCTTCGATTCACATTGCTATTATAATTACTCACAAACTGGTCGAGAACGTCAATCCATTTGTACGTTCCACGGGTGTAAAAGTACTTCCACATAATGCTCTTCAGACTTCTATTAAAACGCTCGACAACAGCGGCCTTTTTATCACTCTTTGTGCTGAAATATTCAACACCATGTTTTTTCAGCAAACTTTTCACACCAACGTTGTAGAACTCGAGTCCATCATCAAATTGTGCTAACTTAGGTGTGGTCCCAAACCGATCTTTAAAGTCAACCAACAATTTTCCAACAGCCTTAGTCATGTTCTTAGTGTCTTTTCTATAAACTGCAATTCCAAAAGCGTATCTACTCAATATTTCAATGCCTGTCAATATCCAATAATACCCTCCATTCTGTTTTGAGTACTTACTCATGTCCACTAAGTCCATTTGGAGCTCTTCACCAAGAAACCCAACAAAAGTCGCGCGGAACTTATGTCTTCTCACAATAGGTTTGTACCTAGTGTAAGTGTCCTGCGCTGTCAACCATTCTTTCACTGTTTTTCTAGTTACTTTCAATCCGTCTCCCAATGCACTTTGATACAATTTCTCTACACCACTGTACCCTGTCTTAGGATTATAATAGACGTCTCGCAACCCTTGTTCTGTCTCCACACCAAGTTCCATATAATTCACACAATATACAGTTCCAATAACACCGCACCAATTTTGGGATCGTCATTATTTGGTTTGACACGAAATGTCATACTTGAGTAAACACCTTTTTTAATACTCACCTTAGACTCGATGTCCACATGACGTTGCACTGACCCATTCAAAGACTGTTTAGTGGGTATTGGCAACGTTGTGATCACACTGCTTCGCTTCCCATCAATACCCACATTGCTCTCAGTTTCAACAATATCACATAAGATTTCTATGTACTTCAGACCTCTAAGCATGTCGACCTTGTTTGGGCTGATGTACCACCTCGAGTCACCCTTAATCACCCTACCCAACGCGAAACCAAGTAGAGGCCCAACGAGCCTAAGGTTAATTGGAGTGCTAGCCTTAATCCTACATCTACTTGTGAGCGGTATTTTCTCTATCTCAACGTCCCCCCTACCACGGTTTTTAGTCGTTTCTTTTATTACTTCGACCAGTGTGTCGAAGTTAGCGTACCCCCTACTCGTTATCGTGCTTTTAAGATCGCTCGAAGGGTGGCTCAGAATGGGGGCAAGTATGTCTATATCATCACGTAGGTTATTGTAGTCCCAAAACACAGTGGCTGTCTTGACCATAATGCACGGGTTGTCGTGCGTGACCATTATCGCGTTGTCAAAGGACACAACTTTTTCTGCGTCTTCAATGAACACCGTCAACTTTCGCATTATGTATAACATACGGTATATTATATGCAGAAAGCCCTTCGTGAGTACTATGGAAAGTACTACAAACGTGCGATGGCTAACACATCGAAGGCTGCACACGACGCAAAGGCAGACCTCATCAAAAAGTACCCTCACGCCACTTTAAGCAAATTTGAGTTCTATCCAAATATTTTGCAAGATGGTAAGATCATGAGTGTCGATGTGTATTTCAGAAACAATGACATCCTTAGCACGGACATAACCAGCACAACCTTCAAAAATGATAAAAGCATGTGGAAGTGGCTACACAATAGTAAGTTCCCAATAATATGGCAAGGTGGTGGGACTATCCAACCACTGCCAAAAGGTCATAAGAACCACTGGGGACTTTGGGATGGTTACCCAACAGAAAATGTGTTAAATTATCCAGTGAATAACTTTAAAGTTTTTGTTAACCAAAATAACTACTTCATGTCAAAGCTACCAACCTTGCGAGTCACCACGTCAAAGACAAAATCAGAGTGGGATGACAGCGAATCTTACTATCGCGTTGTGTTTGCGATCGACGTATTGTGCAAGTTTCTGTTGTGGGGTGTCATTGCAACATTTATCAGTGTCACAAGAAGTCCACCCCGTGGTCACAAGTGTGATGAGATTCCATTTGTACTTCACCATTAGAAGACTTCTCAGAAGAATGGAAGGTGGTGAGACCATGAAATCAATAAGTAGAGAATTCAACGCTTCCGAATTGTATGGTAAGATTTCCAAGATTCCCAGAAGGCACTACTACCAGAATAAAGTCCTTAGCGATGGTACAACAGGCGAATCCAGAGTGTTCACACTCAACGACGTTCAGAACGATTACAAACGATACGTCGCACGACTCTCAGACGGCTTTACCAACATTGGACTACAATATCTAAATCAGAGCATAGAAGCCTTTGTGTACTCCACACTTGGTGCGCAAGCGAGAACACGTGTGTCTGTCGTCGGTGGTTCTGCAGGAAGTCTAGAGACCCAACAAGAGTTCCGCAAGTTGTTTTCTGACAGTGTTGTACAGTATGACGTGTCGACATGGATTCTCAACATGAATAAATCAATTAGAGACACCAACGTTGTCCAAAATCTCGCAGTGTCGCCAAGTACATGGTTAATGCCGAGCAATGTGGTGATTCTCAAGAATAAAATCGCTGGGTACAACAACTTATTAAAGATTGCCACAGAGTCCATGAAATTTGGAGTGAACACCCGCTTGAACGCAACAACACCGACGACCGCGGCTAAAAAAGTCCACCAAGAAAATGTGGTGACTAACTTAGTAGCGCCACCCGTGAAGAAAACAGTGGCTAAAAAAGTCCACCAAGAAAACGTGGTGGCTAACTTGGGAGTAGCACCACCCGTGAAGAGAACAGCGACCAACCAAATTGCGCAGACTACCACCTCAAGTGAGTCAGACACCACGACAACGCTGGCGATAATCTTAGGGTTCTCAGCAGTCTCTGGTTATCTGTTAACCAAATACACCTTGAAGTAGTAATGAGTCTAAACTATGGGTATGAGTCTGACGACCCTCACGATAAAATACTAAAGAGAACGAAAAGGCATCTGGACGAAGATCCTAAGTTAAGTGCGACCGGTGGGAGGATGTCTGGAATAATAGACATGCAAGGCTCAGCAATAAAAAACGTGGCAGACCCAGTCGATGACTCAGACGCTACCAATAAAAGAACTCTAGAGCAATTGCTATCAGGTTTCCTCAAGAGTCAGTCCTACAACATTGTGCTCGACTTCAACGTTAGCACACACGCCTTGAAAAACGTGGAATTTCACACCAATGGTTCAAACAAAGTGAAAGCCATTGGTGAAACAAGTAAATTAGTGCAAAACAACCCGGCTTATGGTCCTATTGTTGGCATCAGCGGTGTAAGTCAAAGTTTTCTATCACCTGTGTTAACACCAATCCCACTTGAGTCAGGTCTCCATTTTAACTGCCCCAGTATGCAATGGTGTGATCTTTCCATTTTTGTTGTGGTGAGGTTACCTACTCGCACCGCTGGGTCAAATTGGGAGACAATTATATCAAACGACGACGGTCAGTGGGATAAGTTCATAGGGTACAAGACTGGCGTGACCAACGGACTCGCATATGGTGGTAGCATCCCAGCAATGGAGAGCATATGCACTATTCCGAGTGGTGTTGACATAAGTAAAATGCATATGATATCGATACACTGGCAAATGGACAATTCACACGTCAGAGTCAACAACGTTAAGTCAACCGATTCAGACTTCATAGCGAATATGAAAAAAATAGGCACACCCTATGGAACAATTTTTGGAATACATCGACCAAGAATACCACTCGCACCTTATGCATACCCATCGTTGATAGAATTCTACGGTGTGAAAATTGTGAGTGGTTACATGACGAACCGAGACATCATAATCATGGGTGGAGAAATGATGAAGGAATATGGTGTAAAGTAAATGGGAGCATGTTTTTCGAGACCTCATGAAACATATAAGATAAATAAAACGACTGATCACATGTTCAAAGCTGGTGGATCATTTGGTCGCGGCGACGTTACTCTCGAGCTTCACGCTGAGATTGGTATGAGGTCTAAAAAGACTTACGGTAAACCTATTATGTTACCCGCAGAATTAGACACTGTGGGAGTGGTAGGAGACGTGACCTAAGTTATGTAATGGGTTGGCTTAGAAAACTGGTTCGTAACATTAGAAACTTTTTCAGACGACGTAGAAAACTGAGGACTAATAAAACGTATTTGCTGCATTGGTACACAACAAACCAGATCTATAAAAAACCTGGCACCTATGTCGAGTAGTTTTTTTGTGGGAGACTATAGTAATGGCAACCAACTCAGTGCGATTATTCGATGGTCACCAAATCACGACGGTTAATCACAACGGTGAAATATGGTTCAAAGCAAAAGAAGTCGCGAGCGCTCTAGGTTATGCTCGACCAAAAGATGCAGTCAACGACCACGTCGAACCTGATTGCAAAATGAAGATGGAACAGGCCTCGTTTATCACAACTGCTCTAGCATTTTTAAAGACGTTTTTAACTTGGTAAAAACGTTTGCGAAACTTTCTCTCTTTATTTCACGAACCTTCTGACCACTGTGTGAAAAAATGTTTCTACGATACATTGGACGCTTCGTGTGACCAATGTCTAAATTTAAAAAAGTGGGGTATCCGAGAACACCCTTAATTTTGTGTGGAAGGATGATGACGTCTGCACACCGCGCGATATTGCTCAGCACCACCAACGAATGATGGTCCTGGGTTGTATCTCCAATTGAATGGTGCATCAACAGTTGTTCCGTAAGTGTCACGACAAACGGCGCAATACGCTTTTAGAAATGTGATGTCGTCTGCCACTGAGAACAACGTGTCGAGCTCACCAAGTCTTTTTAAATGCTCTGTTGTTATGAGACCACAAATAATGACGTGAATGCCGGCTTTAATGTATTCACGGGTAATTGGGAGTAACCCAGAGTACCAATGGCCCTCATCAATGCCAATGGCGTCATAGCCAGCTATCTCGGAAGAACTTGGGAGGTTGGTGATTAACTTCGCAGGTAAACTGTCTGATCCAACGACAATGGTCTGGCGATGTGTGGAGAACGCGTGGTCAGTTCGCCTAGTGTCACCTGTGTTGTTCATGTAGAGGACTTTGAGCCCTGATTTACTTAACGTGATTAACCTACGAAGAGTCTCTGTTGTTTTTCCTGCAAACATGGGACCAATCACGATTTCTAGTTTACCAACTTTCTTCATGGTTACTATACCTCCAGAGAAACGCTCTCCCCTCTTGCGGCAACTGTTGCTCGTTGTTAAATATCCGCTGAAGCTCTAAGTTTTTAAGATGAGCTCGAGCTCTCGTGTCTTGAGCGATGCATTGGGTTGTTGGTGACCACACCACATGGGTAACAATTGTACGACGCGCCGCCGTGCACAAAATCCAGGTGAGCGTCTGAGAGTATGTGACTCATAATATCGCCCGCACCTAGTATTTCATTACACCCCACCCTACAAACGTTAGCGTCACAGTTTGCGGCGAGGTGTAGCCACGCTTTGAGTTTGGTTGAGCATGGTTTCCATAGAAGGGTCGCCAAGAACACTTCGAGGTAGTTACCGAGTAGTGTAGCGGCGGACTCGCAAGGGTTGCTCAAGTAGTGGCTACTTGCTAACGTAAGACGTTTGAATGGTGAGTAACACCACACAGGGATCATCTTGGCTAGTTCGTTAACCATCCTGTTGGCTCTAACTTCATCAAGCCCGACCCAAGCCTCATGAGCGAACTTTGTATAGAGAATCTGGGTACCAAATTGTCTTGACACCTCTTCGTTTTTACGATCGGGGTCGCACAACTTGAAGACTTGCGAGTACCCTTTTAAGACGTTGGGTCCAGAGGCGCCTTGTGGGGTAGACACATCGACAAAGGACATTCTCCGCATTGCGTCGATCTCCTCTTCTTGGCGGGCTTGGTCTTGAGTCATCTCTTCTGCGATGTCTTGGACTTGAGTCATTATGTTATACTCCCAGAAAAAATCCTAATTTTTTAGTGCGTTTGGTCTGGAACTGTGAGATACCTGTGAGGTCAACTGTGAGACACCTGTGAGGTCGACTGTGAGTAAGATAACACGTGACAATGTATTAGATGGTTGAGGACTCACAGACGGCTGTTGAAGCGAAGATCACGGCTGATGTGAAAAGTGTTAAGGTGAAGGACCCAAAGCGTGTCGCCGCTGGTAAAAAGTTGGCTGAGATATCGAAAGCTGCGAAAGAGAAGAAAATGCGTGAAATGATAGTCAACGAAGAACAGGGTAGTGAGTGGAGCTATGGTTATATTGTTGGAACACTTGGTGTTATCATTGCTGCTGCTTCGTTGTGGTACACAATTAGCAGTGAAAAAGAACCTGTGAGTACTGCACCAGCTAGTGTGTCAGAAAGTCATAGAGCTCGTCGTCCAGCGTTAGACACATTTGACTCCTGAACAAAACACACGACAATGTATATGACTGCGATCGATCGAAAAGAACTTATGAACGAGTTGTACGACGCGTTACTTGTTACGACTGGTGCTGTGGCAGTGAGTATGATTTCTAAAAAGGCTTTGGGAGAACCATTGGGAACACCAGAGACAGTGAAAGGCACAGTGAAACTCGCTGCAGCTGTTGGTGCAGGAACGCTGTTAGTAAAATGGATGCAATCGAAAAAGTGGATACCGACAGATCCATTCAAATCAACGTAAGTTAATGGTGAGTGTTGTGGCTGGAGGGATTTTTAATGCAGTGGCTTTTGCAGGCGCTGGCTTTATGTTTTCAAAGTTCAATCATTCAGGTTATGAAGCTGAGATGAAAAGGCATAACCATGCGTTGGAGCAGTTAGCCAGCGCGAAAGAAGTGTGGTATGAAAACGAAATCGCCAAGAAAGATAAGATCCAGCGTTTACGACAACGGCTCTCTGATGCTAATGCTGACATCAATGACACAAACCACGCGTTGGAAGAACTTAGAAGCGTAATGACCATACAGTACAGCGGACGAGTGTTCACTGAGAGCCCGAAGATTGCGGATTACTACCAACCGAGTGCGGAAATGAAGGAATACCAATTATTGTTTGTTAGCGCGCTAGGTTTGGGTAGTGGAATAGCGGTGCGGGTACTAGTTCGGTGAAAAAAATGTTGGAGTAGTATAAGCGATGGACAAACTTATGAGGCAGATGAGTTATGGCTTGACAATTGACGAAATCGCGAGTGAGATGCAAACTGAGTGTGGGGACACCTTCAGAATTTACTACTGCTCGGATTGCGACGTTGTGAAAAACATGACTGACTGCGGTGGGTACGCGTGTCCAAAGTGTGGCGACATCGAATGGGGTTACACTCAGAGTTACAGCGACATGAGACTCACGCGATTAAAAAGCGTTCACAAACGGTCTTGGTGGATGGGGAGAAGACTACGGAACGTTGTGAAGGGTGAGCACCTTGAGTTGATAAAAGAGGACTTCTTGAAAGTTGTCAATGTGCTGCACTCATGCGATTTGATAAAGGGTAGAAACGTTAGCAGATACGGATACTACATTATTAGGTTGTGTCATAGAAGACGAGTCGAGACACTCAAGAAGGTGTCAGACCTCAAAGACGGGAAGGTGAAAGAGAAGTTTGACGACAATTTGTTTGGGGTGGTGTACCCAAAGCTGGGATGGTGCGAAAGTGGTGACAATTATTACGACGAGTGGTTTAGGAAAAAATAAACAAGTGTAGTATATAGAAGCCAATGAGTCGGACTGTGAAAAACCCGCTGACAAAAAGACGGGCGCATAAGACGAGTGCAGCCGTTGTCAATTCACTAACAGATGAAGCAACCAACGTTCACGGCTTTTTTGGAGACCAAGAAACACAACCTGTAGTCGAAGACCTCGCACCGTCAACACATCTGTTGGATCGAGCACTGAGAGGGTTCACAAGGTCTTATGGAGTCGAGGTAATTGACGACAGAGACATCAATCAGGTAAATGGTAGTAGAAGCGCTGTCACTAACCTTTTGAGACGTGAACTAGGTGAGACCAATGGAATGAAAGTGGTAGAGACAGTTAAGGTCACTTTTGAGAAAGTTTTAGAACTCAATAAGACCACATACAAAACTGCCTACTTTAACAGCGAAACGTTTGTCATCATTAATGAGCGTGACATTGAAGGTGTTGCCAACCGTGGATCGGAGCAGATTCTAACGCGGGTAGCTGGGTGGTTATCTGAGGGGTCTGGATGGACTATCGACAAAATAGACGCACACTACGTTAATGTCGCTATTTACAGACCTTTGCATGGGAGTAGCTACATTGTGTTGCCAAAGGAGCTGCGCAACAGTATGAAGGGCTTGGTAAACGTAAATAACGATGATGACAACGAGTGCTTTAGATGGTGTCACCTTGCGCACAAGTTTCCTGTTGGAAAACACTCTGACAGAACGTCGAAGTACGCTAAGCGTGTCGGTGAGCTGAATTATGACGGAATTGACTTCCCAGTCACACTCAAAGACTACAACAAGATCGAAAAGGCTAACGAGATTAGCATTAACGTTTTTGGGTACGAAAATAAGCAGCCATTCCCTGTGTACGTCTCTAAGGAGGCGTACCCTGACCATATGGACCTATTGTTGATAACTAATGACGTGGGCAACAAGCATTATGTGTACATTCGCGATTTTAACAAATTCATGTACCGCCAAACAGAGCATAAGGCGAGAAAGCACTTTTGCAGGTATTGTTTGCAATGTTTCACCCGTGCGGATGTGCTTGAACGCCATGTGGAAGTGTGTTTGGTCATTAATGGGAGGCAAGCTATTAAAATGCCACAAAAAGGTGCGAAAGTGAAATATGAGAATTTTAGCAGACAATTAAATGTACCATTTGTGGTGTATGCAGACTTTGAGGCTATCACACAGAAGGTGCACACAGCGACGCCATCAAGCGAGTGTAGCTACACAAACGCTTATCAGAGACACGTTGACTGCGGTTATGGGTATAAATTGGTTTGTTGCTACGACAATGAGTACAGTAAGCCAGTAAAAGTGTATCGCGGTGAAAACGCAGTCAACAAGTTCATTGGGGAGATGTTAGAGATTGTTGAATATTGTAAAGAGACATCTGAGAGTCACTTTAACAAAGAAATGATACTGACTAACGCCGATAAGAGGAACTTTGACGAGGCTAAAAGTTGCCATATTTGCAGTGTTGAGTACACTAGCGCTGACGTTAGAGTGAGAGACCACTGTCATGTGTCAGGTAAGTACAGAGGGTCCGCACATCGTCAGTGTAACGTGAACTTTAAGTTGACTGACAAAATTCCTGTGATCTTTCATAACCTACGCGGCTACGATAGCCATTTCATTATGCAGGAGATTGGCAAGTTTGGTCAAGACATAAATGTGATACCGAACAACATGGAGAAGTACATGGCGTTCATGCTTGGAAAAAACTTGGTATTCTTGGACAGCTTTCAGTTCATGGGTAGTGGTCTAGACAACTTGGTGAAGAACCTACCAAGGGACGCTTTCAAGTACACGTCAGAAGTGTTTCGTGACGACGGGTTGGCACTTATGACAAGAAAGGGGGTCTATCCCTATGATTATATGGACTCCTTTGATAAATTCGACGAATGCGAGCTACCCTCCAAAAAGGACTTCTACAGCATTCTGAATGATGAGCACATTACGGAAGAAATGCATGAGCGTGCCATCGACGTGTGGGACTACTTCGACGTTGAGAGTATGGGTGGGTACCACGACCTGTACTTGAAAAGTGATGTGCTCTTGCTTGCCGACGTTTTTGAGAACTTTAGAAAGACATGTCACCGTGAGTATAAACTAGACCCTTGCCATTATTTCACGTCGCCTGGATTGGCTTGGGATGCTATGTTAAAGATGACTGGAGTAGAACTCGAGTTATTGTCCGACATCGACATGTTCCAGTTCGTAGAATTAGGTATGCGTGGTGGTGTGAGCTACATATGCAACAGACATGGCGTGGCGAACAATAAATATATGAAGGGGTATGACAAAGCGCAAGAGTCGAAGTATTTGATGTACCTTGACGCCAACAATTTATATGGGTGGGCAATGAGTCGAAGTCTACCTACGGGTGGCTTCAAGTGGTTGACTGAGAAAGAAATAAAAAAGGTTAATCTATGCGACTATCACAACAATAGTAAAAAGGGCTTACTGCTCGAGGTCGACTTGGAGTATTCAGCCCATTTGCATGACCTACATAACGACTACCCGCTGGCTCCTGAGAAGATGGAAATAACTGTTGACATGTTGTCGGAGTACTGCACAAAAATCAAAAATAAGTTTAACGTGAGTGTTGGTGGTGTGAAAAAGCTGGTGACTAATTTGATGGACAAAAAAAAGTATGTGTGTCACTATAGAAATCTGCAGTTGTATATGGATCTTGGATTGAAAATCAAAAAGATTCATAGGGTCCTACAGTTTGACCAGTCCAAGTGGTTGGGTAAGTACATCGACTTTAACACAGTCAAGAGAACCGCGGCTAAGAACGCTTTCGAGAAGGATTTCTTCAAGTTGATGAACAACAGTGTGTTTGGAAAAACAATGGAGAATTTGAGGAAGCGTGTGGATGTAAGATTAGTGACCACCGAGAAAAAGTTAGAAAAGCTTGTCTCAAAGCCTACGTTTGTGTCTTGCAAGATATTTAGCGAGAATTTAGTCGCTGTCCACAAAGTCAAAGAGACGCTGACATTAAATAGACCTGCATACGTGGGTATGTGCATACTAGACTTGAGCAAAACGTTGATGTATGACTTCCACTACAACTATATCATGAAAAAGTACTCTAGCGATACCTGCAGACTACACTTCACCGACACTGACAGTCTGTTGTACACAATCAAAACTGACGACGTCTACTCTGACTTCATGATGGAGCGCGAAAAGTTTGACAATAGCGATTACCCTGCAGACAACCCGTTCGCTTTCAAAGAGAATAAGAAAGTTATTGGCAAGATGAAAGACGAGTGCGCTGGAACACCAATTATTGAGTTCGTTGGGTTGCGCAGTAAAATGTACAGCTATTTGAAAGAGGATGGGGGTGGTGGGAAAACCGCTAAAGGTATTAGAAAGAATATAATTAAAAAAGTGATCAAGCACGAAGATTATAAAAGTGTGTTACTTGAGCAGAAACAATTGCGACACACGATGAAGACCATTAGAAGCGTCAAACATCAGCTAGGTAGTTACGAAATTAACAAAGTGTCGCTATCCTGTTTTGATGATAAACGATACCTTTTAGAAAATGGTATTGACTCCTACGCATATGGTCACAAAAACATTGTAGTGAGAGACATACCTTAAACACTGCGACGTGATTCCCATAAGGTCACTCTCTCCACGCGTGCGAAATTGCAAACGCTTTTCTCACCGACTTGTTAATCAACAAATTCGCTAGCTTACTGGATGGGTTGAATGCTATTGAAAATCCTGACGAACTAAACGACAAGTTGCAAAAAGACCCGTCGAAAGCGTTGTCGCGATTGTGACGCCATACGTGCCTTTCTTGGGCTTGTTGTCGGGAGGAATCACAACGTCAAAATATGTGTACGACCACCATTTCAGAAGTGCGACAAACACTGAAAATAGTGAGCGGGTGGACTAATTTGCATGCTAGCAGGTGGTTTCATAACAACCGCGCGAGCCCATTCACACAACAGTTTTTTATTCACGATATTTATAGTGTACGATTTAACGAGTACGCTCAAAGTTAGACAGTCTTAGCATGGTGGTCCTCACTCCTTCTTCAAACACTGCGATTCTTCTCTCATAGTCAGCACGACAGCAGGTGGTTGTACGTGGTGTGTTGCTAACAACAACATTCCATTGCGAATAGCAACCACAACTTTTTGAAAAAAATATTTTAAAACGAAAATATTTTTTCAAAGTGAAAATATTTTTTCAAAGTGAAAACATTTTTTTAAAAAATCGTAGTTGCTATTCGCAATGGAATGTTGTTGTTAGCAACATCGACAGGTGACCTCGATTCGTATAGCAGGTATCGCATATGAAATCTATTTAACACTAGACTCTAGTGGCTCTCTCGCTGAAATTTATTAAACATCATCACTAGAATCACAATCTAGTGGCTTTTTTTCGCGCACGAATTGAAACAATGGTTAGAGCGCGTCAGTCATAGTTTGTCAAACACAAATGCGAAAATGACGACACAAAACTTTCTCTAAATTTGATGAAATGTGTCGTATTTCGTTAAAATAGTGATTTGGTGTTGTCTCGCGTGTGTTTGGCATCAATTTAGTAGAAAACGTGGGAGGGGTATTTAGATTGACTAACGATTGCTGTAGTAGTATAGCAAGTGGGGCTGTGGGCTTATTCGACCTCAACCGTGAGTATAAATACCAAAACATCACCAAATTTGTCGAGTCGTGACTTGGCTAAATTTGGTGATGTTTTGGTATTTATATTCACGGTTGAGGTCGATTGGGCTCGCAGCCCCACTTGCTATACTACTTAGGGTTAGAAAAGTTAGGGTTAGGATCTAAGTTGTTTTGGGGTTAGCATGTAGTTCTATGATGTATTATCATAATATAGGCATCTCTCGCAGATACTAAAAAAGATCGTCCAGAAGACGATTGCTTGCCGCTTACCGGGATAAATGGCATGTCCACCCTCCCTCTCCGCCCGTGATGGGTTGAGGTGTCCGTGAGGTACTAGGTCTGAGTCATCTTCTGGACTATCCTTTTATCAGTATTAGTATTAAAGTTAGTATTAGAAAACCATTAGGTGGGGGGTTAGAATACTTATTAGGCGGGGGGTTAGGATCTAAGTTGTTTTGGGGTTAGCAGTTCCATGAAACAATCTCTTATTTCGTCCAACCTCTCGCGGATACTAAAAACGATCGTCCAGAAGACGACTCAGACCTAGTACCTCACGGTCACCTCAACTACGAGTATTCCATTTAGCCATGACCTCTTATGAATATAGTCTTGTTAGGCCAAATAAAATTTATCCCGGGTGTCGAGTGATCCCCTATATGTGTCAAGTGATCCCCTATGTGTGTCCAGTGATCCCCTATGTGTCCAGTGATCCCCTATATGTGTGTCGAGTGATCCCCTATATGTGTCGAGTGATTTCCTATATGTGTCGAGTGATTCCCTATATGTGTCCAGTGATCCCCTGTGTGTCCAGTGATCCCCTATATGTGTCCAGCGATCTCCTATATGTGTCCAGTGATCCCCTATATGTGTCCAGTGATCCCCTATATGTGTCCAGTGATCCCCTATATGTGTCCAGTGATCCAATATATGTGTCCAGTGATCCCCTATATGTGTCCAGTGATCCCTATATGTGTCCAGTGATCTACTATATGTGTCCAGTGATCCCCTATATGTGTCCAGTGATCCATATGTGTCCAGTGATCCACTATGTGTCCAGTGATCCCCTATATGTGCCCAGTGATCCCCTATATGTGTCCAGTGATCCCCTATATGTGTCCAGTGATCCCCTATATATAAACACAGTATATAGCAATTAATTGATTAGAGAGGATTTAATATAGTCATATACATAAAGCTCATCGACGAGCTAAGAGTTTTGATTGTTGAAAAAATGTATTAGAAATAAATGAGACAAGGCTTGATTCTACTATTAACGATAACTAGGTGCATATATCTGGATAGAAGCGTCACTGGTAGATTTGGCAGAGGTGTTTGTTTTTATGTTCGCTGTAATATCAAGTTCTCACCACGCCTCGACCTGTCTATCGATCTGTCTATTGAAAAGCTACTGTAGACTTGACGTATATAATTATTGAACGTGACAACGTTAACGCTGTAGTTTTCGTAGACCTCAAGAAAACGTTTGACACCGTGGGTCATGGAATTCTTCGCAATAAAAAATGCTTCGTAAACGGTTTTCTCTCACAGAAGCGTTTATTGTCCACGTGGTATCACAGATGAGAATCCGTCTTGGAACGTACATATTAATAAGCTATCTAAAACGTGTAAGATCGATACGACGCTACAGTTAATTTTCAATTCGTTAGTTCAACCACATTCTGATAACTGTTGCATCGTTTGGGATAATTGCAACAAAACCCTCGCTGATAAACTTCAAAAATTACAAAATCGTGCAGCCAGGTTATTAAAGTGCCCCTGACACAAAAAATGATTTTCTGTCTATTAATAGTACACATTTAGTATAGTGTTTTGCGATTTCATTAAAAAGAAAAAAATTTAGAGCCGTTTGAACACGCCAAAATTGGGCTTTTGGATGGCACGCGTCCGTGATTGAAATAGACTTGTAGGAAACTGGAACGAGCGTTATTTGTTACGTCACGTAAGTGAGTGACTCTTGGCGCGTAAATATATGTAAATTTCGTGATCGTAAAAGATATGCCTTTTTACTGTGTTGCTGCTAACTGTACCAACAAAGCAAGCTTAAAAGATGGAATAAGTCTATACATACTATTCCATACTTCAATGACGAGCGCGCTAAAGCTAAGAGAAGAAGAAAATTATGGGTTGATTTTATTTCCGCAAACCATTTGTTTGTAGCGTCGAAGACTTCGACTATATGCTCGGACCATTTTACACCAGAGGATTACGAGAGGCGATTTGTTTCGTTGCCGGGACTCAGTAAGCCTAACTATCCGAAGCTAAAGACTGACGAACTGGGCCGGAGTTTGCGTTTTCCCTACCATCCATGCCTCATCATCGAAGACGAAGGAAGTTGCGCCCAACCTGCAGACGCAAAGTACGAGAAGCAAGCGATGGGTAATTGCTTTACGTTGTTTTTTCTTCAAATTTTAATATTAAGTGCCCCATGTTAGCTAGCAAATCACTAACGGTTTCGTCTAATTTCTTTCTGTCTTCAAGGTTATAAGAAATCTACTTGGGAAAGAACCAGACGATACCCCGAGGTCGAGGACGACAAGGCATCAACCAACTTCGAGTTCGAATTTTGGGAGTGCAGAAGAGATATTGACACCGGTTAAAGAAACTTGCTGTGATGAGCTTGTAAGTAAAAAATTGCGGTGCTTATACAAGTCGATAAAACAGATAAAATATGATAAATTTGTGAAAATATGTTTTCACGTATTCACGACAATATATAGATAAAAAAAATATATAGATGTTTTTGATTGCTTATAAACAGCTTAGTCCTACAGATACAAATACCCAGCAAATGGACGAATGCATGGAAAGAGATGACGAAGATAATTTATTTCTTGAGACAAACAGAAGGTTGAGAAATAAAGTTATATCTCTGCAAGCAAGCAAGAAAAAGAAGGATAGAGACTGAGAAACATGAAACGTAAAGGTGTGTGCAGCCTCAGTAAACCTAATTTTCAAAATAAAAAAATGGAAATATTGCCTGGAAAAAAGTGAATGATGTATTGTGTATAATTGTGCCAGCAACTCATCAGTCAGGTCCAAGTATCGACATGCTCTGGCCCCAGCATCCATGCAGCATTTGCTTGTTATGCATATCCAAGGCCAGCGGTATTGAAAAAGGAACCTTCTTTCAGGGCTGGGGCATTTTCCTGTGCCATCCATCCCTGGAATTCAACAACATAATTGAAAAAATGTAAAAAAGCATGGGATGTGCCCGAGGGGCCCCCTCGGCACCATGCTTTCGTTTGACTGATACATTAATCTTGTTATTTTCCACATTAATATTCCTCTATAGTAAAACACCTTGAAGAACTGCTTCAATAGGAGTCGATAGACGAGAATGTCGAGAAAATAGAAGACCTGTATCAGGAATGCGATACTGATGACAATTGCATGAATGATGATGAAGATTATGAAAAAGAAAGTGAGATGGACCAACCGTACATGATCGAAACAGATGAAATCTATGATGCGGAAGATAAAGATGATTTGGAAGATGAACTGGAAGCTCAGTAAGTTTCTGTTAAATAACTGTAAACTTGCACCAGTGAATGGTCATTATGATGTGGACACAAACTAGTAAAAAGGAAAGCATTGTCTTCCCTGATTGTAATGACCTCCCCCAAAGTCTTGGCAGGTGCAGTATTCCCTACATCTAAGAGACTGTGTTTTTACTTTACAGGTTACCAACAATAGATGGAAATATCCGAACAGAACCAACATTTATTGTATTTTGGACACAACTCCTCCTACTGTTCAAATTCAGCCATACCTGCAAGTCTGGCAATCCTTTGATTGAGACACGCCAAGTTGGTACAAAGGTTGTTGTAACCCCAACATGCGGTAACCCCACATGCAAGCAGAAGGATTCTAATTGGCACAGTCAACCAAACATGCCAAATATGGGAATTGCTGCTGGAAACTTTCTTCTGTCCATGGCAATTCTACTTTTGTTGGTGGATCGATCACAAAAGTTCTGCAAATTTTCTCACACATGGGTCTTTCATGTATTTCTCTACGTACATACTTTCGTTACCAGAGAGTAAGTAAAGACTCTTAGCTGCACATATTTAATCTTGTTCAACTTGTACTCATATCAACCCATTGCTTTCCCCTTGGCAAGTAAAGTTGTTTGGCAATAGCGTTAAATAACAAAATAAGGCGTATTGTGGATTAATGGCGTAACAAGAGGCATGTTGAGAGACAGTCCTGTTAACCCATTAACACCCAACACCCTTCTCTTGATAAGTAAAGTCGTCTGATGTTGGACAATTGAATGTAAAACAAAGTATGGTATTGCATTGGGGACTTAATGAGTTAATATCTTCCTTTGTAGAAATTGTTGTTTCCAGCTATTTATTTGCATTGGAAAAAATACCAGAACAGTTTACTACAAAAAGCTGAGCAAGTAAAAGATGGTGTTGTGATGTCAGGGGATGGACGCCATGATAATATGGGCCATTCAGCAAAATTATGTGCGTACACAATATTTTGCTGTACTTTTGCACAAATAGTACACTTTGACCTTGTGCAGGTAAGTAATGGGTCATTCCACTTTAACCATTTTACTTAGATTGTAACTCTCCTAGCTCACTGGGTGGCACAAATTGTCTATGTGGGGAAGGTATGGATGTTGTTTTGGAATGACCCAATAACCAGATACAGTATACATTACCAAATGTAGTGTCTGGTTCTGTATAGCATTTACTGAATTGTATTCCCTTTAAATTTCAGAGAAATCAAGCAGGAAGCAGTCATATGGAATTTATGTGCTTTAAACTGTGCATGGACTACCTTATTGCATATGGAATTTGCATAACAACATTTATATCTGACCGACATACCTCCATTGCAAAGTATATGAGAATATTATTCATTACTTTGATATCTGGCATTTGAAGAAAAGTAAGTACCCAATAGTTGTTATTTTACTTTCACAAAAGAACCTTGATACTATTATCTATCAGACTAGAGCAGTGTTATCAATAAATACTTCATGTATGCTAATTTTTGTATCCCTGCACAGTTTTTGACACGCTTACATGAAGTATATTGCAAATGTCCTGGCCGATGTCTATCTCAGTGTAACCACTAATATATATCACATTTTGATTTTAGAAATTCGAAAGGTCCTGTTCAAAATAGCCAAGGATAAGGACTGTGAAGCAGTGAATGAATGGATAAAACCTTGCGAAAATCATTTACATTGGAGTGCAACATCCACTTTCGATGGCAACGGGCTTGCTCATGAAGCCAACATTCAACCAGGGAAGTGGTTAACCGAAGGTGAGTACAAAAAACCAGGAGATTATAGTTGTCAACGGGAAAGGGTTAGGCACTCATCTGTCCATGTCTCATTTTAACCCATTAATGCCCAACATGAAAATGTTCTCCTTCACAATTGCAGATTACAAGCAGGCAACCATGCTTTTTTATATGTTAAACTGTTTTTATTCAGGTTCGCCACTACATGAGAGAGTTTCGACTGCCCTAACAAATTCAATACTTGTCAAGGGGGTTCAGCAAGCATCGCCACTAGATCAGACCAGCTGTTTGGAAGGCTTCCAGAGTGTTTTGAACCATTTTGCCCCAAAAATGATAGCATATACTGTAGCTATGTTGGACAATATTGTGGGTTAGTTATAGAGCATATGTTGACTAATGTTACCCCTTACTGTATGCAATAAAATACAGTTACTTCATCCTAGTAAAAATATAACCACTTGCATGCATGGTTGTTTGATTTAAAAAAAATTCTTCATGACAATTTTTTATTGTTCTGTAACCAATTAACCCATTAAGGTGCAAGGGTCTATCATTGACAGGTAAAATTGTCTGGTGTTGGAAAGTAAAATAACAATTAGGGCATATTGTGCCTTAACCACTTCAATCATTATTTTAGTCTGTCTAACACTAGTCTATTGTAATCTGTCTTAGCCAAATTTGTCAAGGGAAGATTTCACACTTTGGAGAAATACTGTGTAGGAAGTAACTAGAACTTCTTTCTTTTAATTTTAGGCACATTTTGGCTATCATGCACTTCAATTTCAACCTGCGACGAGATTCGGACACAAGGAAGGCAGACAATCAGGGAAAAATAAGAATTACCTACCCCAAATTCAAAAATGGCGAGGCAACAGTTAGGGATGTGAGAGTTAGACCAAACTTTGGTAAGTTCCCATGCATAATTCTTCATAGAGGCTTGTACTGTTTATTTGGACTAATTGCTATTATCAGTGTGCCATATTTATTCTAATAGACGCCCTGGGCAATTACTCCAAAAAAGATTTTGGAAGGAGGTGTTTATTTGAGAGAGGCATTCGATACAGAGTTTTGTAAGTTGCGAAGGTGTTCATTGGAGAGGGGAATTTATTAGATAGTAGGTGTCAGGGTGTCTACAGTATTATAATAAATATGGCACTGAATTAACCTATTGTTAATAGGACCTTTCTTGACGAGTAAAATCGTATGGCGTTAGAGTAAAAATTATGCTAAAGTAGGGCGCAATGGGGGCGCAATGCGTGTTAAAATCTTCATTACATAATTAAATATTAATTTATTTTCTACTCAGTTTTAATAATTTTAATTCTCCTAAACCTTTGGTAGGATATGTTCAGGATATCTATGAAACTTTCCTGACAGCTACCAAAAAAGATTTGGAAAAAGCTGCCATGAAGTTGGAGGAGAAGTCTCCAGAACCAATGAATTCCATGCTTGAGAAACAACCGAAGGCTCAAGCAATTGATAAACGCAGAGAAAGGAAAAACATGGTAACCCAGGATGTCCCATCCACAACTCCAGGTACTAAATACCACTAGTAAGATTCTTTATTATACAGCTGTATTAAAAAAGGTGCAAATATACAGCAATATTTGAGCAGTTAGTTTTTGGATACTCTAGTTTGTTATTTGTATCCACTGTTTAATAAAACTCTGACAAGATAGTTAAATAAGTTCTTAAACTGCTTTGACAAGTTTATTTTGTCAGACAGTCAAATCTGTTACATGGGAAACTACTTCATGTACGCGTATTATTTTTTCCTTGTGTCAATCTGCTGCTCGTATATACATGTAAAAATGAATAAAAAACTAAAAATGATAAAACATCTGCTACGTACTCGTGTTTCACATGGAAACGATCTTCAGGCAGTACTATTACTGCTTAAATTGAATAAAACTTTTTATAAGTTCGAAAAACACACCCCTGACAGTAGATCGGGTATATAGGTATCCATACACGATGTATCATGTACACATTTGCCAGTATCTGACTATCTGTGCTGTAGTGAGTTAAAATGTCTGCATGTCTGCATTCTATTTTTTCCCATTCTTTATTTCAGTTTCAGAAGTTCAAAGAGAACAAGCTACTAGAGCAAAACCGCATTGCAAGGCTTGCAAGCATCCATGAAGGGACATAAATATGTCACATATTGTCCTCGAAACAGTGGACAGTGATCGATTAAATAAATATACCTGATTACCTGTTGTAATTTATATTCTTAAATTAATGTACTGTACATTATGCACTATCGATACACTAAGGGCAGTTTGTATGACTTGGGCTGGCTTGGCAAACTTGGCTAGCTTGCCTCACAAGTTTTTATTTGCTATGAACTGAACTATCCTTGCTTTGACAAAGTGAGAAATTCCCATGATACAGGCAGTGGTGTTTATTTTACAATATCATGCTAATAATTTTTGTCAATGGCAACAAATTTAGGGAGATTCGTTGTTTTTTTAGAGAATAAAGGTTGCCTTACCACACATTAGCTCCTTCTCTACTTGACAGTTTTATATGAGCCAGGCGTCGCGAAGCCCGGCTCCCATTTGAATACAATCTCGAAACTATATAACAAAGATTATGTGAGCTGGGACCACAGGCCAGCACAGCCCATACGAACAGCCCCCATTTATGTACAACACACACCAATGACGTTCTAGGTTTGTTTTCAAATTTATAGCTAATAAAAATAACACATCAGGCTTCACTTGTTCATAATACACTAGTCAATGTAAACCACTCCCTGCCCAGACCCAGGAAGAGGCTTGGCAGAAATTAGCCACTATCCCCATCTCCACGCAGGATAATAAATTTCCAAATTATCACTTAGCCACTGCATGTGCCGGTTATATTTATTACCTGTAATTTCACTTGGTTTTCAAAATGGCAATTGAAATTGTGATTTCATCGCTTTTCTTCAACCTGCAGGCAAGGCAACAAAGCGTAATGGAAACTAGCGAAGTCAACTAATTGTCCCCCACTATTCTCAGCCGTTTACATGTAATTCCCGGATCTGGGCAGGTGTGAGTTTACATTGACTAGTGCATAACCTGGTAGTGTTTATCAATCGATGTCAACCGGTAAGATCCTCCTCCTTTCCAACAGGAAATGTGTTCCGTATCCTCGTGTATGCACAAGATGGTAACGGTATCCTTTTGTTTCCAAGTAAGCCATAAACTAGCCTGGTAAATTCTCTATATGAGATGCTCCGCAATAACCTGAAAACAACAATTATATAGTTATGACAACAACATTATTATTCATCATCTATTACCATTTTTTCACTGCAAAGACATGTAATACTTTTACCATAAATGCTACTAAATTGTTCATATTAATTCCAAACGTTTTGGTTTTTGAAAATTTGTTGGATGCAATTTCAAAAGTTCACATTTTAAATGGGCAGCTTTTTTCTAGAGGCATATCACAGGTCTTTGTATTTACAAACATGTGAAGTTCACAATGGATTTGCTATAAAATTACTTAAACTTTATATTCACTTCAGATACAATGTAGTACAGGTATAATAGCAAACATACTTGTAGATTAAAACGCCTATACTGCAAGGACTGCTTTATTTATAGTTAGACACATACTGTATAAAAAATACTAACCTGTCTTCTGATTCAAACGGCTCCGAAATTTTTTCTTTTTAATGAAATCGAAAAATTCTTTCACCAAAACACTATACTAAATGTGTACTATTAATAGACAGAAAATCATTTTTTGTGTCAGGGGCACTTTAAGATTTTCTAGTTATGACACTAATGGTGATTTTCTCCTTAAGAAACTTGGCTGGAGAAAACTTGATTCCCAGCGCAAGTTTCAAAAAGCTGTTATGGTCTACAAATCACTTAATAGGCTCACGTAGCAATGTAACGAATTATTCATTGAGAAACACCGAGGGCAAACTAGCTAGTCTCATACTAAATACGGTGCTATGTAATAGCCTTCCTATCAAGTTCCGGAAGGCAGACACTCTGGGTGAATTTAGATCCGGTTCGGGCTGCCACTACTGTATCTTCATAACCTCTTAACCTTTTTATTGCACTGCATGCACTCATGCATGGAAAGCAGGTATTTTTAACTTAGTATTATTAGGAATATTAGAATTGTAATTTGAAATTTGTGAACATATATATTAGAACTGTAATTTTGTAATTTAGGTAGTGTATGTAAAATCCTGATGAGTTTTACCGCGGTTAAATAAATTGGACACATGATATTATATTGTGCTACTAATCTAAACAACCCCTAATGCAATTATAGCTTAACTTTAACACAATAACGCCACGAGAGTAAACGACAATTTCGTCCTAGTTGGCGTTCTTGTTTGATGAAAACAATCATTTAGTAATCTATCATACACGAGAAGACCTTTATTATCTAATTTAAACACCGAGAAATGTGTTGAAAAACGAGGCTACAGCCGAGTTTTTTAACCAACTTCGAGGTGTTTTCGAATCAGATAATAAACGTCTTTCGAGTGTATGATATAGCTTCTCAAACTAACCAGTATTTTAAGAGAAATTTGAGGGAAAAGTTGGCTTAATTTATGGACTATTACCACATCTATAAACAACGTCTCGGTTATGATTTTCCTTTGTGTTTTCCTCATGAGTTATTAAGAACATTACTTGACACACTATGAATGGCAAATCCTCAATACGCTTGAAGACAGCATGTTACACAGATAGCGCACATGCAAGATACTAACTGAGCGGTAGATATAAGCTAATATTAAAAATCATACCTTCTCTTTTTTGGAAGAACATGTACGGATTCCGTGGACTATTTTCTATTTTGATGTTATCAGAAATGTTTCGTTAATGAATATCGACATATGCATGTACGAGTTGCATACCTATTTTTATTGCGTACGAAATTTAAAAGAATTTGTCTTCTGAACGATGCTACAAGGGCTAATTTATTAAATGCAACAAGACGCCCGCTAGGCGTTAACTTGGGCTGCTAATTTTAGGGACATGGCGCGCATATTGCCTGCAGAGATGGGTATACACTGGTGGCATGTTAGACAGTTGGATCACTTGTCTTATATTACCAAAGATAATATTTAATGCATTGATTACTGAAGGCATTGTGCAGCGCTGGGCTGGAAATACGAAGAAAAATCAGGCGTCTACACGCAGGCTAGCCTCCCCAAAACACGGCAATGCTATTTTTCTAATATCTGTTCGAAATTCATATAAAAATCAACGGCAAGGTATACGAAACATATCTGTTATGAAATTACATCGGTTTAATGAACATAAAAGCATTGACTAGAAATGAAGACGAAGAAAAACAGGCGTCTATGCAGAACGCCTGACACGCAGACGAAATTTAATGTAAACACTAAACACGGCAATGCTATTTTTTCTAATATCTGTTGGATTGAAGGTCTTCGTGTGTCAAAATTTATATAAAAATCAACGGCAAGGTTTACGAAACATATCTGTTACGAAATTACATCGGTTTAATGGACATAAAAGCGTTAAATCATCGGGTAAACGACGAATAGATCTTGAAGCCATGTCCTTTAATTTTAAAGACGAGTCTCGCTTTAATCGCTTACGCATTTTCTCATATAACATCTGATCTTCACATTTTAAGTAGACGAAACCTACAGCGTTCGATTCGCCAGATTCAAGTGATCATTTCGATGTAGAATTGATTTAAATTGGACAAAAAATACAACATTTCATGCTTGATATTACGGAGTTTCACGGGATATAAAATGTCAACACAGTATAATAATATTTCCCTGTCCTTCGGCTGTCCATTCCGTCTTCACGATTGAACTCTCATCTGTGTTTCTCTCATCTTGGAGAGAATCTTTGCAATGGTTTGCGGGTTTACAGGTCTCGTAAATGCTTTTCAGACTGCGATTCATTGACAACAAGGGTGAAGGCAAGGAACATTGAGGCAAGGGTGAAGACCCTGGGTACGAGTTATTGCGCAATTTTGCAAATTTACGGACCCCAAGAAAAATAATACTAATAATAATAATAATAACGAAGCTGGTTTTAAGATTTGGTGCTACCACAGTAGCCCAAGTAAATAGAAATAATAAATAAATAATAATAAATAATAAATAAATAACTAGAAATACGAATCCGCAATAATCCCCTTGCCCACCTTTTCTATCCCCCCCCCCCCCCGTACGGGAATTTACCATCCATGGTGCCCAGACCTCGCATGCCGTGGCCGTGTATTTGTGTTTTGCAAAAATTTACAATTTGCAAAAAGCCCGTTTCGTCGAAGAAATGTTTGAACGTTATCTCGGCCAATATTTAACCGTTTTCAATTCTGAAAACAGATTTGGAATTAGCGAGTCAAAATACATACTCGGACTTGGATTTCTATTTCCTCAAAAAACTATGTCTCTTTTGGAAAAAAAACCTTTGAATCGGTTCGCAATCATGTGACGGTTCAATTTAAATATTAATTCAAATGCTGAGTATCTAGTTACCAGGACCACATTTTCCGATGTCGCGCGGACGGCGGTTGATCATATATATATATATATATATATATATATATATATATATATATATATATATATATATATATATATATATATATATATATATATATATATATATATATATATATATATATATATAAACAATAAACTCGATCCGAGATCAGAACCCGCTAGCATTTTTATGTTTATATGATAGAGGAGAAATAAACAATTTTTGTTTTACAAACACCAAACGATCTCCATGGTAACACTATAATATGCGCAGTGGTGTGCACTTTCGTCATTGGCATACATGTGCAAAGTTTCAAAACATTCTGCTTGTTATTTGAAGAGATATTTCTCATTTTGTGAATTTTATTTTGTCTATGTCATGACGTCATATGGCATCTAATTTGAATGTTTCAAAAACATGAATATCTCTGGAACGAGATGAGGTATTGAGACACTGAGAAAGCCATTCTGTTTCATTTTCAAAATACTTTTAGATAAAATCAAAATTGTATTGTCGAATTTTTCAGCTCAGTAGTACTATGGCACTTTGAGTGCATTTTCATCGCTAAATATCTCCAACAAGCGTGTTGTACGAAGCCACGCGTGCCGCTAGATGATAACAAGCCAACCTCGTACCCAGGGTCTTCTCAGTGCCCGGGGAGGGAGCGCCCGGGATAGGAGGGGAGTGGAGCGAGCGAAGAGAAGACCCTGGAAACGTAAAGGCTGGTCACGTGACTCCAAGGATATTGGATTATTTTGTAACCTGGCTTATTCACGCTTATATCATCCCAGGACGGGGACGTCGTTCAAACAAAAGAATCTTCATGCGAAACAATAGTGAATAATTTTTATTCCCAAGAGTAATTTCAACGCCGTCCTCGTTCTGTCTACAACGCCACTGAGAGCATTTTCACGTCTTTAGGACGACGGTAACTCGCGGAGAGATTATTTATTTATTTATTTAAAAATCTTTATACACGGTAACCGCATCAATCCAAAAAGGATTGTTTTTCATGGGGCCGTGTTAACTTACATGTAATTGAATATATGATAAAAATATTAGATATAAAATACATGTACATGTCTTAAAATTTGCTATGTTATTTACAATTAAAATTAATTATTTAAAGAGCTAAAAGTTTCAATATTATGTGTAAACAAATTTTAAGGTAGGATATTCCACATTATGGCACCTCTATACCCAAATGTTCTTTTTAGGGCATTAGTATTTGGTTTTGGTAAATATAACTTGTTATTATTACTCCTTAAGTCGTAACAATCACGATCCGACAATTTAACTAAGTGACTTAAATTTGAACTTCCACTCACGCACTTATCTACCAATGATAGCAGCTGTTCGTCTCTCCTACACTGAAGAGTAACCCAACCTAATTTGGTTAGGGTTTCTGTCGCAGACGAGTAATAACTGTCACCAGTGATTACTCGACCTGCTTTGTTTTGTAACTTTTGAAGACGTTCTTTTAACTCATTTGAACAATTGTCCCAAACAAGGGAGCAATAGTCAAAATGGGGTAGCACTAACGTTTTATATAGTCTTTCTAGACTTTCTTTACTAATAAAATTCTTGGCTCTGCGCAAAACTCCTATTCCCTTAGATATTTTCTTTGAAACATGATCAATATGGTTTTTCCAGGTAATTTTCTCGTCAATAAAAACACCAAGAGTTTTGGTGTTATCTACTCGTTTAATTGTTTCGTTATCTATAACAACATGTGGGTCACTTTTGATTCGCGAAAGTCGTTGCCTGGAACCAATGATCATATATTCGGTTTTTTTTGATGTTTAATGAAAGTTTATTTGCTAACAGCCAGTCATGTAGATAATCTAGTTCTTGGTTTAGCTTTACTTCGATGTCACATTCTGAAGTACCGGTTACTGTAATATTTGTATCATCAGCAAATAAAGCTGGAGTGGAGTTCCTCAAACAATTCGGTAGATCATTTATATAGATTAAAAATAACAATGGACCCAAATTTGACCCCTGAGGCACACCAGTCTTCATATATTTCTTAGAAGACAGTTTACTTCCCACCTTACAGACTTGACCACGTTTACTTAGATACGAAGTGAACCATTGTAACTCGATGCCTTTAATACCGTACAACTCTAATTTTTTTATAAGAATGTTGTGATCGACGGTATCAAAAGCTTTTTTTAAATCAAGAAATAAGACACCATTGATCAGACCACGATCAATATTAACCAACCAAGTGTCTGTTGTATTTAATAATGACGTGGCAGTAGAGTGACCTCTACGAAACCCTGATTGGCAATGTGCCAGAACATCATTCTGCATCAGGTATGAATTTAGTTGATTACAGACCAGTTTCTCAAATAATTTAGAAACAACTGATATAAACTGAGATTGGACGATAATTGCCGCAATCTTCTTTGTCACCGGATTTGAAAATCGGTGAGATTCGTGCTTGTTTCAAATCATCTGGAAAAACACCTTGAGCAATCGAAACATTAAAAATGTTAGTTAGGAATGGGACTGTTACATAAGATGAATCTTGTAACAATCTTGCTGGTATTCTATCAAGACCAGCTGCCTTACTTGGTTTCAGTTCTTTAAGGTGCTTTTCCAGGAGATTGTTAGTTATAATTGAAAATTTAAATTCATTGTGAATTGGTGTTACATAATCCGAAAACACTCTGTTACTTTCATCTAAGTTATTGGAAAGACTTTCACCTACTTCATTAAAGTAGGTGTTTAAAGTTTCAGCAATTTCTACATCGCTTGTAAATGTAGTGTTATTTATTTTAATTGAAGATATCAAAGTTGTTTTAGAGGAACGACCATGACGACCCAACACTAAATTGATGTTCTTCCACATTTCCTTTGGGTTGTTTCTGTTGCTATCTATAGTGTCCAAACAAAATTTCCTTTTGGCTGTTCTAATTAAATTGTTGACACGGTTTCGTTGTTTTTTATATGCTATGTGATGGCTATCACTTTTAGAGGCAACAACTTTTCTTTTCAAATAATCACGGTGGTTCATTTCATTAGTTATTGTTGGAGTAATCCAGGGTGCGTATTCACTTCTTACCTTACGTGTTCTCAAGGGAGCATGCATTTCAGAAATTAAAACAAAGGTGCCTTTAAATAAATCCCATAGCGTATTAGGATCAGCAGAATGCCAATTGCATTTATTAAGAGCAATGTATAAATCTCTTTTAAAATTTTCTTGATTGTAATTTTTAAAACTTCTACTTTCAACAAGCTTTGGGTTTTCTTTGGGTACCGCTATTTTAAAACATGCATAAATAAGACTGTGATCACTAATTCCAACATGCAAAACTCCAGAATTTAATAGTTTTTCTGGTCTATTTGTAGCTATGATGTCAATTAAAGACTCATGGTTACATGTAATTCTAGTAGATTCGGTGATCACTTGATCCATCTGATGAATATTTAAAACGTCAATTAATTTATTAGTATGGGAATGTCGAACATTTAAGGATAGATCGCAGTTCAGATCTCCAGTTAGAAGGATTTCTTTGTTATCATTATCTATCTCATTAAGAAAACACTCTAGGCTATCCAAACATTCAGGTCCAGAATTTGGTGGTCGGTAAACAGTAATAATTTGTATAATTTTAGATTTTGGTTTGATAATTTCAACAAACACAGCCTCCAGATCAACAGGAGTTAGTTCTGTTTTGTTTTTTACATTAAATACACTTCTAACATAAAGTGCAACACCACCACCGTTTCTGGTTCTATCTTTCCTGAATAATTCATAGCCAGGAAGGTTTACCTCATCATTATTAATTGTATGGTCAAGTCTGGTTTCATTTATACTAAGTACATCTACTGGGTTGCTTTTAATTAGTATTTTCAACTCATCAATATGTTTTGGTATAGAAGCTATATTAAGATGGGCAAGCCTAAAACCTTTTAATTTTTTTAAACTTAATACGTGGGCAGAGCTGTTCTCTGATTCTGTATAACTCAATTTACTTTCATCACATGTGCCATTAGGGGTCAAATTTATGGGTGGGGTGCCATAATCAACAGTAGGAATACGCTTACCTTCAACATCACTATTAGGATTATAGTTAAAATTTACTTCATCAGTTGATTCAGTTCGTTCAGAAGTTTTATCCCTTACTGTGGTGTTGACATCTACTATTTCGATGTCGTTGCGTAGTGTACATATTTGAGATATCTTTTCCAATCGCTGACTTGCTCTCCTCTCATACCCTGGGTTTGGAGTGGGGCATGGTTTGTAAATCTCTTCTGAAAATTTGTTTCATGACAATGAGAAAATCTTGTGTTAATGTTTTGTCTTATTGATCTAAGATATGTACACAAGTTTTTCCCAAGAAGTTTGTCACCAGTACTGTTTAGATGCAGTTTCGAGCCATTCAAATGGGATTTATGTATGTTCTGGTTGTCAATGAAATGAACATCTAGTTTAGTGCATTGTATGATCTTTGCCGGCACTCGAGTCTTTGGCTTCGGAAACAATATGGCTATTGACTTCTGGCACGGCTTCTTCTAAATAGATATTTGTCGAAGGGAATAGTCTATTTTGTTCTGACCCGGTTTTTTCTAGAGTAATATGGCCGCTATTGTAGTCCAGGACTGCTTCTTTTAGAACTATGTGGCTATTGTCGTCTGGTTTGGGTTCTTCTAGACTGAGAGCACTGTCGCCATCATTGTCGTTTGGCACGGCTTCTTCTGTCTTGAGCAAATTAATAATTTGTTCCTTTAAAGCAACACCAGATTGACCTTGAAACATCAACGTCTTTTTATGCGAGTACCATGTAATAGTGATGTTATTAGTACGAAAAGACTTAACTTGGCCACCGGGAGATTTCCATTTTCCTTCAGCTTCGTCTTTCAAAATATATTTGACGAACTGTTTTAGTTCATCAAGTTGCCCTAACCACTTAATCTTTCCATCAGAGCCATAGTGAAGATTATCTCTGTATTTCTCTTTCTTAAGAGTCATGCATTCAAGATTAAACTGTTGGTCAATTTGTTGATTGTTCGCGGAGCGAGATAAGACACGTCCATCCGCCATGACTATTTTTAATCAATTTTTTGTGAGAGATGTGACTTAAGAGATGTGACTTATTTCATGAGAGATGTGACTTAAGACTGACTTAAACACAGACACTATAATCGTTTTAGAAATATTGAAGCGTTTTGGAGATCATAAAACAAGCTTGGAGTGTCAAATACGCTAGTCAATCGACCGGCTTTTACTGCCGTCGTCGTCCTAGGTTGCCGTCGTAGATCTTAAAGTCCCTATGATCCAGGCGCGGATTTAGAAGTTAGTCGCATAAATTAGACACTTCATGAACAACCCTATTGGTTATGCTTTTCTTAAGAATAATTTAGAACAAAAACCTATCCAATAGGATTGTTATTCACAGGTATTTTGAATTGCAAATGCTAAATCTAATTTATGCGACTAACTTCTAAATCTGCGCCTGCTATGATCAACGCCAGAACAGTTCGAATTTACAATTTTAATACAGTCAGACTATGACTATTATTTTAAATACTAATCATGTTTATCTTATGACAGCAACAAATGTCCAGTAAATCAACGTATATTTCGAAGTAATCCACCATCTTTCAAGGCTTTCAACTTGTCTGCAGTCCGTACTGCCTTTCCAATAAATTGTAATCTTTTTAAATTATCCATATACTGTTTATACTTTCAATTATAGAAGTTTGTGGTATGTTTTCACAGCGATCCGGCCCCCCGGATGATATAAGCGAGAATAAGCCAGGTTACAAAAGAATCCAATATCCTTGGAGTCACGTGACCAGCCTTTACCAGGGTCTTCTCTTCGCTCGCTCCACTCCCCTTCTATGCCGGGCGCTCCCTCTCCGGGCACTGAGAAGACCGGGTGGGTCGCGGGTTCAATTCCAGCCGGAAGGCCACGAGGTTGATAACAAGCTCCCGAGGCAGGTAATCTGTAGTTTTCTTCGATTTATTGACAAATTAAAGACATTTTATAAAAACAAATAAAAAAGCTTAGAGTCGCTGTGCGATTATCGATTGATAACGGCACTCGAGAAGCTAGAAAAACACTGGGCTATCGCCTCGTGTTTTACATCCCGCGTGCCGTGTTTTACGCGCATCTCGCGTGTCGTTATAACTCGAAAATCGATATGGACTTTAATTTAGTGCTATATGTTGTCTTGAAATTCTTGGTCATTACATTAAATACAAGATAGTCTTTCCATATATTCATACGTAAACCATAAGTCGATTCTCCGACCATCCGTCTAACATCATACATTAATTTATATTAAATTGCCTATAACGTCAACAAAATTTATTGTCTTATTTGCAAGAATTTTAAAATGATAATGTAACTTCTTTTGAAGATTTTTGCTTTTTCGCGTTTCAGTTTATATGCAAATATCTGGAATTTCGTCACACATGCTGCATAATGACGTACCGGAGACGTTTGTGTATCACTTTCTTTTAAAATCAAGAAGTTTGGTGTGGGAGAAACACGCGCACATGTTATTAACATCAGTGTTTTCATTTCATGAAGGCAAATTTTATTACATTCTCTGAAAACTCATTATGCATGGTGACGAAATTCCAGACATTTGCATATCAAACAAACTGAAATATATCAAAAACAAAACGAAAATCATGAAAGGAAGTTACTTTATTATTTTAAAAGTTCTTCCAAATGAAACAATAAATTTTTGACATTATAGACACTATATAAACTTCTATTGAAGAACATTGTCTAAAAATAAGTCCCTTTTCGATCAAAATACGTAACTTAAATAGCCGTAATATAGTAGTTTGAGGTTATAAAATGCTCGTAAAGTGTATTAATTGCACTGTCAGAGTTGCTAACCTGAATCATTGTCCGCCATCTTGGATGTATTTTCGATATACGTGTGACGTCACAACCATCGTAAAGCAAAATTTTTATCTAGCCATCCTCGTGTATTTATAAGTTTGAAACTCTATTTTTGTGAGTGTCTTCCTTTTTCAATTGAACCGCACAATTTCAAAAGGCATCCCGCGGTAACTCGGCTACCCACAGTATAGTTTCATCAGGTTTACCCCAGGTGTGACGTCACCAATGTCTCAGTTAATTAGGCAAAGTATTACAACAAGATGGCGGATGACAGGATTGTCTTTGGTCAAAATTAGTGCTGTTGTTTTGTACAAGAGTAGTTTTATTCACTTTGATTACTACCTTCGTAATCCTGTTTGTTAAACATAAAGTCAAAAATTTGAAATTGTGATTTATGTTGCCAATGTTCTTTAATTTCAGTTCTATAGTATTATATTAAGCTCTACAATTCCTGAACATTACTTTAAATACAAGATAGTCTTTCTACATGTTCGTACATACTAAACACAAAGTCGATCGTCTGACCTTCCCTCTAACAATCGTTTTTTAAGTTATATTATTCTATTTCTAAATTTCTATTAAGTTATTAAGATCTTTTAAGATCTATATTAACAAGGTGTAAGTTTGTAGAGACAAAAATGCCCAGTTAAACAAAGTTTTATCAGAGGCGTAGCCAGGATTTAATGTCAAGGGGGGCCATGAAAAACCTAGGGTGCCAGCCTAACGCAAATGAAGACCCAAGAGTACAAATTTTCTAATGCCCCCCCTCCCCCCGGCTCCCCTTCTGGCTACGCCTATGAGTTTTCTCAATCACATTAAAGTTGTTGGCACGTATTCCGCTGGTAGACAACCAGTTACTCAGGACAGGTCTTTTAGCGCCCAATATACTTCGTAAGTAGACAACAAATGCGAGGTAGAAGGAAGACATTTTATGTGTGGAATATGTTGGCAAACTTCTTTTGCCATATTGACGTTATCGACAAAAACAAAAATTAGAATAATTTTTGACATTTTTGACACTATTTGTGAGTGTCATGTAAATCTAAATTACTTGCTGCAAAAAATACGTATGGATTTCTTAATACATTAAATAAAAACGAAGTTATTAATATTTTATTGTGTTTATTCACCTTACAAATTCGACATCCCGGCTACTTTTAAAAATTCTTAAAATGCATAAGTACTTTGAAGATAACCGCCCAGATTTTAATCGTATTTGAAAAATTAATTTTACTTTAAAACCTTAGAAGATCATAGGAATTTTCATTTTTCGATGACGTCATAATATGACATTACCAAACGAAAGAGTTTTGCCCACATATACCACAAACAGACTATCCTGATGGATTCTTAAATTTGTGAAATTCTATGGCAAATTTGTTAATTCTAAGTCCGAATATCCTTAAGGTTGGAATTTATTTTTCTTATTTCATCTTATTTCATCACAACAGTCATTGTGAGAATGTCGCTAATCGTAAAGGAGAATTTCATGAACATAAGTCACAAAGATTGACGTTTACAACTCTTCCATATCTCACTTTGTTTTTCAGATAATTAAGATTTGTTTGATATACGATACATGGACGATCGTGAAGCTCGTATCCTCAGAAAAATGATTCTGACAGGAATCGAACCCGTAACCTTCTGATTGCCGGGGAGACGCTCTAACCATTGAGCTGCCGAGACTCAAATGGAGAGCGAAGGTTACAATGATGTACTTGTTCGATTGATGTATGTACTGCCTATGCGGCAGTCACTATATATCGGTATGATATGTTATAAATGATATCCTCACATCACACTGCATAATGACTGACTGAAAAGCCTGTATATTTTTGGAATTAGCAAATTAAATCACTGGAAACGTAACTTCGTATGTCTAATAGCGTAGCACACAAACACACATGAACACTTTCGTGAATTCGTGACATAATCTCAAAAATATAGAGGTGTGACGTCATAGTGAGAATCATTTACATATTTTAAACAAATCTTAATATCTCAAGATCGAAGTGAGATATAGAAGATATTGACATATTAATATCTCAAGATCGAAGTGAGATATGGAAGATATTGAGATATTAATATTGATAAATCGAAGTGAGATATAGAAGAGTTGTAAACGCCAATCGTGGTTCTTTACAGTAAGGGCTGGGGTGTTTACACGAAGGAGGCAAGCACTCTTGGTATGGCTGGTCCTAGTAAAAGGGATGGATTTCACCTCGCGTTTACATGGGAATATTCTAGCCCTTCGAGGAGGGCTAGCCATTCTAGGAGGGCTGACTTGTTTACCGAGTTAACAACTTGTATTTTCCCACGTAACCCGCTGAATCCATTTTCCTGCACAAGTTTTCAACTTAAAACCTATGTATGAACAAACAGAATTTGTGAAATAAAGAGTTGTCTTAAAATATGCGGGCGAAGACCAACTTTGCCGCATGTTCCTACACAAACGGTGCAAGATAGTTTGCAAGGTAGGAAATTTTCCAGCCCTCGTGGTAGTCAATACTCAATAGCGAGATCTCGCCTAGGAGGGCTGGCCTTCTCATATAAAACAAATTTTACATATGGTTTTTCTGAGAGGGGGGATCTCGGTAAAGAGGGGTAGCCCTCCTCCATATAAACACCCCCTAAGAGAGTTTATTTCGAACTGAATTCTTCACCTTATAAACATTTTAAAGACAAAACAGTCTTTCTACATAATTTGGAGTTATAAGCTTCAAATTCTATATGTATGTTGTCTCACAATTCATGTTGTCGTTTCTTTAAAGACAAGACAGTCTTTCTACATATTCATACGTACTAAATGAAAAGTCAATAGTCTGACCTTGTGATTCCCTCTTCGATAGTTCCGTCACCCTTTGAAATGCTGTAACAGTTCTGCGATCTTTCAGGCCATACAGCTGCTGAGAAACTTTGAACACTTCGTAAGCATAAACAGTCGCCGTTGAAATTTCTTGATCAGCAACATAGACTCTCATGAGATTCAGTAAACTTGTGATGACATCCGGATGAGCTGACGTCACGGAGTGCCGTTGCCGAATGCGAAGGGCCTGGGTATGGTATTTCTCGGCGTTTCCCAAATCACCTTCTTCGTAGTAGACTGCTCCGAGATTACTCAAAGACGATGCGACCTCGGCGTGCTCGTCTCCGTAAACCTTCTTCCGGATATCGAGGGCTCTCGCGTGGTACTTGCGCGACGAGGGAAGATCACGAAGGTTGTGGTAAATAACACCAATGTTATTCAGACTGTTGGCAATATCTGGATGGTCTTCACCATATAGACGTTGTCTGATCTTCAGTGCTCGTCTGTGCACTAACAGAGCTCCGCATATGTCACCCTGTTCGTGGGAGATCTCAGCGATATTATTGAAGCTATTGGCGACGTGGGGGAAATCCCAACCATAGTTCCTTCCTTTGATCTCCAAGGCTCTCCAGTAATACTCCTTCGCCGTTCCCAGGTCTCCTCTCTCGTGGTAAACACCGCCAATGTTATTCAGACTTGTCGCTGTCTTGATGTGGTCGTCTCCGTGGATTTGTTCTCGTATGGTTAACGCTCGATGGTGCAGCTCTCTCGCGCGGTCGAGATCACCTTTGGACTGGTAAACAAGACCCAGGCTACTCAAGCAACTGGCGACGTCCTCGTTCAGAAGACCGCTGTACAAAGATTTCAATAGCTTCAGGGCTTTATTAAGGTATTTGCACGCCTCGTCCATACTTCCGGTTAGACGAAATACGTTACCCAGGCTGCTCAAGATGCGCGCGTACTCAGGATGAGCTACTTCGTTTGCGTTTTCAAAAATCGACATGGCTTTCGTGAAACATTGCACAGCAGAACTGTAGTCAACGAGAACATAAAGAAAAGCTTCGCCTAGTTCGTGATGTAAACTTCTCTGTTCAACGTTATCTGGAAAACGAAGGTCCAACAGCGTAAGGTAGTTGAGGATCTTTGGAGTAAACAGCTTGAATACTTTATGTGGCGTAGGATCGTGCATGGCATTGACCACAAAATGACAGATACATCTCAGTCTTTGAACCATTTGTTCAGTTCTTACAGATGGCGTAAGAATATCGACAAGAAGCTTGTAAATAACTCCGTTGACTTCAATGAATTCATGATATCCCGTGGAAGAAAAACTGAGAATAAGGCATTCGCGTAAAAGAGCCTCTGCTTCTTTTCCATCGAGGTTTAACTGAGAAGAGAGACAATTAACGACAAAGTTGAGTGGTAGACCAGCACCTTGTGCCAATACCAAGAGATGGAAGAATTCTTCGTAGACTGGACTTCGTTTCATTAACATTTCAATGACAGATTCCACTCTGGAGCGGGTAATTTGATTCAATGCTGCAACATAATAAGGTAATTCCTCGGTTTTGTATCGGCTCTTTGAGTTCTCCAGATGCTCCTTCCAGGTAACTTCAGCGGACTTTCCAGATTTACTGCAAAGCTTCTTTACTCGATTTGCCGCCGAAACGAGAAACATTGGTTGATATCCTAACATCTGGGAAACGACTTTCGCTGTCATGGGATCAGGAGCACCAGAAATTGAGGTGAGCAGCTGAAACGATTCATCGGTACTTAATCCATTGCAAAGGGATATACAGGACGTGTATGGACCATCCGATACCATTGACTTGTCTTGCGTTGTGATAATCATTTGCCCGTTGCCAACAACACCAATCTGAGGCAGGTACTCTAGCACCAATAGCATATCCCTGGTCAGTCCGTCGACTATGAGTAACCATGGTGGCAAATAAGCCATTTTCTGACGAATAAACAGCGAATGGATTTCAATCTGAGATTTTATCGACACTTGCTGAAAACATGGTAAAATTTCGTCCGAGAAACCGAGCCGCAACGCCAACTCTTTGACCGTACTTGAAAACACTTCCATGTTCCGCGCATCGAGTGTCATTACAAACGATCTCTGTCCTGAACTAGCTTTCCCAAGCTGTCTTGCGCATTCTTTCTTACCAGATCCTGAACCACCAATGATATAAAGAGCTGTAACTTTATCAACGTGCTTGTAATTTAACTCAGCTAGAGAGTTGCGGGAAGCCTCGACATGGTGTCTTTTGATTACTTGATGAACAGGTCTCCGAGGAAGGGAAATGAATGGCGAAGTTGTTTGCTCCTTAATGCTAGCATTTCCTAGTAAAATCTCGCTAGTTGTAGCACTGGAAACATAAGCGTTCTTAAATGTCTGCATATCTTCCTCTGCTCTATTTTCCAAGATTTCCACGCGATCCTCTAAACCACCAATTCTCATATCCAACTCTTCCTTGCTCTTTCTTTCTCTTTCAAAGTTTTCTTCTAATTCGTAAACCTCTTCAGTCGAGAACGAGCTCTGCTTTTGAATACTCTTCACCTAGTAGTAAAAATAGTAGTAACAATATTTATTCAGGAAGTCCACTAACAAAAGTGATTTTCAGTGGAGTCATGGATATGTAAAACATATACATATACATGCATATATATATATATATATATATATATATATATATATATATATATATATATATGGTAAGGATTCGTGGTGAAGGAAAATTTCGAGTGTTGGAATATATACATTTTAAGACCAAACCGGGACCAGTTGCGAAAAATGCAACTTAGAGGCCTTCTGGCTGGAATTGAACCCGCGACCCTGCGATGCTAGTGCAGTGCTCTGACCACTGAGCTACGGAAGCCGTTGCCGAGAGCCTAGTCACGAGTTCTGTATATATAGTGGTGCTAATGCCGGGATAAGATTCTGGGTATTACAAGTAATATTTGGCATTTCACTCGATGAAACTACATGTGGTAAGGATTTGTGGTGAAGGAAAATTTCGAGTGTTGCAATATATACATTTTATACACATATACATATATACATATATACATATATATATATATACATATATATATATATATATATATATACATATATATATATATATATATATATACATATATATATATATATATATACATATATATATACATATATATATATACATATATATATATATATACATATATATATATATATATATATATATATATATGAATTGTTTATTTATATAATTGAATTATTTACGCTCCTTCACTTCGGTGTTGTTGAGCACTCTGTGAAGTAAACGTGGGTGTCCTTTAGCGATAATGCAACGCTCACTATCCTTGTGGCAGTTTGAGCACTCTGGCCCCATGCGCACTTCACGCTATCTGGATGTTCTGATTGCCGGTGTTGTCCCACAAGCGGTTGTCAATCACGATCGTAAAGTGTATAATTACCGAGTCAGACTCATTCAGATTGTTCCAAGCTACACTGATGAGCTGTTGTACAGCGAAACACGTGTCTGTAGATTGAATTATATATATATATATATATATATATATATATATATATATATATATATATATATATATATATATATATATATCAATCAAGGTGTATAAAAATTGTTAGTTGATAGACAAGAGTGCTCAATACCAAAAGTTTCTCGGAGTTTCACGCTCATGAGCGTGATCGCCACGAGCGTGATATATATATATATATATATATATATATATATATATATATATATATATATATATATATATATATATATATATTATATATATATATATATATATATATATATATATATATATATATAGGTCAAATAAATGTATATGAAAATTTGACTGCAGTCAACCGGTTTCCGGTTGGGGCAGTCACATTTTCATACACATATATTTGACCATTATTAATATTCATCTAAAGAATATATATATATATATATATATATATATATATATATATATATATATATATATATATATATATATACTCGCTTGCGAGCCTTCGTCAGAAATGGTTGATGGTAAGTTCTTCGTCGTGATTCTTCTCGTGTTTCCGTATTAATCGCTGTGAGCGTCTGACCATTGTAATGTTTTGATTTCCGGTTGTGTCAGGTTCTTAATTCTGACGAAGGCATGAAGTACCAAGCTCAAAACTTAAAACTCTAAATCCAGAGAACATCATCGATAACACGTTATGCCTGGATTACAAGTCATCGTCAATTTTTAAACATTTATGCATGATAAGGCGACGATGAAAGAGCCTGCGCACTGATAGCGGTTGCCGGCTGACGAACGTTATATGTATAAGTTTGAGTTTAATAAGAATTTGGCATTGCAGCCTAATTATGGCTGAATTCCACCAAAATTTAACTATCATACATTACTTAAAATGGTTTAAAAAACTATTAAAATGACATAATATTAAAATTACTAAAATTATTACAAAAATTACAATTTACTTTAAGTTTAAACAAGAGAAAATATATGTGTTTTTGTTCCTCTCAGTTTTAACCCTTGGTATATATAGAATATTGTGTACTTCGTCACAAGTTATATCTAACATTTTTTCTGATGGAAGTAAGCAGTTTAACTTATGCGACTTATTATTTAAAATATCTCGGAACGCCTGCTCTTAAAGTGTTTATGAAACGAAAATTGAGATGACTTTTTATTGATTTATTTGAAAGAGCTTCTCATACGATAAAGAATGGCGTTTGTAGTTCTTCCATACCTTATCTCGTTCTCGAGTTATTCAAGATTGTGTAATATGACCTATTAGTTTTCGTTTCATAAACACTTTAAGCGTTATTAAATAAGATAATATTAAGTCTAGAGCCTCATCGTACGACGAATTAGAATATATAATACGCAATGCTCTCTTTTGTATCCGTTCGAGCTGATTACATAGATAATCTAGTAAACTAAAGTGGTATATCTCACAAGCATATTCTAAGATCTAATACATGTAATATAAAAAGAGCACAGTTCATTTTCACGAACTTTGGATGAAGTTCAAGAATAATTCTTGCAATCTCACCTCAAACGTTTCTTGATCGAGACCAAGGAGTGCTTGAAGAATTTTATTTACGATTTTCTGGAAATCCGAGGAGGAACACTTCGCCTTGATTGACGTGAGCAAACGACTCGTTCCGGAATTCTCGTAACTCATTCACATGCTGACGAATTTTATAATCCAAGGTTACGCCAATCGAATTAGAAAAAAGAATAGCGTAGAACAGTTTCGTACAATCCCATTTTGCAACATCTCCCTCAATCATCACATCCAATAGTTCTTTATTACGTTTTTTATTTGCAGGAGATTCCAACCTAACAAAATCTTCACCATTCTTCGTTTTGTTTCCCCAATTTCCAAACTGCGTGCCATATTTAAGGTTCCATTGTTTAATGAAAATGTTTCTCAGAACACCAGGAAGTACGTTGGCCGCAAGATGACAAACACGGAAATAGTTGAGTTGACTTTTACTAAAACAACATCTGTCTTCTCCCATTATGTCCCAGGTGCAGCAAGGTCAGTTACTATGTAAAAAAATAACATTAGTTAGTAATATTTGGCATTTTACTCGATTATACTACATGTTCTAAGGATTTATGCATGGTGAAGGAAAATTCGAGTGTTGGAATATATACAAACCGGGACCAGTTGCGAAAAATGTATAACTTCAAGGCCTTCCGGCTGGAATTGAACCCGCAAACCTGCGATGCTATAGTGCAGTGCTCTGACCACTGAGCTACGGAGACCGCTTCCGACAGCCTTAACACGAGTTATGTATATTATACAGTGGTTGGTTAGTTAGTTAGTTAGTTAGTTAGTTAGTTAGTTGGTTGGTTAGTTGGTTGGTTGGTTGGTTGGTTAGTTAGTTAGTTAGTGAAATAACTCAAGTACAATGTAGTATGTAGCATGTAGTAGAATGTTGCGTTTGTAAAGTACAGCACTGGAAGTATTAATGTACAGTTTAAAATACCGCTGATAGTTATCAAATTATATGTATAGTTTCAAACACTTGCAGCAGTGTTTTATCGGGTGAATTTAAAATTTTCAAATGGACGCGATAGCGGAGTGTTTTAGACCCGATAAAACACGTTCTGCGAGTGTTTTGAACGGCTTCAAAAACGACTGCATCTAAATAATCATGTTTACCAACTATTTCAGTGATTCAAGCCATTTGCGCCGAGAAAATCGAAGGAAAAGTTCATGTAAATTAGAACGAATCTTTATCACCGTATAAAGATAGGATATACGGTCGTGATTTTCCTTTGTGTTTTCTTCATGAAATATTAATGAATTTTTAACAGACAGCACGGTCGTTACGGTAAAATATTAGACCAAGATCTGATATTTTATAGTAATGACAAGTGCAGTAGAAGAGGTTAATAAGAGGTTTATTATACTGTATGGTATTTGGACAGCGTGTAATTAGCGTGACAAAGAGTGAGCGTCACACGCTTTTAAATACACGTTTTAATGAGCCGAAAGCAATAATTAATGGTTTAAGGATAAACATGAATCATGACGTCATTTGTGCACAGCGCTGTTGCTTTTTTGATTATTATTCTATTAACGTCCTATACTATTAGTGTAACTCAAGATTAGAGTCATATGCCTGTATTCTAAAAGCGCACTCACACTCGATATTATCACCCTCGCCCTCAGGCCTTCGCGCCGGGCGAGGGGATTAACGTCCTATACTACTAGTGTAACTCAAGATTAGAGTCATTGTTAATGAACTTCGTGAATACAGTCACGAATCAGTCAGGCCTAGTATTTAAAGAATAAAATATTAAATATTAATTTATTTTGAATTTTCTTCATGAATTATTAATGATAATAATTCATGAAGAAAATTCAAAAGAAATTAATATTTAATCAATATCTGTAAATCGAGAGATTTCTTCAAACTTTAACTTCGTTTTACTTGGCTATCTGTATAGGATTTACACGGCTAGCCTTCGGCTCGCCCTTGGAAATACCATACATATAGATCGACTGCTCATGCTTTATAGCTATCGCATATGATTAAAAAACTCATCAATAATTCATAAGGAAAAGACAAAGGAAATCACTACCATGCTAGACAACATTGATTTTCAAAATTACTACGCCAATGAACTTATTAAATGGGTTGTTTTTGAATCCGTTTAAACTCGCAGCACGTGTTTAATTTATCAGATTTAAAAGACTGGGGTTACGCCCTCGTGTTTTAAACCTGATAAAATACTGCTACTCGTTTATTAAACAGTACATTACACTAGGTTTGGGTCTCTGTGATCATCTCCTGTAAGCGAGAAATTATACTCCTGACTCCGAGGTGGTTATACATACTAGAGAATGAACTGTATATACTACTTGTATGTCTCAATTATACAGTATATAGCCCATTCTTCCACGTTATAGGCAGAGACACTAACTATCTAACTGGAACTCTGACAGCCAAGCAAAAAGTAAAGCCAAAAACGGACATTGCACGTCAGTTTCAGGCTTCTAGTACCCTATACGTTATCAAGAAAATTCAAACTGACTGAAAACAGATATTTTATCGTAATGTGGCTTTGTTATATCTACAAGTAGTTCAAGTATGATATAATTAGAGTCTAAAACGCAGAATAAGGTTGCATACAGGTATTTAACCGAGCCAGAGGCTCGTGTAGTTTAAGCGCTCGACTATTCAGTTTATCACTGTTAGGTGAACCGAAATTCTTACCAGCCATTGGCGATTTGTGATCTGACGAACTAAATAAACAGGTTTTTAGAAGAGTATACACGTTCTCGTAATATGATAGGCTGCACGTATGTTATGTACTTGGATTCGCTAATTCCAAATCTGTTTTCCGAATTGAAACTGTTAAATATTGGCCGACATAACGTTCAAAATCTACGTGCGATTTGTTATCTGCAGACAATAAAATAAATACACGGCGTACGGCCCTGGGGACCATGGCTGGGTTTAGAAAAGGCGGGTGAGGGGTTTTTGCAGAACGTATTTCTATCCTTATTCTCCCAGCTCATAGATATGTGTGGAAAGTATCATAAATATGTAAGTATCATGGTTTTTAACTAATCAATTTCAAATAAGGTTGTCATTGCACACGCGCGGTACACACGTTTCATATCCAATATTTTAATAATCAATTTTAATCATATTGTCATTAGTTCACCAGTTTATGTAAATGTATTGCCATAATTATGGAAAAAAGTCGAGTTTTAAAACATTTTTACTAACGTTTCGTTGTGAACTTACAACTGATCTTCAATTTAATTATTACTCTGAAGATGTTGTAAGTTCGCAACTAAACTTCAGTACAAATGTTTTAAAACTTGACTTGTTTCCATATTATTATGCAATATATTTACGTATATTAAGTTGGTCTCTGATCTTTGTACTCCGATTACGCTTTCCGCCCAGAAAATCTATAGCCAAGGTAGTTCACCTGTTGTTTATATTTTATGAATGATATCGATATATACGTTACTCATGCCCCACTTGAAATAAACGTAACTTGTTATAATTATTATTATTCGCTATGATATCTTTAATTAAACATTCTTTGATGAAATAACAAAATTTCCGAAACCACTTAGATTGGCGCCAGAAAATCTAGACACCCAACTTCCTAAGTTCCTAGAGCATGTTACCTGTCCATGGCCGCGTTACTGCAGCTGCAATCACATGACATGGAATTTAAAAAACAAACGTATTCATATATATAGTAAGGCAGGGCCTTACTTTATAAGCAGCGTTAGTAGGGCTTGCGTTTATAAGGAAATTAACGGGCTAGGGTAACCCTAGGAGTTGGGCTTGCGTTTATATAAGGAGATGCTCGGGCTAGGGTAACCCTAGGACTAGGGTGAAGTATACTCGCGCCGTCGAGCGTGTACGCGGGAAATTCGGGTTAGTTAAACTTGCTGTAAAATGTTAAACTTGCTGTATTATCGATTTTAATCTCTTTACTACCTGTGCTTACTTCTCCTCAGTTAGATGGTATTGTTCTTTGTTATTCAATCATGTCTATAACTGTTAAACAACTATCACTCCTTTATGAGGCTCTACATTCCAACTCTACCCTATATCGACGACTTCGTCGAAGAAATTGACATATGCGAGGCTTGCGAGTGCATCAAGAGGCCTGATACCTAAAAACTTGACCCGGGTGTCCGAGTAGTCCCTATCGATTGTGTTTATAAGGCAAAAACATATCCCTAGTGCTAGGGTATCCCTAGCTAAGTGATAGGGTGACCTTACTAGTAGGGTAACCCTAATTTGCTTATAAACGCCACGTAGAAAAATAACTACACTATAGGGTAACCCTATAGAACAATGCCTCGTGCACAGCGAGGGTGATAATCTCGCCGCGGCAGGGATCCATTTTTCACCGAAAGTTTTTATTTAGACTCGCTCATTCCAAATCTATTTTCAGAATTTAAAATGGTTAAATGTTGATCGAGATAACGTTCAAAATAATATACGACGAAGCCATAAACCGTTTTTACGAAAGGTATGCACGTTCTCATAATATAACAGACACGTATGTTATGTATTGAGACTCGGTAATTAGAAATCTGTTTTCAGAATTAAAATCAGGTAAATATTGGCCGAGATTACCTTCAAATCTACGTACGAGTTCGACAAAACGGCTTCGGGTTGCTAGCAGCCATAGGGCTAGAACCTAGGGAAAAAAGACGAGCGAGAGGTTATTACGGTACACGAATTTCTAGGTATGGTTGATGCATACAGTCGTTAAACTTATTTCCTGAATACGCTCTCAGAACTGCTAGCTGGCAGACAACAAGGGTCTTAATATGGATAAGACCCTCTAATTGCCTCTCACCTGGATTTTGTATAGTTCTTGTAGTTTCGTGAGATATATAACATTATTCTGCTCGTCGCTTGTAACATTTTTCCAGTCTGTATTGCCTTTACTTAGACGCCAGTTTCTGTGAAAAATGATGCGCGCGCAACACCTTAAAGAGATACTTAGAGAGTATATAGTTAACGAGATACTTAGAGAGTATATAAGGAGTTTATATGAAAGATCTTACTGACTTTAGTTTATCTCCAAAGTTTCAGCATTCCTATGTCAATTTAGTTAATTTCTACCTCAATTGGAGAATTTGTCCAATTTCGTCGCCATATGTTTTCTCAAATATGACGTCACTGAGTGATTCTATCTCGTATTTGATGCCGAGCTCCTCTACTTTCCTGTATGAGGAACTAAATAGTTTATTTCGACTAATGTTCCTCCAAAGAACATTCACAACAGCTATAACTATGTAATCGCCATCAAAACAACTCCACTGCCGATAAAGAATCACTCAATGACATCATATTTTCAAAACCAATATGGCGTCAAAATCCTCAAACTCTCCAACTTCAACTAGCCATATATTTTTAACTAAATTGATAGGAATGCTGAAACTTTGGAAATCAAACTAAAGTCAGTAAGATCTTTCGTATGAACTACATTTGTATTTTGGCTGGAGTATCCCTTTAAAATTCGCCTCTTATATCCAAAAGGGCGTTCTTGATTGCATATGACAAAACGATAATCATAAGAAAAAAGATAAAAGCGAGAAACTGTCAACAGTAATTTAATGGTTATAATATGGAAAGGAGAAATAAGAGAACTTCAATGTGTTGAAAAATACCTACGTATAAAGAGTACTTTTACTTATATTAATGGACGACGTTTCGGACGATGTGTCTTTCTTCAGGTTAGATCACACATCGTCCATTAATATACCTAAGTACTCTTACTTAAGTATTTTTCAACACATTGAAGTTCTCCTATTTCTCTTTTTCATATTATATCTTCAGTATTTTATAGAACTTAGGTCTTAGCCGCTCTTTCATATTTTTTCTCGCAACAGTAATTTAATTATAGCATGTTTGTGAGACCTTGTTTAACTGGAAGTCGGACACTCATCCGTTCGTCGTCTGGTATAGCGCGTCGTACAATTTCCTGCCAAATAGTTGATTAAATATCATCAGACGGAAAGCGGTGTTATTAAATTCAACAGCCAGTTTTCCATCGCTCAATAAACAGAAAACGCAGGGAATCTTGGTGACGGGATTGACTGTACAAAAGACAACTATATATACAGCCTTTACTTTACTAGTCCAACGGCAAAAAATACAAACCCAAAACCAGATACAGCCAAATACATAAAAGATAAGATACTACTTGTATATAATAATAATATATTTGAAAATACACGTTTTTATGGTTAACTTAATAATTTTGGGTCAGCAATGTGAACAGAAAGAGGAAGCCACTAGCATACAAGACAGGTCATACAAAAAGTATTAGAAAGAGCGATGAAAATTATTCTGCGAATCATTGTTTATTTCACAGTAGTCTATACCAGTCAGTGCTATATTAAGAAGGAGCGCAAAAACCTGGGTACCAGGTTGGCTAAATGTGCGCCGCGGAAATTAGATTAATAATTAATAGTCCATAGCGCTCTTTCTTATATAGCATTGGTAGACTGTTGGGAAATAAACCATAATTTTTCAGTAGACTTTTCATCACTCTTTCTAATACGTTTTGGCTTCTTTTTATTCAACCGCGCAACCTTGGAATTAATGACCCAAAATTATTAACGTAAACCATAAAAGCGCGCATTTTCAAATATATTATATCCTACTAGTATATTACCTTTTGTGTGGTAGTTCTAGTTTATATTGGGTCCGGATTTTTCGCTGTTGGTCCACGTTTTTCAGTAAATTGAAGGCTGACTCAGGTTTGCATCAAACCTATTCACGTTTTCCTGCGTTTTAGTGTAATTTTTTGAGCGGCAGGAAACTGTGATCGATTGGATACCGAGAATCAATATTACATGTTCCCCAAGCGCGTATTTTATCGATTTCGACTTCATATATCGTCAGTGTCCGAAGTTATTATGTTTCGTTTATTTGTTCGAAAATTTCAATTTTTGGAAAGTGCCAAGAGGTGATTATAGGGGCTTCGGTGGTCTAGTGGTCAGTGCCACTGCCTCCCACCTCTGAGGTCAAGAGTTCGAATCCTGTGTTCGGACATTTGATCGCACGTGGAAAGTGTTGGTCAACGCTCTGCCGAAAGTCGTGGGTTTTCTCCGGGTTCTCCGGTTTCCTCCCACAGGAAAGTTGACAGGGCGGGTTAAGATAAATAGTAGGAAAACTAATGATGATAAAAACTGTAAAAATAAATAGTTAAGGTTAATTGATTGGGGTACTGGGTACTAGGTACTGAATATAATATAATAAATTATCGATGTTGTAAAGCGCATTTGATCATATACATATGCTAATTTGCGCTATATAAATAGTAAACATTAAACATTATTATTATACTGATGCGAATGTTAACTAAAATACTAGCCCGAAAAGAACTAACCTTCGTTCATTTTAATACTAACCTTCATCTATTCCTTCATACTAACCTTCATCTATTCCTTAATACTAACCTTCATATTATATTCCTTAATACTAACCTTCATCTATTCTTTAATACTAATACTTATCAGATGTCATGTTGTTCACCTCGGAGATAAAAGCATAGAGAATGGTCGACTCTGTTCAAATGAAGCAGATTGAGTGTTCAAATCAAAGTCAAATCTGTTTTGCTTAAATGTTTTCCATCCGATCAAAACTGATAGCTAAAGTCAATTCACGGCGTCGAATAGGCTTGAAAGTTTTGCATCTACTTCATGTCAACACGTCTGTAGCATGATTCACCACATGATTAATATATGGCGGCCTGGTGCCAAGTAGAATGGATTATCCATGTAAATGTGCCTGGATTGAATCACTGCGTTGGTTATGTGGTTTTTAAATGAAAAGCAAAACGAATATTATCAATTCCTGGAATGCATAAAGCTGGTACGTTAGCCCGGTAAAAAAGTCACCGAAAAAAATGTCACCCAAATAAATGGCGTATGGAAATAGCTTTTGGTCTTGATTGTTGCGTTGATGAATTGTAAAATGTATTTGAATCGATTGCGTTCGTCTTGGTAATTTTTAACTTTCTGTAAATACATGTATTAAATTTGTATTCTCGGCCAAGCCGAGACCTTTTGTGGAATTCTTCCCAATGCCATGAATATCTTTTTAAATTTACTTGAGGCCGGGAGACCTGAGAAGTTACGAACTACGGCTCTTACTTCGTGTACCGGACACAGAAATTTGCATAAGTAAAATGTTAGTTAACACTATATAGAACGGCCTCGTTCTTTAAAAAATCCCGTTTATTTTATTTAGAATAGGTTTAATTCATTAATTGTATAATTCCAGGACAAAAATAAACGGGATTTTTTAAAGAACGAGGCAGTTCTATACAGTGCTAATGATAGTGTCTTCTTACTTTGTGTCCGGTATACGAAGTATAAGAAGACACTAAGCTAATTCCGTTTATTATCTTTGTTGTGGCTGGTATTTGAAGCCACGAAATAATCTTAACAAAACAATTCAGCTGGGATACCATGTCTCATGTTATCTTGTCTATTTCGCCACCTTAATTATAGCAATATATGGCTTTTAACATAGACACAGTAATAACAAAGACACTACAGCCATTAACCTTATGTTTGTTCAATACGTGTCACGGCGTTAGATATTGATATAGCTAGCAATGCATATAGAGATGAGAGCCGTACAAACTATATCATTTCTATTTCCTTCGTCATTATATTTCCACTTTAAGAATTATATAGAGACACATTTATTTTGACTATTTCAATTACCTGAAAATATGTAAAATGATATTACAGTAGCTGTAATTAGATTGAGTAGCTTGTAGAGTCTTAAGTCTACAATGTAGACGTAAATTTATTCTAGACGGCGTTGAAGTGATCTACACTGTACGAACACTCTTTTATAGTCACAGTTATCAAAAGAGTCATACTTTATAATAATGAACATTTAGGGTATCCCTATTGACTTATTTGGTCTTCAAATGTGGGCGAAAGAACGAAGTAATCCAATCATACATAACCTGAAGATGCTCTTGTCTGATGTAGCCGTGATACACTTACCATAACAATGTTAATGCCAATGCTTAAATTGGAACGAAATGAATTAAACCAAGCGACCATACAACCATTTAATAACAACCAAGAGTTAGCCCGACAACACCAACGAGAGATGTGAGTTTCCTAAGATAGAACATAGACAAAGGGAGTACAAAAGGGAATATTTCAATACTGTGAGACCGGATATGTAGTTGTATGCATGGTATTTCCTGAATAATTTACTCGTGTCAAGCGGCCAGCTTTGATTAAGCAGATTATCGTGGACACGTGCTGGTCTATATATAATCCTTGATATGGGATCGTAATACAATCCCTTGATGACCGTCTACATGACCTACACTAGAAAACTTAGCGTGTTGTAAGCGTGTTCTAAGTACACGTAGGCGTGTTCTTAATACACATAGGCGTGTTCTAAACACACGTGAGCGTGTTGTTGACGTGTTGTGATATGTTAGACGTGTTGCGCCGTGTTGTAACAACACGTAGCCAGAACACACTAACGTGTTGTCATAACATAAAATGCGTTACAACACGCATGCAACACGGCTTGCTACACACAAAGCGTGTTGCAAATCAGTTAAAAACACACTGACGTGTAAAAAGTCAGACATTTTGTAACACACTATGCGTGTAAAAAGGGAGACATGTACAAAATGACCGCTGAATATTAGTGTTTATGCGCGGGCACAGTATGGCAAAATGGCGGAATGTATAAGGAGCGACGGCTCGATTTTTGACGACAGTGAAATGATGTTGGAAGAATATGAACAATAGTAATAACAAGTAAGGCCTGAGGGCGAGGGTGCTAATATCGACCGGCGTTTAGTCCCTTATCACGCGAGATACAAGCGGATCCTGATCTCGGATCGGCTTTATAGGTATATATATATATATATATATATGATCAACCGTCCTCATGCGCGGCATCGGAAAATGTGGCACTGGTAACTAGATACTCAGATTAAATTGAACCGTCACAAGAGACATAGGTTTTTGAGGAAATAGAAATCCGAGTCCGAGTATGTATTTTGACTCAGTAATTCCAAATCTGTTTTCAGAATTGAAAACGGTTATATATTGATCGAGATTATCATAGCCGACCAAGCTCGGACTAATTTCTAAGTACATAAACCCATTTTTACGAAGGGTATTCACGTTCTCGTAATATAGTAGACACATATGTGATGTATTTTGACTCGCTAATTCCAAATCTGTTTTCAGAATTGAAAATGGTTAAATATTGATCGAGATAACGTTCAAAATAATATACGCTGAAGTGACCAGTTTATAATCGACTAATTTCTAAGTACATAAACCGTTTTTACGAAGGGTACTCACGTTCTCGTAATATAGTAAACGCGTATGTTATGTATGTTGACTCGCTAATTCCAAATGTGTTTTCAGATTTTAAATCGGTTAAATATTGGCCGAGATAACGTTCAAACATTTCTTCGACGAAACGGGCTTTTGGAAATTGTGAATTTTTGCAACACAGAAATAATACACGGCCACGGCGTGCGAGGTCTGGGCACCATGGATGGAGAAATTCCCGTAGGGGGGGGGGGGGGTAGAAAAGGCGGGCGAGGGGATTATTGCGAATTCGTATTTCTAGTATGACTCTTACTTGTGATATTTTAACGTGTGTTGGCAATCCTGCCAATCATTTTCAGTTTCATATTGACTTGTGGAACACTATTCGTGTCATTTTACAGTTAGTGTGAGAGTGTAAAAAGCAAACAACGCTTTTATTGAAAAGGCGGGAAACGAAATAATACAATTATAAAACCACTGATCTCAAAATAAGGACTGGATCGAGCAACCTATTGTTTCGGAGTCACGAAAATTGAAGCCGGAAATAGCTAGCGGCGGCCATCTTGGAGTGACCACTTTCTGTGACTACGCTATATAGTTTTACTTAGGCGAAGCCGAGTTTTCGCGTATTTAAGCAATTATCTGTTCACAAATCGAACTCATCCCAAATATCCTAAGAAGTAGAAAGTATTCAAAGGTATTTGGACTCAAAATATTGTAAGTTTAGGCGGAAAACGTCTGGAAAATGATTCCCACAGCTCCATGTTTTGAAGTCCCGCCAAGTAAGAAGCTTCGTCGTTGAATTGTCAGTGGTTTGGATCACTCAAGATTTATTTACTGTATCTGGACAAAGGTTTTAAGGACTCACTGTGGTAACGCTTTCGTTCTTTCTCTTAATTTTTGTGGTTACTCAACTTATTTATCCAAATATACTATTATATATATCTATATATATATATATATATATACATGAAAGTATACAATGTGCCCTACCGGCTATCACCATATGGCTTTATGGTAACTGTGGACTTGGGACCCACTATGTACGGCTACACATTGTTGGATTGCATTGTGGAGTCACCAGAGTGCTCAAACTGCGAGCAGTGAGCAATGCATAACGCAAACAGTAAACGTCTCATTGAGAGAGACTCTCCGCCCAATCCATGAGAGTGCTCAAACCACATGAGCGGTGAGCGTAATATATACATGAAAGTATACAATGTGCCCTACCGGCTATCACCATATGGCTTTATGGTAACTGTGGACTTGGGACCCACTATGTACGGCTACACATTGTTGGATTGCATTGTGGAGTCACCAGAGTGCTCAAACTGCGAGCAGTGAGCAATGCATAACGCAAACAGTAAACGTCTCATTGAGAGAGACTCTCCGCCCAATCCATGAGAGTGCTCAAACCACATGAGCGGTGAGCGTAATATATACATGAAAGTATACAATGTGCCCTACCGGCTATCACCATATGGCTTTATGGTAACTGTGGACTTGGGACCCACTATGTACGGCTACACATTGTTGGATTGCATTGTGGAGTCACCAGAGTGCTCAAACTGCGAGCAGTGAGCAATGCATAACGCAAACAGTAAACGTCTCATTGAGAGAGACTCTCCGCCCAATCCATGAGAGTGCTCAAACCACATGAGCGGTGAGCGTAATATATACATGAAAGTATACAATGTGCCCTACCGGCTATCACCATATGGCTTTATGGTAACTGTGGACTTGGGACCCACTATGTACGGCTACACATTGTTGGATTGCATTGTGGAGTCACCAGAGTGCTCAAACTGCGAGCAGTGAGCAATGCATAACGCAAACAGTAAACGTCTCATTGAGAGAGACTCTCCGCCCAATCCATGAGAGTGCTCAAACCACATGAGCGGTGAGCGTAATATATACATGAAAGTATACAATGTGCCCTACCGGCTATCACCATATGGCTTTATGGTAACTGTGGACTTGGGACCCACTATGTACGGCTACACATTGTTGGATTGCATTGTGGAGTCACCAGAGTGCTCAAACTGCGAGCAGTGAGCAATGCATATATATATATATATATATATATATATATATATATATATATATATATATATATATATATATATATATATATATAGTACAGGTTTTCGAATGGTACTGTAATTATCTAAATACTAAATAAGTTTCTGTGTGGTTGTACATTATTGCTTTATTAATTAATATTGTTGCCTTTGATTGCTTAGCTTTCAGCAAGAGGTACATTATTGTTGTTTTCACTTATTTATTGAGTCAAAATTTATATCACTGTAAGACCCTTATATGATACATAATTCTGTGGCTTATGTTTGGGGGAGCTTATTTTGAGAAGGATTTTTGTATAGAATGCAGAGGACTTACCTTTGGGAGGTCTTATTATTGGAAGTTTACAGTATGTGTTTTATGGTCAAACATTGTCATTAATGGTTCCTGAAGTGGCCCTGGCTTAATCCTTAATACTTTAAGCAGCATATTTTTCAGAGAATTTACCAGTGCAATGATGGCTGTGGATTTATCACAGATAGCATGTCATGATCATACATATATTTGCAATTGCCAGGTAAATTTATTTTGGCAATATACTGACAATTATGTTATGAAAAAGGCAACCTCAAGAAAAAGGAGGAAAACAAACCCAATGAACCAGGCACCAAACAGCTACTACTTTTAAGTTTCAGGGGTCGGTTGTTCAAAGCCTGTATAACTCGCTATCCGCTGGATAACTCGCTATCCAGTGGATAAATTTTATCCACTGGATAAATCCGGTTGTTCAAAGCTTGGATAACGTTATCCACTCGCTATCCGGTGGATAAAGTTATCCATGCTGGATAGGTCGTATAACTTTTTATCCACTGGATAAAAACGTAGAAAAACAAACAGAAATGCCCGTCAATTTCATCTTGTGGATAATAATTGTGTTAAATCGACCTGAGAAAACCTTGAATTTGATCACCGAAGAACAAAAACGAGTTAACAGCAAGATATCACTTTGGCAAAGAGAAAAATCCTCGCTTTATCAGCCACAATTCAAGTAGTAATAATGTCAGACCAAGGAATTAGTAATATAAGTATTAGCTTCCATCTTTTGAATCTCGTTTGAATATTTTGGTAACGTTTTCTGCAGCTGTTTTGAAGTGTCCATGCATGCAGTAAGATTGACTGAACCGAAAGCGTTAACAAGTAAATATAAGCGAATAGGAAATGTTTGAGGTTCTCGGCAGGTTTTGTACCGACAAAACATTTTGAAATTCACAGCACAACACCAAAAATAGCTTTATATTATTTCATTTTCAAACAAGTTAAACTTTCTGTATACTGTATCCGTGAAGAAAAAGGATAAAATTGTTGCAGCATCATCACAAAATAGCTATGAAATTACTAGCCGAGCTAGAAACTATTTCGTTTGTATTCAAATCGAAAATCATTCATAAAAAAACACAGGATAAACTGGATAACTCCAAATTGATTAACATGTTTATTTCAAAAAATTGGAAATACAATGTGCACAAAATCACTAAGAGGCATCGACAAGATTAATATACTAACTTGAAAAACGAAACTTGTCCTTCATTGGAAGCACTTTCCCAAGTAAAATCATTTAGCAGAGTGAACGTTTATGCAGTTTTCATCTCAAATAGAAATTTGTTTTTTCTCTGTGTGCATGCAAACTCAGCTAGAGTCAGAAATAAGATTGCGTCACCCGATGCTTTGACAACCAATCACAAACGCAAAAAAACCGGAAATAAATGAAGTCTTGTTATGGAGAATATTATGTTTGATCAAAAAGAAAGAAGCAACTTAATATTCTCTTGCTTTTTTAGTTTTGGCGGTTGGTATAATGGGGAAATGTATAAATTTACATAGCAACGAGCAGTTATCCAGTGGATAAATCTGTTATCCGTCGGATAGTTATCCACCTAGCCTACGTCATAGTCTGTGAAATTTTGAAAACCACAGACTATGAACCAGCGCCGTTAATCGTGTTCTGTGACGTAGCTACTATAAGGAATTTAAATAGTAGACCATGATTGGTCACTTAGAAAATTTAGTTAATACGCGATATTCAATTGGTTAAGAACTACTTCCGTTTTCAATGTTCGTCATGCATGTTGTTTACCACGAAGACAGTTTCTCAGCCGCCTCAACGTTTCCTTGTAAACGAGACTATTAAAGAGTTTGCTAATACTTTGAAAGGATGACTGTTTATAGTCGGCATAATTTTGGTTCAAGGATGATCAAACAGTCGAAGAGATGCGGGAATCGAATTGTTAATCATACGATATTTCCAGGTAGCCGTCGAGTGCCGATTCTCGTTTAATTGCTGTTTCGTTTTAGCTTTTCAGCTTGTCCTATTTGTCTATTAGAACTAAGTTTGCTCTTCATATGATTTCTTAAACTTTTACTGAATACTCATTAGTTGCTATAAGCATAGACTTGCTCCAAGTCTGCCTCTTGATTGTTTCGGCTTTGTTTAAAGACGGGTTTGCTTCGAGAATACGGGTTTGTTTCGAGACAGGTTCTTTTCAAAACCTTGAAACAAACCCGTCTTTGAAACCAAACCACTCTCGAAATAAACCCGTCTTCTCGAAACAAACCCGTCTTTAAATAAACCCGAAACAATCAAGAGGCAGACTTGGAGCAAGTCTATACTATAAGGCATAAACACAATCTATTGCGAATAATCGGCATAAATTACAGAACACACAATTTGGCTCTGATGCACAGACGCTACTTAGCGCCGCCTTTTTGCGCCCGCGAGCGTCTGTACGCAGGCTATTATCCACCTGCTATCCACGCTTTGAACAACCACTTTTTATCCGCTGGATAACTATCCACTGGATAGAAGAGTTATCCGCTGGATAGGACTTATCCACCGGATAACTTATCCAGGCTTTGAACAACCGACCCCAGTACGTCAATGTACAGTTCCTCACCAGGACTAATTTTATTAGGATTCAATGTGATGACATGCTGCATTTGTGTTCCTTTTATGGTTCCCATTTGTGCTTGTCTAAACCCAGGGGATAATTCTGTCACTTTGGTGTTCATTACCTAACACATGTTTTATCAAACAGGTTTATTGGTAATATTAAAAATGGCACCATTTCTAGTTTGTAAATGGTGGTGAATTTATAGACCATACAGCTACAAATAGACTTGGCCAACAAGTTCATGGTGTCCCAATCCCTTGTGACAATGTATTGATAGTGACACTAAGAACTTTATTATACACAAGTCATTAACATTTATGTGCATGAGTTCACATAAACTTTATCTGATTTAAGCTAGTATTGGTCTTGTCTTGTTTTTCTCAGGTACCCATTATGTTTAGGTCTAGAAATTTAATAAAAACAGCAGCATTTAGCTTGGGAGAAATGGCTGGTTTATCTCAACCAGTACTTTTCTAGCAACATTAGTATGAAGGAAACTATTATCAACCTGGGGTAAAGATTTTCCAAATCCACTATATGAATAGAAGCTTGACATGTTCTCAATTATACTGTACAGACAGTACAGTATAATTAACTGTATTTTTGAGGAAAATTTTGAAGAAAAGAATGTTCTAAATTAACTAGGAGAGCACACTTGTTTCACAAAAAGGTGGTAAACCTCCAAATTAAATTTATTTAATATTTTATGGCAAATGGCCTTAATTATTGTTGATAACAAAAAGATGAATAAAATTAGTGACATAAATTTTGACTTTAAATAAATAAGTGAAAACAACATTAATTAATGTACCTCTTACTGGAAGCTAAGCAATCAAAGGCAACAATAATTCATTAAACAATAATGTACAACCAGACCGAACCTTATTTAGTATTTAGATAATTATATACAGTACCATTCGACAACCTGTGCACTAAATATATTAATAGTATATTTGGATAAATAAGTTGAGTAACCACAAAAATTAAGAGAAACAACGAAAGTGCTTACCACAGTGAGTCCTTAAAACCTTTGTCCAGATACAGTAAATAAATCCTTAGTCATCCAAACCACTGACAATTCAACGACCAAGCTTCTAATACTTGGCGGTTTGCACCTTGCAGGACTTCAAAACTTGGAGCTGTGGGAATCATTTTCCAGACATTTTCCGCCTAAACTTACAATATTTTGAGTCCAAATACCTTTGAATACTTTCTACTTCTTAGGATATTTAGGATGAGTTCGATTTGTGAACAGATAATTGCTTAAATACGCGAAAACTCGGCTTCGCCTAAGTAAAACTATATAGCGTAGTCACAGAAAGTGGTCACTCCAAGATGGCCGCCGCTAGCTATTTCCGGCTTCAAATCATTAACACTAGATGCTCTATCCAGTCCTTATTTTGAGATCAGTGTATAAAACATGTACCAAGACCATAAATCAGTTTTTAGTTTTTATATTAAAGACTTCAAAAATGTTACAGCTTAACTGGATATATCCGAATTAAGACTTAGACTATTGTATACTTCTACAATAAAACCTGATTTTTAAACAATGTTTTTAAGATGAGGTACAGGTGAATGCTATTCTATACTGTATGTCCCAGAAAACACCGAGACCATGAAGAAGTACCTTTCGAAAATCGTCCACAACGTCAAAGCGAAATGCCGAATTTTAGTGAACTCATCAAAATGTTAACGGCAGAAGGTTTGGAGGAAGTTGCAAATGAGCAAGAAGGTCAGTTATTATAGTGTATTTTTGTGACGGCAATATATTTTTTGTTAAAATTCTTTCTGTCAATTGTGAGGATATACTAAGAAGCATTTCTGCTAATAGTAATATTAATAGTATAATATACTAATACTTTAATGAGTAATTGTTTGTTTTCCATTTACCGCACAAACGTGAACAGTCATTTGAATGCTTAAACTTCTAAGTTTGCGATTTTGCCTCGAAAAATTCATGTGAATTGACAGCAAGGCTTGGGCAAATATTAAGCTATGTTATTCTGTTTCTTTTTTCGATTTTCAGGTGGCACAGGTTTTGTATTTTATATGTTTTGTTGTTGATATTTGTTGTGTTTATTTTTTGTTAATCTGTTTTTAATTGAGTGCACTTGTTAAAAAAGTAAAACGTAAAATGAAGGCTTTTAGCACTGTATGCTTATATAGGTAGTTAAAAATTATATTTGGCAATATATTCATTGTTTCAAATTCATTTTGGAAGAAAGAAAAAGTAACTATGTCGATAATACCACTATCTTAGAAGAGGAAATCGACGAGGCAACACTTGACCTTCTCACCTTCTGACAGCAGAAGAAACCAAACTATTGGTGTTATTATGTATTGTATTGTGTTAAGTGTTGTTGTGTTGTGTTGTATTGTATTGTATTTATCATTTATAGACCCAGAGCAAGGGCAATTCGACGAAATATTACCCCGAGGGATGATGATATCATCCCGAGGGGTAATATTTCGACGAATTCCTCGAGCGGAGGGTCTATAAATGATTTATTATACCGAAACAATCTTGAATGCTGTCTTGAAACATCTAGAAACGCCTTGGAACGTCTTGTTGTTCCTCCATTGTTTACAGGCTCGTCTTGGTTTATGCGCGCGTCCTAGCTGGGTACGAGCGGGGTATTCAAACTCAAATTCCCCGCTGCTTACGTCATTATAGTGGGGAATTTGAGGTTAAAGCGGGGAATTCCAGTTTAAATTGACTCAGGTCACGTGGTACAAATCTAGCTCTTTGATTGGATAAATAATTATTTATAGTTGATCGAGGTATAATGTATAATATATAATATATAATATAATATAATATTATATTATACCTCAACTATAAATTGTCCAATCAAAGAGCTAGATTTGTACCACGTGCATGACCAGTCAATTTAAACTCAAATTCCCCGCTTTAACCTCAAATTCCCTGCTGATGAGGTCATCATTGGGTAATTTGAGTTTGAATGACCTGCTGATGACGTATTCAGCGTGGAATTCGACTACGAATACCCCGCTCGTATCCAGTACTCGCGCGTAAACCAAGACGAGCCTGCATGTAAACAATGGAGGAACAATTAAGAAGAGGTTCCAAGACATTTCAAGACAGCATTCAAGATTGTTTCGGTATAATATATAATTTATAGACCCTCAGCTCTGGGAATTCATCAAAATATTACCCTCGGGATATATATATATATATTATATTTATATATTATATTTATATTTATAAATGATAATTATATATTATATATCATATATCATTATATAAGTCGTGTCTTACGCACGCTGTGATTGGTCAGTTACCGTGTTTATATCAGGCTATATAACATGGATGGATTACGCCATCTTGATATGCGCCATCAATTAGCCATATCATACGCCATCAATTAGCCATCGTACGCCATCAATTAGCCATCATACGCCATCAATTAGACATCACGGAGCCATCATACACAGTAAGGAGAATTTACGTGTTGATAAAAAAAATATTTGTACATTTTATTTGCTTTCTACGGGTTATTTCATAAAAGAAATATAAAACATTTTTATCCGTGTTCCCATACGTTATATAAACACTCGTGGAAGTTTGGGAGAACTCGAAATCGCATGGAAACACTCGCCCTACGGGTTCGTGTTCCCACTATGATTTCTCGTTCTCCCAAACTTCCACTCACGTTTATATATCAGTATGTAAACACGGAAAATGTTTTCTATTTCTTAAATATTATATTATATTATTATATTATTAGTACTACAGTAGCAAGTGTTTGAGCAAAACTCTCTACCCAGACTCTGCCCTGTTTGGATTTACTATACTGTGTATATGTGTATATATATATATATATATATATATATATATATATATATATATATATATATATATATATATATATATATATATATATATATATATATATATATATATATCTATATATATATCTCTATATATATATATATATCTATATATATATATATCTCTCTCTCTATATATATATATATCTCTCTATATATATATATATCTCTCTATATATATATCTCTATATATCTCTCTATATATCTCTCTATATCTCTATATATATCTCTATATCTATCTCTATATCTATCTATCTATCTATCTCTATCTCTCTATCTATCTATATATCTATATATCTATATATCTATATATCTCTATATCTATCTATGACAAAATATGTTTCAAATACACTGTACACAAACTATTAAAATGAAATAAAAATAACTTACATGAAGAGATTTCAAATAATTTTGATAAGTTTACTCTTCATGTAAGTCATTTTTTATTTCATTTTAATAGCTTGCAGTGTATTTAAAACAGATTTTGTCATAACTTGTAAATCCAAACAGAGAGCGGGGTCTGGGTACAAGTTTTGCTCAAACCAGCTGGTACTGATAATATATATATATATATATATAAGTACTAATAATGCAATGCAATACAATAACACCAATAGTTTTAGTTTGATAACATAAATTGTATACATTTTCTTTTACATTTAATGAACGTACTGAAACTAGTACAAATTTTCCGGTCCAAATATTTGGAACACCATTGACGAGACTTTGGCTAATTGGCTTGTACTAATATTTGGTATATATGCTAGTTAGCTGCTCTTGTATTGTAATTATATCAGATAATTAATAATGAACTCTCTACCAGCCAGATATATTCTATCCTATTTAATGTAACTTTTTAATGACCACCTGTCTTGATTATAGCCCTAATATGGTTATTACAGGTGGTTGCATGCATGCACATAAAAAAATTTGTTAACATATCTTTGTATTTCAATGTATTTGCATTTTCTTTTGTGCATTAAATCTACTACTAATACATACTATTGAGTGAAGATAAACAGCTCCAATTTATTGAATACATGGAGCAACAAATAAATAAAGCAAAAAATCATTCAATTTTTATGATGAGACACTGTACCTGAACATTATTTCAATTGGTGAAAGTCAAAGTAACGTGTAGTAAACTTGAATGTCAGAAAGATATATCCATTTTAAGAACTAACCAGGACCAGTTATTTAAAATGCAACTCCAAGGCCTTGGCGATAAGAATTGCAACCTCTGGATTTCTAGACCAACACTCTGCTGACAGAGCTACAGAAGCCTTTAAATTGGCATGTGCAATATGGTGCAAGACTTTGGAGTTGCATTTTTCACAACTATACTACTCCAGGTTGTGTCTTAAATGTATATCCTTCTGTCACTGAAGTTTACTATATACACCTTTTTAACTGTCATCTACAGACAACATGCCAAATATATTATCCTTAAAGTTAAATATATAGGGTCATGTACTCATGTTTACTTTAAAATATAATAATGTGCATGTGTAAGTCAGTAAAAAGGAAATGTCCTCATTTAAAACTAAAATTGCAGTACCTAAGGGTTGGGGAGATGCTTTAGCCATTGAACTACAGTATATGGACTACAGTCAGGATATAATATAAGTATATTATATAATACTATATACAGTATAATACTACTGTATACACAGCAATATAGATTTAAGATATATAATATAAGTTACCACATTTAGTAACTGACAGACTACTGTAGGCACTTTGTCCATTTTAAATATTTTAATAAACTTACATAAAATATTGTTCCACTTATTGATACAGAGTCATTAATTTTCAGCAAGGACGAAAGGAGATACCCAGTCCAGTGTTTTGTAATAACGCTCCGTGTTTGATCACTCAAATCTGCGACCGGAATCGAACAAGCCTTCATCTATGTCGACAGAGTGCTTGTACAGCATGTCAAGTACTCAAGTCACCAATCCATTGTCATAATATTACTGAAGCTGTTTAATATAAAATATGGCAAAGAAACACTCAACGCAGCTGCACTGAACGATGCTGTTTTGGTGGATAAGGCGCAAACAACGAGAAAGAACCACTAAATCGAAGAAAGTTACCAGGCCAAACAAACTAGGATTGAACTTTGACATTTGAAACTAATAGATCATATTATTTGCTGATTATGTTAAAATTTGCATCAAAACCTTATTTTATTTTGTGTGAAGCGGAACACGCCTCTAGAACGGAACACGCCAGCTTACAACACGTCTGTCGTAGAACACGCTTTTAGACATCGGCAACACACAAAGCGTGTCCGAGCTGCAACACTCCAAGTGTGTCACGTTAAAATCTTGCAACACGCGAAACGTGTTAATTTACAACACGCCAAACGTGTTAATTTACAACACGCACTTTTGTCCCCTATAACAACACGCCAATTTGGGGTGCGTGTTCTTAAAACATGTTGCGTGTTATTGTAACACGTCATAGTGTGTTCTTTTGGAACACGCTGCAGTGTTCAACACGCTAAAAGCGTGTTGAAAATTGGCGTGTTGTTACAACACACTTAATTCTTGACAACGAGCTCTAGCAACACGCTTCCAAATACAACACGCTTGTATTACAACACGCTAAAGCCGTGTTGAACACGTTTGGCGTGTTGATATAGGGACAAAAATGCGTGTTCTTACAACACGTTTGGTTTTCTAGTGTATGATGACCGTCTGGATTTTCTATAATCCACCGTCTGATTTATACTTTCAGCTACCGTCAGAATTTAACAGCTGTGTTAGGCCCAACTATGTATTCACAAAAACATTAAATCATTTTAGAGAATTCTGCTTAGTAATCACTTTTTACTTCCTGAGAAGGTGACAATTTAAGTCTGTTAATTGATAGCTGTTATTAATGACCTAAGCAAATAATTTGATCTCTGTAAGTGCTGCCTCAAATGCCATCGGAAACGTCATACCTTGCAAAGTTCCTAAATGTTCAAATAGGGTGCTAGGACATTGTGTTGGGAAAATGTATTTTATCAGCAAATTGATAGCTATTATTAATGAGCTGAGGAAATAATTTGATCTCTGTACACAGCTTGAGAAATTAAAGACTACAGTTAAACCCTATAATCACTCAAGGCCCATCAGGACGTGGGTGGAGCCAGGGAGACCCCCAATAATTAAAAAAACGTTTAAATGAAAGTCTCAAAATTATTTCTGCTGTACTATGCACGAACATAGTTGTAAAACATTGATTCATCAGAATTTAGATAAAGAACAGAAAATCTAAACATCATTAGGATTAAAAATCGATTTTCTGACAATTAAAACTTTCTGGAAATTAATCTAAGAAAGCAGGAAATTAGGGTATTTCAAAAATTTTCAGGGGGGACATTATTTACTTAAGGTCTTGTGATTCTGCCACCAAATTTGATATAGTCAAGAAATATGTCAAAGAAAAACTAGCAAATGCAACGGAATTGAAAAACGTCCGAATTTATTGCGATAGCACTAGAAAAACCTGGGACCGAGAACTGTATACTTTTGATATCAAAGGTCCCAATATAATAGTTTGTCGTTATGAAAATGGCCTCGTAACACATTTTAATAAGGGTCACGTGGCTAGATGGCAGTTGAGGTGACCGTGAGGTACTAGGTCTGAGTCGAGGTCTGAGTCGTCTTCTGGACGATATTTTTGAGTATCCGCAAGAGGTTGGACGAAATGAGAGATTGTTACGATCGGACATGCCTGTATGATGAAATACATCATGGAACTGCTAACCCCAAAACAACTTAGATCCTAACCCTAACACCACGCCTATAATGGTATTTCTAACCCCCTCGCCTAATGGTTTTCTAATACTAACCTTAATACTAATAAAAGGATCATCCAGAAGACGACTCAGACCTAGTACCTCACGGTCACCTCAACTGCAAGTGTACCATGTATCCACGACCTTTAATAAGATACATAACCGATAAAAAGCAGGCTATTGGACCGCCATTTTGAATATTACCGTGACGTTCTATATCCTCGTACCCAGGGTCTTATCTCCGAGGGGGGCCGGCGGAGATAAGGCCCTGTGTACGAGGTTAGACGTCCTGTCCTGTAGGTAAGTGCAATTATGAACCTATCATGGAGCAATTTCCCAGTAGTTTGGTTGATTAGTGATTAAAAATATAATGCTGAATTAATTTATTTACAATTGCGCCATCTCTGGCCGCTTTACCCAACACATGGCAGGTCATTTGGATCAAAAATTGAAGAACCCTAATATTTAAAAAAGCATCTTTAATGCGTGTTACGAGCATGTTTTTACAATCTCAAACTACTATATTACGCCCATTAGTGACATACATATTTCTGTACTGAAAGGTGCTTATTATTTGCATCCCCCGTGATTTTAATTGTAAATCAAATTGTATTGAATTTAGGGGACAAGTCGCAGGGACAAAATTGACGGGACGTCAAAATGGCTGCTAAGGTCTTGGTCATATTGTTACGGAGATCCACTCACAAAAACGATGACGTAATGAACAAGACGTATATAATAGGCAAACCTGACAAACACGCTTTACTTAATTGACTCTGAAGATGACACACGCTGAGGCCATCGAAACGTCAGTCACCAACAATAATCTTTCTCAAGATCAACTGTAACAACCTGGACGATTAACTTTATTCAATAACATTATAACAATTATAACAATTCTAATGATACTTATATGAACAAAAGACAACAAAGCATGGCCGAGTAGACCAACCTCGCCGGGAAAACTGGGAACGAAATAGCTAAAAAGGTATCACTCGATACATTTTTTACATATACATTTTTTACAGATACATTTTTTACATCCTCTCGTGCCCAGATCTAGCTCTTTGCGGATCTCAACGAAATCTCGATTTATGAAAATTGCCGTCTGTCGAGATGTTCAGTTTTATGACGTTTTGTGACATAGAAGTTTTATTACGTGTACTAAAGTTCCTAGTTTCGGAACTTGTCAACGCAGTGAATCGTATTGTGCGTATTTGAACGATCTGTTCTGCCTTTGCAACCTGATTTCAGTGAGGAAATATTATCTTTGCCACATTATTAAAAAAGCATGATTTATAGTGGCAGTGATTTATCAGAAATTTGTTTACCAAACATCAGCTACATAGTCATAATGTATGTATACTGTGTATGCTGTCAAAGTCTTGCCAATTATATTCGGATAAGTGATATTTATTTGTAATTTAAGTCTGCTGTATTTAAACATTCAAACACTCATTATAATAATTCATGAGGAAAAGACAAAAGAAAATCACGACCGTATATCGTTGTTTTAAATGTGATAAAGATTCGTCCTGATTTACATAAACTTTATCTTTGATTTTCTCGGCTTAGACAACATCGATTTTCAAAATTACTACGCCAATGAACTTATCAAATGGGTCGTGTTTGAAGCCGTTTAATAAACTCGCAGCACGTGTTTTATCAGATCTAAAACACTCGGGTTTTATATCTGATAAAACACTGCTGCTCGTTTATTAAACAATACTTAAAAGATTTGGAAAAATGTGAACATGCTACAGTATGTCTGTTACAATTTATATAATCAAACCTGAAGGGTTCATTATGGCTTTTGAGGCAGCATTTCCCTTGCGATAGCAACAATTACTAATTTTACAATTACTAATTAACTATAATAATTTTACTACATTATAGAGACCACGGGAAAACGTATTATATTATTTCAATAGAAACACGGATATTTTAGCAGAATTATACAGAATTATACAGCAATTCCAATATTGATATTTTATAAATAAAAGCCTTAATATATTCTTGGACCGGAAATAATAGAATAATTCTTGTTGTCGAGAATACAATTAGGAACTGACGACCTAATGACTCTTTGTATTTGCATGTTAATAAACAGTCTTTTTATCAAGCATTTATCAAGCAGTAATTTCAACGATGTCCAGCTGAAGTTAGGTTTTCCATACTCTTTGCATGACTGATATGTTATTGTGTAAGCCTGGTACAGCAGTGGTTGAACAATTTTAAATCCACATCATTTACTTCAAACACTGTTAGAGTAGCATTGAGTTATAATTATTCACGTGCAGAAAGATTCGGTTAAGGCGACCAAAGAGATCATTGCAAAGTAGCATATACATTTTGACGGAAAAAGGATTGTACAAAGGTAAGAAATAAGATATATGACGGTTTATTGTAATATTTAGCGGTACTATGTATATGAATATTGGACTTATTGGCCTATGTATATATCCGGCCCTTCTTGGTGGTCAACAGTTTACACGGCCGTAATTTGTATAGTTACGGAGTGCTGAGATCAGGAATCTAACTGTCATTATTTATTTGTTTATATATAACATGGAATGAGCTGGGAGGCACAGGTTCAAATCCTGGGTCGGACCTCATGCACTCAGGGTCTAAAAATAATCGAGGAGAAAGTGCTGCCTTTGTAATAATATCAGCAAATGGTAAGACTTTCGGGTCTTCTCGGATAACGACCTTAAATCGTAGGTCCTCGGAACCCCTATCTATTGGGATTCTAGCCTGTTGGGTATTCCGTTCACCTATAAGAGTGATAAATCTAATAAATTATTAAACTAAACTAAGTATATTCATAAGTTGAAAAAGACTAAAATACATCAAATTGCGGACAATGCGCAGGTCTATAGCCAATCGGAATATATATCCCATTTTGTAATATTTTATATTAAGTGTTCATGATTAATTTGTGCAAATACTGAGGTTTAGGTAAGCAATTGTCGTCTGAGTTTGTATGACAATGGACAATCAGTCTCTCAAAGCAGTCAGCTAGCCAGGTGAAGTCATTACAGTAATTAGATGCAACAATGAAAAATTAAAAAATATATAAGATTGAATATATATATAATATATATATATATATATATATATATATATATATATATATATATATATATATATTCCAAGTAGTGAGTATAACGAAAAAGTTATAGCATTGGTATAATATAAAAGAGCGCTCAATACCATTTTTGGTAGAGCGAGGTAATATATTTAAACCGAAACTTTTCATTTTAAATATATATATATATATATATATATATATATATTATATATATATATATATATATATATATATATATATATATATATTTTTTTTTTAATTTGTTTTCGTGTTTACATACACAAGGCAAGACACAACAGGGATGTTCAGCCCTAGTCATGGTGTCTTACCCTAAGAATTAACAAACATACATAATACATTACATATATAACTATAACATTTACATATTACTATATCACAGCCTGTGATACGCTTATTATATCACTTATTACAACAAATACATTATACTAACACACACACTCACGTACGCACGCACAGTTAATATTAACAACAAATACTGAAGTTCTGCGATTCAAGGTCTCTGACAGAATTACAATTTAAACATATTGAGCGCCAGGTAGATATAATATCAGCATTGAATGTGTTCTGGAGAGCGACAAAGTATCTTGATTTTAAATAATTTTTAAAGAGACTATATTTGTTAATTTCTTTTGTTTGATCGGAGAGTGTGTTCCAAAGTCTAGATGATCTTATGAAAAAACTTTTTTGAAAATGTTTAGTCCGAGGTTTTGGTATTTTGAAATTATGTTTATTTGAATGCCTGAGATGGTTAACCGGTAGATTTGGAAGATAGTTAGATAAATCGATGTTGTATTTTCCATTTGAGCAACCATGAAGAAAAAGCAAGTCCTTAATTTCGTGCCAATATGAAAGCGGAAGAAGTTTGGTTTTTATTAGTCTGACTTTGTAATCGGCGGACAACTTTGGTATGCCAAGGATGTATGTTGTGGCTCGCCTTTGGACGCCCTCGATATCTCTCATTTGATTAATTGATTGGCCAGACCATATCTCACTAGCATAGTCAATATGAGGACGAACATGGGCCAGGTAAAGCAATCTCTTTGAACTAATGCTGAATGACTTGGTATTTCGTTTCAATAGTCCAAGTATTCTGTTCGCTTTACTGACCGCATTGGACGTATGTGATTTCCACGTGAGATCAGAAGTCACCAACACTCCAAGATCTTTCTGGGTAGATGTAGAACCAAGGACGTGGCTACCCATCTTATAGTCAAAGCACACCGGGTTTTTCTTTCTTGTAATAGAAAGAGACTCGCATTTGAGTTCATTGAATTTCAGAAACCATTTCTTACTCCAGTCATGCAGAAGTTTGAGATCGTTTTGTAGAGATATTGCATCAGCGGTTTGGTGTATGGTTCTATAGCACTTTGTGTCATCTGCATAGAGGAAAATGGAGCTGCTTTCTGAATTTATAGTGGGTAGTTCATTCACATAAATCGTAAATAGTAGAGGTCCTAAGATCGATCCTTGTGGTACACCGGATAAAACTGGGAGAGCGCTAGAAACTACACCATCAACTACAACGCTTTGAAATCGATTTGTTAGATAATTGGAGAACCAAGTGGCAAGATTTCCACCAATGCCATAGGCTCGTAATTTGTGGATGAGCAGCTTGTGGTTAACACTGTCGAAGGCTTTACTGAAGTCAAGGTATACTATATCCGTTTGAAAACCTTTATCAAGTGCAGAACCAATATCGTGTAGAAAGCATAGAAGTTGCGTGACTGTTGATCGGCCTTTCAAAAAACCATGCTGAGCACTGTTGATCTTGGATGAAACATGCGGAAGTACGTTTAGAAACACACAGCGTTCAAGAACTTTAGATACGATGCTTAAAAGAGATATAGGTCGGTAGTTGGACACGAGTTCTTTATCATTTTTTTTATGAACGGGCACAACATGAGCAAGTTTCCACTGCGATGGTAAGCGTCCAAGTCTAAGGGATTTGTTGAACAAACTACATAATGAAGGAGCGATTTCATTTGCGCATTCTTTTAGTATTCTTGCCGGAATCCCGTCAGGACCATGAGCTTTATTAGAATGAAGCTGACTCAAAATTCCTGCAACTTGTTCGCTGGTTAGAATGATATCTTCTAAAGAAGCTACTCCAAAATCACTGTCTACACTAAAGTCAGGAATAGAAAGATCGTCGGCAGACAAAGTAAAGGATGAGAAAAAGTAGTTGTTAAATGCTTCAGCTTTATCTTTTGGATCCTGGTACCGCAAGTTATTAGATTTTACAATGTTAGGAATCGATCCAGATTTAGTGCGAGCTTTTAAATAAGACCAAAAACGTATTTGAATAAAAAACCGTTATAATTTCACCAATGATCATATATTAAGTGTATTAGATGTTCTAAACACGATAAATGGATTATTTCATGTAGTGGAATTACTACTGGCTTAGTTTAATAAGACCAAAAACGTATATATATATATAGTAAAAATTCAAAGACTCAACAGTTGTGACTAGACATTTTATTACTAGTTAGTTTCGTGCCACACACAAATGGTGTAGTACTCTTCAGATAAAATGGTCTAAGACCATTTTAGACCATTTAGACCATTTTAGACCATTTAGACCATTTTATCTGAAGAGCACTACACCATTTGTGTGTGGCACGAAACTAACTAGTAATAAAATGTCTAGTCACAACTGTTGAGTCTTTGAATTTTTACTATAATATGCTCTGGATTTCCATTGAGCACTCTTCCAACGGTTTTTACTACATCGTCTATAGTATATATATATATATATATACATATACACATATACACACATATATATATACACATATATATATATATATATATATATATATATATATATATATATATATATATATAATATATATATATATATATATATATATATATATATATTAGTGATGTGAAAAAGTTGTGTAGTTTCTTCAGTGTACAGCTCATGTGTACTCTATGCACTCACAGCGTACTCATGTTCTCACGCACATTAGTCTTTGAGCCGTTATAATGTCGTAAACAGAAGCTTTTTAAGTTAAGCTTTTTAAGTTACGTTTAATTAACGTTCAAGGAGAGTATGATCAAACTATCGCTGATAACAAAGAGGTTTTTCATGGGATATCGATTCGTCCTCGTTAATTTACATACCAATCAATTGCTCTGTTCCTTGGAACGTTGAGTTATCATTACGGGAAACTGGGGCGAGTGTGGAATGCACGATTGGCAAGCGATTTCGTAAGTAAACAAGCATGGCGTATTGCAAGCCAAAAAGGCCTTCTGTGGGGTTTTATGATAGTTAAGAGTCGTTTAAATGTGTATTTATCGAGAAGATTAGAAGAAAAAGGATGTGTGTTACGAGAACAAAGTCTATGAAGTCGCCTATAGTTTGTCCAACATAATGCATTAGTCAATTGAAACGTACCCCCTGAACCATGCGTGGTTTTACGGTTCTTTGCCGGCGAAATACAGTACTGCTCAGAAATAACCTAATAACCTGCATGACTGATAGGAGCACATTGGTCAGACTAAACGTGAGGTTCGTACGCATTTAAAATAATATCGAAAGGCTGTTTTCTTTTCAAAAAATAAATTTCTGCTTTGTCGGAACACGTGTGCGTAACCTACCATGAGATTGTTTGGGAAAATTATTAGTGGGAAAGGAAAATTATTTATTACCACTAATCGGCGGTACACTCAGAGACGTTGTCTGGGGCTTGGCATATCAATAGCGCGCACGCCCCATTGACTCGCGAGGAAGGTGGTCCAGAATTACAAGAAGCTTATTTGCATCTTGTTAATAGATAACGTCATCATCGGTTCTATGAGGGTATAAATAGGGATCCTATCATACAACGATCACCCCTGATGAAGACACTAGATTGGAGTGTCGAAATGTTGGGTCATGGACAGTAACTTTTAAAGTTACAGTACGTTCTAAAATCTTTTTAAAGCCAAACAACAAAGCGTGATTTCCCATAATGCTTTTTTAGCTTTTTGTCATGTTAGAAGTCCAAATATTTACAACCGTGATACAATAAGTATAAACTGACACCTTTTGACTTTACAAAAAAACGTTTTTTTCTATCTACTTTCTCAAAAAATTATTTGGCTGTCAGACAAAATTCTGATGCTGTTTTCAACTTGGCGAGAAACATTTCTTACGTGACAACAACATAACGAGTAACGGAATATGTGGCGGAAGTTGGTTGATTTCAATTACATATACGACTCGAGCTTGTGATTACATTTTTAAATATATAAAATTTTTATAACTTTGTATAATTTCCTAATTTTGCTTGTATTATATACATCGGACACCATTAATACCAGCTATGCTGAAGGGTTTATCCATGCAGTTAAATATTAGTCACGAATGGGTCGTATCTTCATTTATTTTATAATCAGAATCAAATACAAGAATATACTTTATAATCTTTGCCGATAGGATTAGTCGTGTGGTCAAATTTTCTAACATTTTTATAATTTTTTGTTTTTTTGCAGAAATGTGTAAACATCTTCACTTACTGGTAGTTTTCCTGGTAGCTTGGGCCAAATCTTTGGATGCAAATGGAGCAGGTGAAAGTATTTCTTAATAAACAGCGGCCTAAAATTATGCCTTCTTTTCTTCGGATATATATATTTATTAATTAAACCAATTTATTTTAGTAAATTGAAGGCCACCGTTTTTGTTCTGATTGCGGGCGAATGCGGTCGCTCCCATTATTTTTTGACATCTTGAGTGATAGAAAAACGTGATTAGAATCCTGCACAATAGACTAAGACCACGTTATTTTCATGCTATTGTGAAGGGTTTCTTTGTGTAGTGTTTCACTCAATGACGTCAAAAATCAATGGGAGTGACTGCATTCGCCCGCAAATAGAAAATGGCGGCCTTCAATTTGCCAAAAATGCGATAAACAAAGGCAAATTTCTGTAAAATTAAAACGATTGAATGAAATATAATATCCATTCTCGTGTAAATAATAATACCCGAATAATATCCATTCTCGTGTAAGGCGACAAAGAAAGGGGTTTTCACCGGTTTTCCCCTTCTTGTGTTTTTACTCCTCTATCCGGTTCCCCTTAGCTTACTCGCGCATTTTGGTTAGACATTTGATCGTATATAGTCTTCCTGTAGCGCCTTTAATATGCTTTCAACAATGCCATGTTTGATCTACGTCCTTCGTAATTAGGATCTTAGCTGTGCTCTTCAGTTAGACACTTGATCGTATAGCGTCTGCCTGTAGCGCCTTTAATATGCCTTCAACTCTGCCATATTTGATCTACGTCCTTCGTAATTAGGATTTAAGCTATGCTCTTTGGTTAGACACTGGATCGTATAGCGTATGCCTGTAGCGCCTTTAATATATCTTTAACTCTGCCATGTTTGATCTACGTCTTTCGTAATTAGGATCTTAACTATGCTCTTTGGTCAGACACTGGATCGTATAGCGGCTGCGTGCAGCGCCTTTAATATATCTTCAACTCTGCCATGTTTGATCTACGTCTTTCGTAATTATATAGGATCTTAACTATGCGCTTTGGTTAGACATTGGATCGTATAGTGTCTGCCTGTCAATTCTGCCATGTTTGATCTACGTCCTTCGTAATTAGGATCTTAGCTGTGCTCTTTGGTTAGACACTTGGTCGTATATCGTCTGCCTGTAGCGCCTTTAATATACCTTCAAATCGGCCCGCACTTTTCATGTGCGTACTTCTCAATTTAGCTACCGGCTACATGTAAGGATGATTAGTTTGTAATGCACATTTGATCTTACTAATATGGTTACTGTGCAATATAAGAATTAAATATTATTACTCGGGCTACCCGAGTAAGAGGGGTAAAAACACAAAAAGGGGAAAACCGGTGAAATCCCCATTTTATTATATAAATGATAATGAAATAAATTTTAATTTTTCGAGGATAAGTGTTCTTTCATTTTTCTTTCAAGCAATTACTAATAAGGATATAAATCTATATTTTAAATACTATACATCTTATTTATTCCATCAATACCCTTAGTAAAGCATAATCGATGTCATCAGCCAACAAGCTGGAATATAAACAAAGGTATCATAAAACATGTTGTGCTGCGTAGGCAGTATAGAAATACAAATCAAATATCTAAAAAGGTTGGTGTACTGCTGGTGTATCTATTGGTGTATCGTGCAATTATCTAACTTTCGAGCATTTCAACGGATCAACCATTAATCCTTTTCGAAATTCAATTTTAAATGCGGTGTCCGAAACGTCAATAAAAGTTTTAAAATTAGTCTTCCTTGCTGATATATATATATATCAGCAAGGAAGATATCGCTCTACGACCTTTAGGTCATATTGAGCGCTCTACAGGATGAACCATTGTCGCTTACGCATTGTGCGCACGCTCACTGCTTGCAGTTTGAGCGCTCTGGCATGGTTTTTGATGTCCCACATTTTGTGTGGCATCAAGGGTGACTGTTAATAGCAGTTATCTTCATCCTGCTCATCAGCACTACACTGATGAGGCCCAATAGGCCGAAACGGTACCGTCTGCATGTAGTTATATATATATATATATATATATATATATATATATATATATATATATATATTTTTTGTACTTATATATATATATATATTTTATATATATATATATATATATATACTTTGTTGTTGAACATTCTGTGAAGTTGGTGATATATATATATATATATATATATATATATATATATATATATATATATATATATATATATATATATATATATATATATATATATATATATATATATATATATATATATATATATATATATATATATATATATATATATATATATATATATATATATATATATATATATATATATATATATATATATATATATATATATATATATATATATATATATATATAATATATCACCAACTTCACAGAATGTTCAACAACAAAGTGAAGGAGCGTAATAGTACAATATCTACAGACACGTGTTTCGCTGTTGCACAGCTCATCAGTGTAGCTTGGTACAATCTAGATATGGGCATGAGCACTAATTATGCACAAGCGATTGCCGGTGACAACCGCTTGTGGGACAATATAATTAATGTTAATATATAATTAATGTTAATAATAAGATATACAATATATATCTCCATGTTTAATTAGTTCGCATGGATAATCTCTACCGAACTCTTACAACCAACTGAATAATCACACTTTAGAGCAAAAACCACTTCGAAATTTAAGGGAAACTTTTTCAGTAATATAAGTTTGACAGCGAAATGTTTTACGCAGCATTATAGCAAATTAAAATACAGATGATAGAGGCATTAAGGAGTGTTCATTATTTATGGCGCAGGGGTTGGTACCGAATAGAAACAGTCGAAAACAAAAAAAAGGTTTTACCCAACCTTTCAAAAACGCTTTTTTTATTCTACCCAACCATGATGCAACTATATACTTCTTATACTAAACACATGTATATCATATATGTATATCCGCCCTTTGCCTACTGTCCAGTCTTATTGTAACCTTTAAATATTTATCTTATATATATATATAAGTGTTAAATATTGGTTCATATAGTATGAGATCATTACAATATCTAAGGAAGTTCAAGTTTGTGTTACTGTTTATAAACATGAAAATATGTATGATTTAAATATTATCTAACATGTTGTTTTACCTGACAATGTGTTTGAACAAGCAATCTATATGTTTTATATATTGTATCACTATTTTATTATTACTATATAGACATAAACACTGATTTATTTTATTTTATTTCTTTTGTTTTAAAATTTGTTACCCAATTTTTATAATGCAAAAAAAATATTTTGACCAACCTTTTACTGCCAAAAATTTGACTTACTAAACCCATTTCTCTGCGGTACCCCCAGCCATAAATAATGCAATTAAATAACATTGAGATATAATTCATTTTATTTGTAATATCAATTGCTCAATAAATGAACTATCATTATAATTACTTTTTTAAATATCCTTTTTTCCTTCATGCAGATTATAATCTCACAGATATTTGCAAAACATCTCCTGGAGCGTGTCCAGACAATAGTAAATCATGCTACAATATATCCACAATCATTAATTGCATTTGCAATGCTGGTTTTGTATGGAGTAAACTGAACCTTCAATGTAGTGGTAAGTTCTATAGGCCGTTATAACATAGATTTAATAATATAACGCCGACTGATCTCGAAAGAGGACTGGATCGAGCAACCATTGTTCAGAAAATGAAGCTGGAAGTCATCCATTACTAAGGGACTAACTGAGTATCCTATGAGATTTTTTGTTGGATTATGTGCTCATGCCATCCATAAAATAATAATTACTATAAAAACGACCAGAAGACATTTTTCAAATTACTAGGCAGTGGGCACAACGATTCATGACCTGTCTACAGATTTACTGCGACTTTGGTTCCTTAGTAATGGCGCAAGTCAAATTTTTTGGGCTTCATTTTCTGGAATCGGAAGAGAATAGGTTGCTCGATCTAGTCTTCTTTCGAGATCAATGTATAACGCCGCTTTGAATGCAAGTCGCGCACGCTCCATATCTGGACGGAGAACGGGAATTATTTCAAGCGACCAATCCGAAAATGGGACTAATTTTAATCAACGAAATGAAGCTTGTTATTTATAATTATTTTATAAAAGAAATTGTTCATGATCTCGCGTACTTCGTCGTGTTATTGATGCATTGAAAAATCAGTTTCGTACCTAGACCCTGTGAGAAAGCCCCGCTGCGGGAGATTAGAGCGCGAGGGTTCGCCATGATCTCTAAACAAAGACTGGATTGAGCAACTATTGTTCAGAAAATGAACAATAGTTCATTTTTGAACTATTATGATATTAATAAAGTTCATTTTTGAACTACCGCATATTTGTATTTGTAGTCTCTGTCGATAAGATTTTGGACGTTATCTCGGGCAACGCACGTGCCCATAATACTATGCGAACGTAAATAACCTTCGTAAAAACCCATTTATGTGGTTCGTCAGATCACCACTCGCCAATGGCCTCCTTCGCCGTAAATCCAAATATTGTCCGATTCAAACGGTTTACCCAAAACGACTTTTTACTTCCTTATAAGGAGTTGGTGCTACCATGCTCCCCTCAAATATATATATATATATATATATATATAAATTGTAGATAAATTAAAGACAAGACATCACTTTGCTGTTACTACGAGTTTAACGCTTACGCGATCGTCAGACAGACTTTAATGAAGATATATATATATATATATATATATATAGCAAAGTGAAAAGGTGGTAAACTGCCAAGAATTTAGTGACGAGATACTGACGTTTCGAGCGGAGCCCTTCATCAGAGTAAGACGAGATGAAATAAAATACGTAGGGCTTATATATATGCCAAAAGGGTGTCACAGGTAGAAAGTAGCCAATCAAATGCACGGGAAATAAACTAACTAATAATTAATGAAATGGGAAAAGTTAAGTCATTTACTATTTTTACAGTCGATCAATAAGTAGACTGAGGGGGTGGGATAAATGACAGGTCCAATATTCAAGGGGATTAGGCGATAATAATAGAAACAAAGACTTGAAAAGGAATGAGCATAAGCTAATAATAAAAAGTTCATAAGCTAATAATAAAAAGTTCCAAGCAAAATAAAATGACAAAAAGCTTTTACGAAATTAAATAAAAGAAAAACGTTCGTTAAGACCAAGAGGATGTGTGGTGCCAAGTTTAAAAATGAGACGCTTCTCTTGCCGCTTGCGGTTATCGTTGCCACCGGAAATGGACCGGATGGCACAGACTTTAATGTCTGAAACCAAATGGTTGGAGTTGTTGAAATGGCGGGCTACAGGTTTGTCACCATCATTGATCCTCACGGAACGAAGATGTTCAGCAAACCTGTCTGAAAGGCGTCGCCCAGTTTCACCGATGTAGATTTTAGGGCATTTATCGCAAGAAATGCAATAAATTATGTTGGTGGACGTGCATGAAAAAGCATGACGGACAGCATGAAAAAGCATGACGAACAGCTAGGCGTTGACTCGGGATACTTGGGCTAGTGGGCAAATGCAATACAGCTAATTCAATTAAGGTTGTCCCACAGGGAGCCGTAACGTCTATTAGTGAAGCGAGTTTAACAGTAAATCGGGTTTATTTGGTATTTTTTACACAATAATTGTATTAAATCGCTATTAAAATGTTCTTACTTGTTAATTTTGACGCCAATCAGGACAAATTACAGGCAACCAGACCAGAAAGGTATGGCGTTATATCCCCGCCAAAATTCATGTTTTCAATTCAACATTGATGTTTACGTTCAACATTGTTGTTTACCTGTTTAACATTTGAGGTTCAATATTCAACATTGTTCTTTTGTGATGCTACATTGTTGTTACTATGCAACATTCAACTTTCGCTTATGCGACATTCAACTTTCGGTTATGCAACATTTAACTTTTGCTTATGCAACATTTAACTTTCGGTTATGCGACACAACAATGCGACATTCAACTTTCGGTTATGCGACATTCAACTTTCGCTTATGCAACATTCAACTTTCGGTTATGCGACATTCAACTTTCGGTTATGCAACATTCAACTTTCGGTTATGCGACATTCAACTTTCGGTTATGCAACATTCAACTTTCGCTTATGCAACATTCAACTTTCGGTCATGCAACATTCAACTTTCGGTTATGCAACATTCAACTTTCGGTTATGCGACATTCAACTTTCGGTCATGCAACATTCAACTTTCGGTTATGCAACATTCAACTTTCGGTTATGCGACATTCAACTTTCGGTCATGCGACATTCAACTTTCAAAGTTGAACTTCACGCTTGAGTGAGTTGACCTTAAATGCGCTGAACGAACAAGCGGTGGGCTCAAGAAAATGGAAACCATCGATACAGTGATGGCGGAAAGCAAGGAAGAGTACAACCCAGAGGAGGTACGAAGGTCTAACCAACAATGCATTGCGCTTGATACATATTATCGATTCCCCGCCGGAAATTCTTCATTGCTCAACGAACCTTCGGGAAGCGAACATGGTTTTAAAATGGCGGTTTGAAAACCGGTCGTGGTATAAGACTGTTCATGGCAAGAACACTGCAGTTTTTCGCTCACACGAACTTCTTTATATTCATTGTATTCCCAAGCAACACTTTAACGTTCCGTCTGGTTTGTCGACATCAGATTTCTCAAAGCTTGATATTTGTAAATATATTGCCCTGTTTCTGCCGATTCGCAATGTATTATGTGAACGGATTCGAAATGGATTATCCTTTTGCAGGAACAAGCAACCGATCCTTAATTAAACTGAATGTATTGGCCGAATATAAGTGTAGTAATAGTTGTAACAGTACATCTGAGTCATCTGATAGAGATAGCTTTTTGGTGCTCAAACTAAACCAGTTTAAAAATCTTGAATAGTTATCCTTACTTTTTATTATTTATACGACTTAATGTTACTGTTAGGATTGAGATATATCAATAATGATTTGTATAGCTTTTATAATGGAGTATTAACATTCTTGATTTTACATTTAAAATTTTAAATGTGCTACGTTTTTAGATTTCAAAGTTATTTCCTTTATAAGCCCCCTCTCAATTTAATAGAGTTTCAATATTAACTATTCAATAGACTATGGACCATTAAATAGACTATTAAAATCAAACTTTATAAAATCAAGCTTTCTTTGCAAATTGTAACATAGGATATATTTGACATTTTTGTATGGGTGAGTTCATACAGGTATTTAATATGATTACAATTACCTATTCAGCAGTTTATTGTTAGACCACTCCAAACATCTGGACCTTTGTTGTAGCTTTTGGAAAAGCTCTATATATAAAGGCATTGACAATAAACCTCAAATTGTACATCATTGTACATCTCTAGTATTGTATAGTATGTATCAACAACAACATTTTGGACACTTAATAGCACTTAACTGTTTTGAAAAATCACTGTTGGTATAACCTACAGTTTCTTGCCTTTGTCAAAGGGTCAGGAAAATTGTCTGATTACTTAGAAATTTAATTTCCACAGGCGTATGAACTGGGGGGGGGGGGGGCATGTTCTCCCCGGGCCTCAACTTGTTATGTAGACTTGCGGCTGTAATATCATTGTAATTTTATTTCAAATGTAATACACAGCTTTAAAAATGTATTAATTCTTTAATTTAAAAGATCTCAGAAGTACAAATCAAGCAATAGAGGCAATTCTGCTATGCAACTTTCCCCATCCACTACTATAAAGTCTGTGCTTGAGACCCGGCATAAAACATTGTACCAAAAGGCTCTTTTTTCATGGAGAAAGCCTCTGAGGAAACTTTCTGTGGAAATAAAAATTGAGCATGAACCTGAAAACATAAAAGATACAAATTCCATTAAATTCTCTGTATTTTACAACAACAATTAAATGGTATGTCATGGGGTACTGTGGAGTAAAGAAGTAAATAAATCTTAAAGGAGCCATGTACAAAACAACTTGGATTATTGTTATTAAACACGGACAATGTCAATGGGGAGAGGATGAACTCAACTCTCGCATAGATATACGGACAGTATGCACACACATAAATCATTGTTGAAGGATAGCAAATTAGTCACAAACGTTTGAGCTTACAATGGCACAACATATAATTTGCCATTAGTCTCTTGAACATTTCGTTTGCGTTTCCTGAAAGGATCAAATACCAATAGACGAATTACTTAGTGTTCTGACAACCGGCAAATAATTTCGAGCGCCAAATAAAAGTAAGATCGAGCGGGGAAACGTAAACCAAAACAACATGCGTCATAGGCACGTTTTGCTGTCAATCTGACGAATGGCGAAGCCATAATCGAGAAGATGCGGAATTTCACAGACCTCTTCTCGTTTAAATTGTGGAGCAACAAGAAAAAAATTTGTACGAAAAGAAAGCAAATTCTTTCATATACACACCGAACAAATTTTTTAAAGATTTCATCAAATATTACGGTAAATATATTTGAATAATTCAAGGCAACTAAATGCAATATAACCACCAACAAGAAATAGTCCTAGTGAAGAAACTGATATTTCATCGCAAATATACTTCTCGGATATCTAAAAAGTTACTGACGACAGAGTAAAAGGCTTAAACTATAATCTGCACAAAATTCAAGTTCCAAAGCCTACTTTTTATGGCGGAACAGAGATGTGTTATGCGCGTACGATTTTCTCGCAAATTGAAAAATAGTGGTTTTTCAATGTCTAACTGTAATTAAGTTCATGGAGCAACAAGAAATTTTTTACTATTAACTGAAAGAGAATTTTCAGCTTGTTATAATAACCTATCCAGTGTTGTGTTTGCGTTCGCACTTCGTTAAATAAGTACACATATTCGCACATCACTTTACAGCAAAATTTTGTGACCCGTGAAGGCATCAACAAAAAAATTGTTTATTGATCCGAAACAAGTATGCTACGACAAAAAAAACCAGAGTAACATCTGTTGGATTAAACTAAAAACATCATATAGAAAGCTTACCTTTTAAAACACAGGTTTTGAAACAAAAAAGCACCACTGAAAAACTATATATTTTGTCCGCCGACTTTACGCCAGAGCAAATAAGAAGAAAACAAAGCGCAATGCAGGCCGGGACGACCTTCGCACCTCATCTGAGTACAACCCAGGTACAACCTCGTCCCCCCGCTTCGGAGATAGAAAATGTCGCAAGGGAGGGGATATCCACACTGATACACGAATGTTTTAGTGTTACGGAAATCTATTATATCCCGTTATTATCAGCAAAGAACAGTAGATCAGGTTACAAGTTCACACTCCCGTGGACAATCAACTACGCAAGATAAACAGTGTACGAAATAGAGCTGCTGTTTTGAATCAAACAAACGTCGATTACGATGAATTACGTTTAAAGAATGCGGATTATGAATTTATATTCACACATCAAGGAGCGTTCTTGTCTACCAAACAAGGAGTCGCTCTTTTTCAGAGTGATATATTATACAATTTTTTCGCGGCGGCAACATGAAGAAAGAACACGACAGTTCACATAACGAAGTGACAAGAACAACAACGTTCAAGACAAACTCGTTATATTTTAATTAAAAGTTTTACAAAAGTAGAGAATTGGAAAACGCAATTTATTTCTACACGCAATGGCAATGCTGAACTTGTACAATTTATTGGTTTTTTATTACGGGTTTCGAAAGAAAATGTTTCAAAAATAACACAATTTTATTTTGTCAAGACAAACTTGCCTCTTTATCTGGTGTAAATGCTCTACGGCTGTTTACCACTTTTACAGTTTACGTGCTTATCCAGTCGGAAGATTTCAAGGAGCTCTACCCGTTTTCGGGGTTCGCTGTTGAGACATTGCCACTTTAGCTGATCCCCCCAGATTCTGGGAGACACGTGACCAGCGTCACCAGGGTCTTAATTCTGAAGCGGGGTACGAGGTTGGGAAGACTAGCGACTAAATGAAGAACGTGCTGCGATCTCTGATTGGCTGCTAAAAATAGTTACATTATTTATTCCTCGTGTGTGCGTCACGCTTTTACACGAAGAAAACTCGAAGGCCTTCCGAGTGTCGAGTATTTATACTTTATGAACAATAGTTTTTCCGCTCATATTCTTCAAATTTCTTAAACATTGGTGTGTTGCCGTAAAATATATATACCTTATACCAAGTAATATATCGTTTTGTAGTATAGTATATTTGAGGTATATTTCGCTTGATTTTGTATTCTATAATATTTTAAACAAAATCCTGATTACTTAATATGAATACTATTTTTGAGGCACGGCAAATTGTGCTTATCTTTTGAAGTACTGGCTAAATTGCTTTTCTGAAAGCTGTTCTCTCCTCTATTTTTAGGACCCACAGACCGCGTATGACCGGCAGTCGGTAATCGTAACAATAATTCTAAAATAAACCCTAATCATAATCCTAACCGTTAAAAATCAAAACAAAAAATGAAGGAATGATAAATTAAAAGAAGAAAACTCACAGAAAGGATGTCCGTTGTGGGATTTGAACTCGCGATACTCGGCATCGCAACCCTTAAAACTAACCACTACGCTCAGACAGCACGCTCGACAGATAGCAAAATAATAATACTTATTTACAGTCGTTTGCTGATTAAATAACCGGCTGCCGATCATAACACTTCCTCTTCCATTAACAGATATCGCACGTAGATTTTGAACGTTATCTCGGCCAATATGTACTTGATTTCAATCCTGAAATCAGATTCGGAATTACCAAGTTATAATACATATAATACGTGCGTATTATATTCCGAGAAGGTGCATATACCCTTCGTAAAAACGGTTTATCTACTTATATTATTTTTATATATTATTGTCGTATATTATTTTGAACGTTACACTGTATCTCGATAAATATTTAACCGTTTTCAATTCTGAAAACAGATTTGGAATTAGCGAGTCTAAATACATAACACACGTGCCTGTTATATACGCTAAGGTGTATACTCTTCGTAAAAACCTCTTTATATTGTTCGTCAAATTACCACTCGCGAATGGCCGCCATTTGGTTGTCTTCATTTGGTTGTCTTTTACTACCTTATAAGGAGTTACCCTACCATGTGCGGCTTATATATATATATATATATATATATATCAAAGTGAAAAGGTGGTAAACTGCCAAGAATTTAGCGACGAGATACTGACGTTTCGAGCGGAGCCCTTCATCAGAGTAAGACGAGATGAAATAAAATAAATAGGGCTTATATATATGCCAAAAGGGTGTCACAGGTAGAAAGCACGGGAAATAAACTAACTAATGCACGGGAAATAAACTAACTAATAATTAATGAGATGGGAAAAGTTAAGTCATTTACTATTTTTACAGTCGATCAATAAAACAAAAGAAACAAACAAAAGAAACAAACAAACAAAAGAAATTAACAAATATAGTCTCTTTAAAAATTATTTAAAATCAAGATACTTTGTCGCTCTCCAGAACACATTCAATACTGATATTATATCTACCTGGCGCTCAATATGTTTAAATTGTAATTCTGTCAGAGACCTTGAATCGCAGAACTTCAGTATTTGTTGTTAATATTAACTGTGCGTGCGTACGTGAGTGTGTGTGTTAGTATAATGTATTTGTTGTAATAAGTGATATAATAAGCGTATCACAGGCTGTGATATAGTAATATGTAAATGTTATAGTTATATATGTAATGTATTATGTATGTTTGTTAATTCTTAGGGTAAGACACCATGACTAGGGCTGAACATCCCTGTTGTGTCTTGCCTTGTGTATGTAAACACGAAAACAAATTAAATTAAATTAAATAAGCAGACTGAGGGGGTGGGATAAATGACAGGTCCAATATTCAAGGGGATTAGGCGATAATAATAGAAACTGGTGAACATTATCAACAAATAAGTGGTGTTGCGATTGGCACCAAAATGGGTCCAAGCTATGCTAACTTATTTGTTGGTTATGTTGAAAAACAGATCTTTGAACAATACACGGGTCCCTTGCCTAATTTTTTCGGAAGATTTATCGATGACTGTTTAGGAACAGCGTCGTGTTCACGTGTCCTTTTAGAGCAGTTCATCAACTTTGTTGATGATTTTCATCCTGCTCTGAAGTTCACGTGTGAAATCAGCGAGACCTCTGTGTCGTTCCTTGATATTTTAATTTCGATTAATGGTGATTCGCTGAAAACGTCGGTCTCGTACAAGCCTACTGACTCCCATAGTTATCTTCTATTTTCATCCTCTCATCCCAACCACACTAAGCAATCCATCCCTTACTCTCAATTATTGCGTCTTCGCCGCTTATGTAGCGATGACCAAGATTTTCAAGTCAAATCAATAGAAATGAGATCTTTTTTTGTCCAACGTGGTTACCCTACCAACCTTTTAGACCTCGCCGTTCAGAAAGCTTTTCTCGTCCCCCGTTTAGACGCCCTTGAACCATCTTTGGAACGAGTTTCAAACAATAAAATTCCTTTAGTTCTAACATTTCATCCTCTCAATTTTAAAGTTAAAAATATTATTAATCGGAATTTTCACATTTTACAAAATGATCCTGAGACGTCAGCCATTTTCACCGACAACCCTTTGGTATCTTTTCGCCGTAATAAAAACATTCGTGACTCCTTAGTACATAGTGCCCTTAAACTTAATACCTCGGCACCAGCGGGAACATTTTCTTGCGGCCGTTCCCGCTGTAACACATGCCCTTTTCTCAATCCCACTAAAGTTATTACTGCCCCCAAATTCGACCACACAATCCGTCATGCTTTTTCATGCACGTCCACCAACATAATTTATTGCATTTCTTGCGATAAATGCCCTAAAATCTACATTGGTGAAACTGGGCGACGCCTTTCAGACAGGTTTGCTGAACATCTTCGTTCCGTGAGGATCAATGATGGTGACAAACCTGTAGCCCGGCATTTCAACAGCTCCAACCATTTGGTTTCAGACATTAAATTCTGTGCCATCCTTCCCATTTCCGGTGGCAACGATAACCGCAAGCGGCAAGAGAAGCGTCTCATTTTTAAACTTGGCACCACACATCCTCTTGGTCTTAACGAACGTTTTTCTTTTATTTAATTTCGTAAAAGCTTTTTGTCATTTTATTTTGCTTGGAACTTTTTATTATTAGCTTATGAACTTTTTATTATCAGCTTATGCTCATTCCTTTTCAAGTCTTTGTTTCTATTATTATCGCCTAATCCCCTTGAATATTGGACCTGTCATTTATCCCACCCCCTCAGTCTGCTTATTGATCGACTGTAAAAATAGTAAATGACTTAACTTTTCCCATCTCATTAATTATTAGTTAGTTTATTTCCCGTGCATTTGATTGGCTACTTTCTACTCTCGAAATTTTCACTCGAAATTTTCCTTCACCATTAATCCTTTCAACATGTAGTTTGATCGAGTGAAATGCCAAATATTACCTATAATATACCCAGAATCTTATCCCGGCATTACCACCATATATACAGAACTCGTGACTAGGCTCACGGCAACGGCTTCCGTAGCTCAGTGGTCAGAGCGCTGCATTAGCAATCGCAGGGTCGCGGGTTCAATTCCTACCGGAAGGCCGCTAAGTTGCATTTTTCGCAACTGGTCCCGGTTTGGTCTTAAAATGTATGTATTCCAACACTCGAAATTTTCCTTCACCATTAATCCTTTCAACATGTAGTTTGATCGAGTGAAATGCCAAATATACCTATAATATACACTGTAAATGAAAAAGGGTTGAAACGACCCCAAATTTCGTTTTAGCCCTGTTGGAGCCGAAGCTGTTTTGGCCCTACGTGAAAGCCATTTTGGTATTCGAGAGCTAGATCGACACTAACAGGGCCATTTTAGGTACACTAAAAAGCTAATTTGGCCCTACCCGTTTCCAAAACAGCCCTGCCATTTTTCAATTCAGCCCCACCGTTTTCCAATTCAGCCCCACAGATCAAAACGACTCTCATTCCCGGGGCTGTTACGGCTCCACTTGCAGCGCTACTTATGATGTCCATACCAGCCCCCAATGAATTCATTTTGGCTCTCTTTTTCCGAATCGGCTCTTACACATGTCAAATCGACCCATTTGTCAAATCGACTCCCGGTGGCAAATCGACTCCGTTGTCAAATCGACTCCCTCGTGCCCAATTGAGCTCCCGTACTTCAAATCGACGCCCGCGTGTCATATCGACCCCCGAGTTTCAAATCGACTCATGTCAATTGTCAAATCGACTAACGCGTGTCAAATCAACTCGCGCGTGTCAAATCGACTCGCACGTGTCAAATCGACTCGCACGTGTCAAATCGATCCGTGTGTGTTAAATCGACTCCCGGCTGTCAAATCGACTAGGGCGTGTCAAATCGACTCGCGCGTTTCAAGTCGACTCGACCGTGTCTCAAATCGACTCTCCTGCCAAATAGTTCTCTCTGTGTAATCGGCTCGCGCGTGTTAAAGCGACGCGCGTGAAAGCATTGATATTATCTTCTCGATAGTTTTTATTGGTCGAGAATATCATCTATCTAATTTCAAGTGGCATGTTTGGCCAGTAAGACAATAGTATAAATATAGGCCATTCTGGTTAGTACGGATACATCATACATTTTAACCGTTTTGCGAGTTAGACTTAACCAGCTACATCGTGCTGCATCAATATGGATGCTTCCAGACAACATTTTTATGTTCAGAAGTAAAAGATTGGTTGCTGTCCCATGATTTCCCAGAAGGTCGTGGAACGTATCGGTAAGTTTCGCGATATTATATACTTTTACTGCAATGACACTATATATTGCAGATTTGCAGTTCTATCTTTTTGATCAATATTGTGTAATAAATGTGATTTTTTATATTTGTATATGTAGAAAGTGAAGAATTAAATGGCGAGGACATGACAGCCTTGTACGAAGTTGACGCAGAAATGAGACACTTTTTTCCTTCATTCAAATTTCGCCAGAAATTCAAGGGATTTCTTAGCGACGTAATTAAAGAGAAGGTAAGAATTCACGTTAAAATTTTCGATTTCGCAAATTTTATACATTGTAACTTTTTAACAATTTCTATCATACTAGACTAACAAAATAATGTTCTATTCGAAAACCCGGCGCAGACGACCCGGGCTCTGGGAACGAGAATGTATGCGCCCGCGATATATTCATTCAGAGGTTCAGAGCATGCGTAGAAACTATTTGCGTATTTGGCGCCTATTCTACAAGTGACCGTTGGGATTTATATTTGCATTCGAAGAAGGAAAATCGGATAAAATCTAGCGCTAAACTCGCGTTCGATACAGTATTTTGTTCACTTAATATTTAGTGTTATAAAGATGTTACTTTTCTCAGGAAATACGTTCAAGAAACGCCTCGTAGTTGGATTGTCCGCTGTGGAAGAATTTTCAACATGGCTGATCTCCGTGTCGACCTGATCACTGGACTGTCGATTTCGCTACTAAGCTTATTCAAATTGTTGCGTATATAAGCTACAAAACGAATACGAGCCTTGTACTATTAAATTCCAGCTTCTCTGTTTGTTATATTTGTAGTGTGCGTGTGCGAGTGACGGCGAGAATGAAGATGATGGTCAGATGGTGTACATGTACCAAACACTTCTAGCCGAGGCTCACAATGACAATCGCCATCGTCTGCCGATAGTTCTCCCAACCAAGCTAGTTCTCCCGAGTAGGTGTATCGGCTGTCGCCAACGTGGCTTCATCTGTGCAGAAGTCTTAAAATTGCCATATTTTACATTCCAATATATTTAACCTTAGTAATTTTGATGTGTATGTTTAATCTTCTCCTATTTAAGCTAGTTAAGACTCAATTATTGCAATTTTGTCTAATGCCTACGATTTAAAGATCTTTTATCATTGAATCTTTGACAGTTCTATCGAGAAAATTATTCAACAAGTTATAGGAAGCTTAGGATTAATAAATAAATAGACGGACAGTTTCTGAATGCCTGAACTGGCAAATATTATGGACATTCACATTTATTTCAGCTTATTGGATAGAAATTCAATGGACAGGGAAATGTATTATATCCTATTATCATTCTTATGATTTGGCGGCCCTTTTTCCCCAGAGAGTAAGATCACTTTTAGGTTTTAAGAGTTTGTAGAACTGCACAACATATACAATTCTCTGGTTATGCTGCCCTTGAAGCAAAATAATGTTTCCTAATTAGCTTTACACTTGTATATAAAAAATCTATCAATGTTATATGTTTGATTTAGAAATATATTATTTAATCACATTTCTACGGTCTGTACTATGATATACATGGGCTGCACACTCTTTGGGAACCTGCAGGGCTGTGAGCAGAACATTTTCATGTTCTGGAACTCTGTCCTAAACACGATGTGTGGGTGCGAAGATGCTGTGTAGGAACAGAACTGTACAGATTAGAAATATGATTACTGATATTTTTCCAAACATATAGAATACATATGAATCTGGAAAAGCACTAAAAGAATAGAAAGAAAAGACAACAACTAAAGAAGGAGAAGAAACTTTTATTTAATAGAAGATAGATGAAAAAGGCAATTAATAGCCTGAAGTCATATGTAGTTTATTTGAGATCTGAAAATGATAAGCTCAGAACTACAATTCTTAAAATGTGAAAAGTTAAGAAATGTAAAAGCTATAAGAAGAGATCAGCTAAATTTAGTTTTGAATGATAAAGAAAAGAGAATCATTCTAGGAAAGGGTTGTTTTGGAGCTTGTAAGCTTACGAGGTTACATGTTTCTGGTGAATCTGTACTTGTTGTAGCCTGTGTGCAGACCCCACCTGATAATAATATTATTATTACCGGTCGCAGAAGGTGATATAGTGTAATTCTGTTGATGTCTATTTTGACTCGAGTTTCCAACAGATGTTCTCCCTTTGTGTTTGCCTTGATATTAATCCCAAATTACTTATTATGGAATTTTGTGGTCTGACTGATTCAAAATGCTGAACAGTATTTTCATTGTTGAAATGTATTGCTTCTATTTCTCTTGTGCAAAATAATTAGTTGGATAGCCTGGGCAAGTGTTGTGATGGATGTTTTTATTTACACACAATGGGTATTGTCCATTGTGACATTAAGTCAGATAATATTATGGTTATCCACGGTTCTGCTATGCAATTAGAACCTAAAATAGTATATTTGAATTTTAAATAAGGCAAATTATATAAGAAATTGTGTAGTAAAGAAAATTCCAAGTAATAAAAGAAACTTTACAAATGTAACTATCAACACATTGTCATTAACCCTGTGCATTATATGACGGGTTGTATCATCCATGTGCTGCAACAGATGTTTATAGCTTTGGCATACTGCTGAATTAGGTTTCAAAATTACCAGCACTGGAACACCTCAAGAAAGTGTCCTGTTTGTGTATTAATTCAGTGTTTGGATCAACGCCCAAAAAATAAGTTGAGGTATTTAGTGACATTAATGCTAGTTTCACACATCTACGGTATGTATCATGATTTGCAAGTTGCAAACAGACAAATTATTTGCTGATGCCAAAGGCAGGCTTGCAGTACTGGTTTGTGTGTTTGATTAGTGTTGGAATACATGTATATTTACCACTGCACTGTACACTGTAGATTGTAAAATTGAACATACAGTATATCACAACCATGCTCTTTATAATTATTCAAGGCTAAGACTAACTGGATAGAAAAATTCAAACTGCCCATCATGGTATGTATCTGTCCTGTATAGTTTTGTTAATTAAAAAATGTGTGTTTTGTTTCTTTGAAATAAATATATATATATTATATATATATAATGTGGGTTGTAAACTTGTAAACTGCAGGAATGCACTACTGACATTTCGACATATACATATACACATATACACTCTACATACATACAATGCATACAATACACACATACATGCATTAAAACCTCGGCAGTACACAACTACACAACTTATAATTTTGCTATATATCAGAATTGTCTTACACAACATGTGAGTGTAGTTTCTCTGCATGTACACTGAGACTACACGCACAAAGCCAGGTGTTACAAAACTCTTAAGCGTCACTGTATAACTAACAGTCTAACATAATTGTGCTATTTGTTGTATTGTATTGCAAATACTGCAATATGGCTAGCTCTGCTACTAGTGACATCAGTGTTATTCTGGGCATTTGTTTGCATGGCGAGAAATGAAGGCCACACACGCGCGTTGGGAATGTACTGTATATAACACAATTCTCACTGGTAGTAATTAATAATAGTAATTACATAGGGAGAATAAAGAAATGTCTTAATATGTCTCTAGATGTTTGAGAAAACCTATCATTTCAATCTGATACAAGCAAAGTGAAGTATCAGTCACTGAAATGTCATTGGCAAACCTGTTTTTACGTTCTGAACGATGCGTTTATCGCGAACGAATGTTGACCAAATGCTCAACAAGAACAAATATGGAGAAATCATAATTACCACTGACCTTGCTTCCCAGTTCCCATGCCATTCAAATACATCCATTTCAGTCAGTTTACAAGCTGGTTTCAATCAGTTTACAAGCTGGTTTCAATCTGATTAGAGTTGCCCAAGAGACAGTTCCTTCGGTTGTATATATGATTTTTGCGTGTATTTGTGATCTCTGCGTTTTCTCAGTGTCGAATCTTGTATTATTAGTACTTTCTCCGGAATCTGCGCATAATTTTGAGTGCAATTAATTGCATACTAGATGGTATATTTCCATTTCTTGTCTTGCATGTGTCGTGGTTCGATATATTGTCCGCCATTTGTTTAGCTACCAGTCTCTTAAACTGTAAATAAACACTCGGCTTTGAACAACCTGTTTTTAAATCTGATTAGAGTTGCCCAAGAGACAGTTCCTTCGGTTGTATATATGATGTTGTGTGTTTGTGATCTCTGCGTTTTCTCAGTGTCGAATCTTGTATTATTAGTCCTTTCTCCGGAATCTGTACATAATTTCGAGTGCAATTCATTGCATACTAGACGGTATATTTCCATTTCTTTAGCTACCCGCCATTTGTTTAGCTACCAGTCTCTTAAACTGTAAATAAACACTCGGCTTTGAAAACTACGCGATAAATGGCTTTAAATATATGAATATGGATGAGGTGAAGACAAGGCCTCTATTTTAATAAATAACTTAACACTTAACAAACAGTGTTATATATTACAGGTTCGATTCCTGTCTGGGACATAATTTTTCTGAGGATACGAGCTTGACGATCGTCCATGTATCGTCTGTCTACTCCAAGTTCTCCCACATTCATAACAGCAGTATTATATATAAAACAGTGTTATGCAGTATATTTAAACAAGCAAACAGGCAATGGAAACCAATTTATTTCTCATTTCCATAAAAAATAAATTATTGATTGGATGGGGAGTGCAGAGTCAGAAATCCAATGAATTAAACTATGTTAAATTACTGGACAATTCTATTCCTGAAAATAACCGTGAAAATGTCTTGTTGGTAGTCTGGGTAATAGTATAGTGCCCAATTAAACGCCTTCCTCCGCCCCCCCCCCCCCCCCCCCCCCCCCCCCCCCCCCCCCCCCCCCCCCCCCCCCCCCCCCCCCTAAATGTCTTTCATTTCTCGTCATGAAGAAAGTTGGAATTTTTTCTTCATAGAGAATTATTCAAGATTTTATTAAGTTTGTACTAGAACTGTAGGTCGAAAAATATTGAAAGGCAACAGATTAATTTTTATCTGATTTGTTATTTTTAGGAGCATGAAAAAGTGAAACTTGTTGTGTCAAACTTGGAACAACCTCATATTGTGGTCCTTGGAACTGCATTGGAGTATAATAACAAACAAGTGCTGTTTTGAGGCTGTTCTTTCCTTGTTGACAAGTTTCTATGTTTTAATATAGATTATGGTAACGCCAAGGGTGTGTTATCCTTTTTGGAAACTGTAGTTCTTGGCAACACTAAGCAAAAGGGTTGCAATTTTTCAATGCATTTTCATAAGTATTTCATGAGAACCATGTTTATATTTTGGCTATTATTTTTAGGTTATTGTTATCAATGAATTGAAAAACTTTATTTTTTCAGACAGTCGAACTTTTACGCAAGCTATTCACACAATAGGTTACAGCAAGTACAGTAATCAATGTGATATTAGACAATGCCTTCAGGTTATTAATATTGCTAGTTATGGTTCCGTATATTATTTATTTTGTTAACTTCGCAAATGAAAATTATTACAATTATTATTCATTCTAAATATTGTACAGTTGCTGTATTTTAATCTTTTGTTCGAATATAATGACTAAAATATAAGCCAAAATAGCTCCGCTCCGCAAGCTAAATCGACACTTTTTGGGGGCCATAATGCCACCGAATATGAGCCAAATTGACTCATTGGTTTTCCAAAATGGCCCCGCGATTTTCTGAAATGGCCCTGGTCAAAAGTTGAAACAGCCCCTGCTTCTTCCAGAACAGCCCTTCATTGGGGGCTGAAACTGCTCTCCATTGTTGGAGCCAAAATAGCTCCGCTCCGCAAGCTGAATCGACACTTTTTTGGGGCCATAATGCCACCGAATAGGAGCCAAATTGACTTCTAGATTTTCCAAAATGGCCCCACGATTTTCTGAAATGGCCCTGGTCAAAAGTTGAAACAGCCCCTGCTTCTTCCAGAACAGCCCTTCATTGGGGCTGAAACTGCTCTCTATTGTTGGAGCCAAAATAGCACCGCTCCGCAAGCTGAATCGACACTTTTTTGGGGCCATAATGCCACCGAATAGGAGCCAAATTGACTTCTAGATTTTCCAAAATGGCCCCACGATTTTCTGAAATGGCCCTGGTCAAAAGTTGAAACAGCCCCTGCTTCTTCCAGAACAGCCCTTCATTGGGGGCTGAAACTGCTCTCTATTGTTGGAGCCAAAATAGCTCCGCTCCGCAAGCTGAATCGACACTTTTTTGGGGCCATAATGCCACCGAATAGGAGCCAAATTGACTTCTAGATTTTCCAAAATGTCCCCACGATTTTCTGAAATGGCCCTGGTCAAAAGTTGAAACAGCCCCTGCTTCTTCCAGAACAGCCCTTCATTGGGGGCTGAAACTGCTCTCTATTGTTGGAGCCAGAATAGCTCCGCTCCGCAAGCTGAATCGACACTTTTTGGGGGCCATAATGCCACCGAATAGGAGCCAAATCGACCCCTTGATTTTCCAAAATGGCCCCGCGATTTTCTGAAATGGCCCTGGTCAAAAGTTGAAACAGCCCCTGCTTCTTCCAAAACAGCCCCTACTTAAAGCTGAAACGGCCCATACCCTGGAGGGGCCAAATCACCCCTAAGGGGCCATCTTATTATAGGTGCCATTTTGACCCCAAAAAAAGATCTATTCTGGGGTCACCGTTTCGGCCCCCTTTTTTGGGTCGTTTCAGCCCTTTTTCATTTACAGTGTACCCAGAATCTTATCCCGGCATTACCACCATATATACAGAACTCGTGACTAGGCTCTCGGCAACGGCTTCCGTAGCTCAGTGGTCAGAGCGCTGCACTAGCAATCGCAGGGTCGCGGGTTCAATTCCTACCGGAAGGCCGCTAAGTTGCATTTTTCGCAACTGGTCCCGGTTTGGTCTTAAAATGTATGTATTCCAACACTCGAAATTTTCCTTCACCATTAATCCTTTCAACATGTAGTTTGATCGAGTGAAATGCCAAATATTACCTATAATATACCCAGAATCTTATCCCGGCATTACCACCATATATACAGAACTCGTGACTAGGCTCTCGGCAACGGCTTCCGTAGCTCAGTGGTCAGAGCGCTGCACTAGCAATCGCAGGGTCGCGGGTTCAATTCCTACCGGAAGGCCGCTAAGTTGCATTTTTCGCAACTGGTCCCGGTTTGGTCTTAAAATGTATGTATTCCAACACTCGAAATTTTCCTTCACCATTAATCCTTTCAATATATATATATATATATATATATATATATATATATATATATATATATATATATATATATATATATATATATATATGTATATATATATATGTATATATATATATAATGCAATCAAGATCCAATGTGCCCTCACTCGCATCACCATAGTGGCTTTATGGCAACTCATGAACTTGGGACTCATGTATGTCAGTTTACACATTGTTGGTATTCTAGAACCAAAGAGTGCTCAAGAAGTTACAGGAACAATACAAATGGGTGAAAGTAGATTCAAGATACACAGAGTGCTCAAATCCCACCGAAGCAGAACGAGCGTAATACCCATGTGTATTACGCTCGTTGTTCCTGTAACTTCTTGAGCACTCTTTGGTTCTAGAATACCAACAATGTGTAAACTGACATACATGAGTCCCAAGTTCATGAGTTGCCATAAAGCCACTATGGTGATGCGAGTGAGGGCACATTGGATCTTGATTGCATTATATTACGCTCGTTCTGCTTCGGTGGGATTTGAGCACTCTGTGTATCTTGAATCTACTTTCACCCATTTGTATTAGGCTCGTTGTTCCTGTAACTTCTTGAGCACTCTTTGGTTCTAGAATACAAACAATGTGTAAACTGACATACATGAGTCCCAAGTTCATGAGTTGCCATAAAGCCACTATGGTGATGCGAGTGAGGGCACATTGGATCTTGATTGCATTATATTACGCTCGTTCTGCTTCGGTGGGATTTGAGCACTCTGTGTATCTTGAATCTACTTTCACCCATTTGTATATATATATATATATATATATACGAACTTTTCGTGAGAAATCGATCCCTGCCACGTCGAGATTATCACCCTCGCAAGCGAGGGGATAAACAAATAAACTGAATGTGAGACTGGAAACGCAAGATTTCCCGTGATGAGACTAAACGCCGGTCGATATTAGCACCGTCGCCAGTCAGGCCTTCGGGCTTCGGCCGGCGCTTCGCGCCGGGCGAGGGGATAAACGACATTGGTCACAAAAATCAAGTTTATCTAATATGAAAGAACTCGTAAAATGATAGAGTAACACCTTTTAGAACTTTGCCGTATTTTACCTTGTTTTAGAAATATTTCAGTTTGTTTTTTATGTAAATGAGATGGTCTCTGACGTCAGGTGCAGGGTAGAGAATGTTCACTCATTAGAATATTAGTGTGAATGTTTTAAATTTAGCAGTCACTGAGATATAAGACATTTTTAATGAGTGAAAATTCTCTACCCACTATCTGACCTCAGAGACCATAAAACACGGAAAAGTTGTAAAAGGTGTTACTCTATCATTTTACGAGATCTTTCATGTTAGATAAACTTAATTTTTGTTGCCAATGTCCTTTAATTAATAAAGGGGAGGATAGGTTGGATAAAAGCAAATGTTTATAATTTCTTCAGTTATTTTCAAGTAAGTGGCTTTATTTCCAAATAATTTGTTTCTCTGCACAAACACGCTACCTTTAGATAAAACTTTGTTTCTATTATCACCAACTAAATTTTCATCTTGATGTTGATTTATTCTTTATGATTTACCATCAGCTAATGTTGATTTACCAACTAGAAATACGTATCCTCAATAATCCCCTCGCTCGCCTTTTCTACCACTTCTCCCCACCCCACCCCACTCCACCCCTAGAGTTTCTTTTCCCATCCATGGTCCCCAGACCGCCGCATATTTGTATTTGTAGTCTCTGTCGATAAGATTTTGGACGTTATCTCGGCCAATATTTACTCGATTTCAATTCTGAAAACAGATTTGGAATTAACGAGTCCAAATACATAACGCACGTACCTGCAATTATATACGCAAAGGTGTATACTCTTCGTAAAAACCTCTTTATGTAAAAACCTCTTAATTACCACTAGCGAATAGCCGCCATTTGGTTGTCTTCAAATTGTGTCCGATTCAAACGGATCACCCAAAACGACATTTTACTACCTTATAAGGAGTTACCCTACCATGTACCACGTGGCAGGGATCGATTTCTCACGAAAAGTTCGTATATATATATATATATATATATTGAAAGGATTTATGGTGAAGGAAAATTTCGAGTGTTGGAATACATACATTTTAAGACCAAACCGGGACCAGTTGCGAAAAATGCAACTTAGCGGCCTTCCGGTAGGAATTGAACCCGCGACTCTGCGATTGCTAGTGCAGTGCTCTGACCACTGAGCTACGGAAGCCGTTGCCGAGAGCCTAGTCACGAGTTCTGTATATATGGTGGTAATGCCGGGATAAGATTCTGGGTATATTATAGGTAATATTTGGCATTTCACTCGATCAAACTACATGTTGAAAGGATTTATGGTGAAGGAAAATTTCGAGTGTTGGAATACATACATTTTAAGACCAAACCGGGACCAGTTGCGAAAAATGCAACTTAGCGGCCTTCCGGTAGGAATTGAACCCGCGACTCTGCGATTGCTAGTGCAGTGCTCTGACCACTGAGCTACGGAAGCCGTTGCCGAGAGCCTAGTCACGAGTTCTGTATATATGGTGGTAATGCCGGGATAAGATTCTGGGTATATTATAGGTAATATTTGGCATTTCACTCGATCAAACTACATGTTGAAAGGATTTATGGTGAAGGAAAATTTCGAGTGTTGGAATACATACATTTTAAGACCAAACCGGGACCAGTTGCGAAAAATGCAACTTAGCGGCCTTCCGGTAGGAATTGAACCCGCGACTCTGCGATTGCTAGTGCAGTGCTCTGACCACTGAGCTACGGAAGCCGTTGCCGAGAGCCTAGTCACGAGTTCTGTATATATGGTGGTAATGCCGGGATAAGATTCTGGGTATATTATAGGTAATATTTGGCATTTCACTCGATCAAACTACATGTTGAAAGGATTTATGGTGAAGGAAAATTTCGAGTGTTGGAATACATACATTTTAAGACCAAACCGGGACCAGTTGCGAAAAATGCAACTTAGCGGCCTTCCGGTAGGAATTGAACCCGCGACTCTGCGATTGCTAGTGCAGTACTCTGACCACTGAGCTACGGAAGCCGTTGCCGAGAGCCTAGTCACGAGTTCTGTATATATGGTGGTAATGCCGGGATAAGATTCTGGGTATATTATAGGTAATATTTGGCATTTCACTCGATCAAACTACATGTTGAAAGGATTTATGGTGAAGGAAAATTTCGAGTGTTGGAATACATACATTTTAAGACCAAACCGGGACCAGTTGCGAAAAATGCAACTTAGCGGCCTTCCGGTAGGAATTGAACCCGCGACTCTGCGATTGCTAGTGCAGTGCTCTGACCACTGAGCTACGGAAGCCGTTGCCGAGAGCCTAGTCACGAGTTCTGTATATATGGTGGTAATGCCGGGATAAGATTCTGGGTATATTATAGGTAATATTTGGCATTTCACTCGATCAAACTACATGTTGAAAGGATTTATGGTGAAGGAAAATTTCGAGTGTTGGAATACATACATTTTAAGACCAAACCGGGACCAGTTGCGAAAAATGCAACTTAGCGGCCTTCCGGTAGGAATTGAACCCGCGACTCTGCGATTGCTAGTGCAGTGCTCTGACCACTGAGCTACGGAAGCCGTTGCCGAGAGCCTAGTCACGAGTTCTGTATATATGGTGGTAATGCCGGGATAAGATTCTGGGTATATTATAGGTAATATTTGGCATTTCACTCGATCAAACTACATGTTGAAAGGATTTATTCAACATGTAGTTTGATCGAGTGAAATGCCAAATATTACCTATAATATACCCAGAATCTTATCCCGGCATTACCACCATATATACAGAACTCGTGACTAGGCTCTCGGCAACGGCTTCCGTAGCTCAGTGGTCAGAGCACTGCACTAGCAATCGCAGAGTCGCGGGTTCAATTCCTACCGGAAGGCCGCTAAGTTGCATTTTTCGCAACTGGTCCCGGTTTGGTCTTAAAATGTATGTATTCCAACACTCGAAATTTTCCTTCACCATAAATCCTTTCAACATGTAGTTTGATCGAGTGAAATGCCAAATATTACCTATAATATACCCAGAATCTTATCCCGGCATTACCACCATATATACAGAACTCGTGACTAGGCTCTCGGCAACGGCTTCCGTAGCTCAGTGGTCAGAGCACTGCACTAGCAATCGCAGAGTCGCGGGTTCAATTCCTACCGGAAGGCCGCTAAGTTGCATTTTTCGCAACTGGTCCCGGTTTGGTCTTAAAATGTATGTATTCCAACACTCGAAATTTTCCTTCACCATAAATCCTTTCAACATGTAGTTTGATCGAGTGAAATGCCAAATATTACCTATAATATACCCAGAATCTTATCCCGGCATTACCACCATATATACAGAACTCGTGACTAGGCTCTCGGCAACGGCTTCCGTAGCTCAGTGGTCAGAGCACTGCACTAGCAATCGCAGAGTCGCGGGTTCAATTCCTACCGGAAGGCCGCTAAGTTGCATTTTTCGCAACTGGTCCCGGTTTGGTCTTAAAATGTATGTATTCCAACACTCGAAATTTTCCTTCACCATAAATCCTTTCAACATGTAGTTTGATCGAGTGAAATGCCAAATATTACCTATAATATACCCAGAATCTTATCCCGGCATTACCACCATATATACAGAACTCGTGACTAGGCTCTCGGCAACGGCTTCCGTAGCTCAGTGGTCAGAGCACTGCACTAGCAATCGCAGAGTCGCGGGTTCAATTCCTACCGGAAGGCCGCTAAGTTGCATTTTTCGCAACTGGTCCCGGTTTGGTCTTAAAATGTATGTATTCCAACACTCGAAATTTTCCTTCACCATAAATCCTTTCAACATGTAGTTTGATCGAGTGAAATGCCAAATATTACCTATAATATACCCAGAATCTTATCCCGGCATTACCACCATATATACAGAACTCGTGACTAGGCTCTCGGCAACGGCTTCCGTAGCTCAGTGGTCAGAGCACTGCACTAGCAATCGCAGAGTCGCGGGTTCAATTCCTACCGGAAGGCCGCTAAGTTGCATTTTTCGCAACTGGTCCCGGTTTGGTCTTAAAATGTATGTATTCCAACACTCGAAATTTTCCTTCACCATAAATCCTTTCAACATGTAGTTTGATATTACCTATATATATATATATATATATATATATATATATATATATATATATATATATATATATATATATATATATATATATATATATATATATATATAAGCCGCACATGGTAGGATAACTCCTTATAAGGTTAGTAAAATGTCGTTTTGGGTGATCCGTTTTAATCGGACAAAATTTGAAGACAACCAAATGGCGGCCATTCGCGAGTGGTAATTTGACGAACTACATAAAGAGGTTTTTACGAAGAGTATACACCTTTGCGTATATAACAGGTACGTGTGTTATGTATTTAGACTCGCTAATTCCAAATCTGTTTTCAGAATTGAAAACGGTTAAATATTTATCGAGATAACGTTCAAAATAATATACGACAATAATATATAAAAATAATATAAGTAGATAAACCGTTTTTACGAAGCGTATATGGACTCTCTCGGAATATAATACACACGTATTATATGTATTAAGACTCGGCAATTCCGAATCTGATTTCAGGATTGAAATCGAGTACATATTGGCCGAGATAACATTCAAAATCTACGTGCGATATCTGTTAATGAAACACGAAGTGTTATGATCGGCAGCCGGTTATTTAATCAGCAAACGACTGTAAATAAGTATTATTATTTTGCTTTCTGTCGATCGTGCTGTCTTAGCGTGGTGGTTAGTTTTAAGGGTTGCGATGCCGAGTATGGCGAGTTCAAATCCCACAACGGACATCCTTTCAGTGAGTTTTAATCTTTTAATTTATCATTCCTTCATTTTTTTGTCTTGATTTTTAACGGTTAGGCTTACGGTTTGGTTAGGGTTAGGATTTGGTTAGGGTTAGGATTATGATTGCTACCTTAACCCCTACATCGCTTTAACTACTAGTCATGTCGAAACGGCAGGCTGAAGCAGAGAATGATAGCAATAGCTTAAACCGATGTAGGGAGCCGGCTCGAATCCCACAGCTGCCACTACTCATTTTATTTTATTGAAATTTTACCTAGCGATTATTTTTCTTTATTAATTCTAGAGATAGAATACAATATATTATCCGAGGGTGATAATCTCGCCGCGGCAGGGATCCATTTCTCCGGCTGGAATTGAACCCGCGACCCTGCGATGCTAGTGCAGTGCTCTGACCACTCATGAGCTACGCGGAAGCCGTTGCCGAGAGCCTAGTCACGAGTTATGTATATATGGTGGGTAATGCCGGGATAAGATTCTGGGTATATTATAGGTAATATTTGGCATTTCACTCGATCAAACTACATGTTGAAAGGATTTATGGTGAAGGAAAATTTCGAGTGTTGGAATACATACATTTTAAGACCAAACCGGGACCAGTTGCGAAAAATGCTACTTCAAGGCCTTCCGGCTGGAATATATATATATATATATATATATCACGGGACGAAAAATCGGATTTGCAAATTTGCAAATTCGTGTGCAAATTTGTTGTAAAAGTCAACTTTGACCAAATTTGCAAATGTGCAAAGTTGATGTTTGCTTACAACTTTACAACCATTGCAATCGTTCAACTGCCGTCAAGCCAGCGGTGCAAACGTGATAGCAAATGTGTTGCAAAGACGAAATTTGTCTTTATCTTTGCGAACTGCGCAAATTTGTTGAAACTATCATTTTTGTATACGTGTTTGCATAACGTACAAATATAATAGTATTTTTTATTTATGCAACGTTGCAAATTTTGAGAATACTTATTGCAAAGTTAACACTGTAATTTCAAGCTATAGTTGATGTTAGCGTTTTACTTTTATGCATTATACGACTACAGTTATATTCAAAGACAACAAAGTAATTAAATTTTTAATTTGCAAATACTTTTCATTCAACATATTTAGGCAACGCTAGCCTAAGTACACTTATGTCTATAGCAATACATATTCAACGCCTTACAGTTATGTCTACATGAATACATAACGAAATGAGAGCACAGTAAAACCAGAGACAATATGTATAGTAGTTAAAACATGAGCGACCGATGTTTATGGCAGTTATAATGGCGAGCCGTTGTAACTGCCTATATATGATAAACATCGGCCGCAAATATTTTAACGAACTTGTAAAATGAATATATGATGCATACTTTGCATGGAAGTTGTAGAAACGGTACAAACAAATAATTTTAACTCCGAAAAAGCTCAATTTGAGCAAGTTAACTTGTTTTATTAATCAATGTTATATCCTGTCATGTTAAAGATGCTGATTAAATATTAATTTCTTTTGAATTATCTTCATGAATTATTAATGATACAAATAGTATTGATTTACAAGTTCGTTAAAATACTCGCGGCCGATGTTTATAGGCAGTTACAACGGCGAGCCGCGTAACTGCCCATGAACATCGGCCGCTCATGTTTTAACTATTATTATTATTATTATTATTTAAACTTATTTACACACGGTAGCCTTTCAGTTTTCTGATTTTCAAAGGGCCGTGTATTTACATAAATATGTGTATAAAGAAAGAATATGGAAAAAATTAACTATTTACAAATTATACAGATAGCTTCTAATACATACCAATAATTAACAATATATACAAATATAACTATAAACGCACAAATAAACAATTTAAACTGTCGACAAGTTTGTTCTTAAATCATTGTAGTGCTCATTAATACACTTTTTAAAATAATTAATTGAGAAATACTCGTACTTGTCGACAATTTCTTGTGGCAAACTATTCCAGGACCTGGCTCCGCGATATGAGAAACTATGTTTTAGGAAATTTGTTTTAGGTTTTTCTAAATAAAGCTTTCGATCGTTGCTTCTCAATCTATATGTGTTGTTATGGTTAATTGCAAATAGTTCTGATAAATAGGTTGGTGTCATACCTCGTAGTGCCTTAAATGTCATTAATTGTTCTCTTTTTTTAAAAATAGTTTCAATTGAATCCCATTTAAGTTTATCAAATATGTCAGATGATCTAATTTCATACCCTGAACCCGTTATCACCCGAGCAGCTCTTTTTTGTAACTTGCATAATTTATTGACTTGTGTGACATTGTTACCGTTGTTCCACACTGTTGAACAGTAAGTGAAGTGTGGCAAGACAAGTGAGTTATACATTGTTAGTAATGCATCTTGTGTTACAAAATTTTTTGCTCTTCTTAAGAGAGCAATGTTTTTCGAAATTTTATTACATTGAGCATCATTATGTTCTTGCCACCTTAACTGATCATCAATGATAACTCCTAAGACTTTTTTATTATGCACTTGTTCTATTGTTTGATCGCCAATTACTATTTGTATAGATGAGTTATTGGACATTTGTTTTAGTCTTTGTCGAGACCCGACTATCATATATTCAGTTTTTTCTCTATTTAAAGTTAGTTTGTTGGCAGTAAGCCATTTGTGAACATTATCGAGATCTATATTAATTTTGCGTTCAATGTCTGCGGGCGATTTCCCCCGACATATAATGTTGGTATCGTCCGCAAACATTGACGCTTGCGTCGTTTCTAGACAGTTTGGCAGATCATTTATGTATACAAGAAAGAGAAGTGGACCAAGGTTGGATCCTTGAGGGACACCACATGTAATTTGTTTAGTATTTGAGTTTGAACTATTAATTTTGCATATTTGTTTTCTTTCACGAAGATATGACTGAAACCATTGTAATGTAATCCCTCTTACTCCATAACATTTTAGTTTAGAGAGAAGAATTTTGTGATCAACAGTGTCAAAAGCTTTTTTAAGGTCTAGAAATAATATACCATTAATAAAGCCCTTGTCCATGTTAACTAGACATTGGTTTGTAGAATGCAAGAGTGTAGTTTCAGTTGAATGCTGAGTACGAAATCCTGATTGATGTTTTGAGATAATTTGATTGTTATTTAAGTAGTCGTTTAATTGAATATAAATAATCTTTTCGAACATTTTTGCGACGGCTGATATCACAGATATAGGCCTATAGTTATTACAGTCAGTTTTTTCCCCCGATTTATAGATAGGGGTGACCTTTGCAAACTTCATTTCTTCTGGAAAGATTCCAGTGTTCATAGATAAATTGAAAATATAGACTAATGAATCAATAATGGCGTTTCCCGATGCTTTCAATAGTTTATTTGAAATCTTGTCCAGACCTGGTGATTTACTTGCATTCATCTTTTTTATAACACTCTCCACATCTACATATGAGATGTTTTTAAACTCGAAGACTCCGGATTCCGGGGTCACACAGTAAAGAGGGTCAAGATCATTTGGTGGAATGTTATCTGCCAATTTTGGACCTATTGTTGAGAAGAAATTATTAAATTCATCAGCGATATTCTTGTCACCAGTTATTTTGTTGCAATTTACTATTACTTCTTTAATTGTCGTACATTTGGATTGTTTGTTTAATAGTTCATTTAAAGTTTTCCAACTTTCCTTGCTATTTTTACTATTTTCGAGTTTAGACTTATAGTAATTTGCTTTAACTTCTTTAATTAGACGATTTACTTGGTTCCGACAACGTTTGTACGATTCGTGGTATGACGTAGATTTAAGACTTACCGCTTTCTTTTTCAAGTAGTCTCTGCGGTAACTCATTATTTTAATTTCATTTGTTAGCCATGGATTATACTCGCTTTTAACTTTTTTCCGTTTGATTGGTGCGTGAAAATCAGCTATTTCAAGAAATATTTTTTTCCAGTCGTGAAATGCTGTATTTGGATCTGTATAACTATCATGTAATGTGCTAAGTGTTTCTCTTAGATCATGTTGGAATTGGGTGGCATCGAAATATTTAAATTGTCTTGTTTCGACTATTTTAGGCTTTTCTTTTGGAATACTTATTTTTCGACATAGGTAAACAAGGCTGTGATCACTAATTCCCAAGTGTATGACTCCAGAATCTATAGTCTTCAAGTCATCTATTTTAGTTATTATTAGATCTAGTAAAGTACTAGTTTTAGTAGTTACTCTAGTCGGACTCTTTATATGTTGTTGTAGTTGATACACATCAAATAAGTCTTTAAGTTTTGTAATATGAGCATTACTTTCCACCGCTAATAGATTACAGTTAAGATCGCCGGTTATGATTAGTTCTTTTTCTTCATCATCAGCTATTTGCACGAAATTTTCAAAACGATCAAGCAAGTCAATGCTTGAATCAGGTGGGCGATACCAGGTCGAAATTAATACAGGTTTACTTTTAGGTTTTTTAATTTCAATACATATTGCTTCAACATTATTAGGTATTAATTCACCTCGTTCAATGTAGGGAATAGTATTTCGTATAAAAATTGCAACGCCTCCACCGTTTCGGTTTCGATCTTTCCTTACTAGTTCATAACCCATGATCTTAACCTCATCATTATGTATTGTATTATCAAGTCTAGTTTCATTAATGCTTAATATGTCAAAAGTCTGATTATGCAAGAAAATTTTGAGTTCTTCAATGTGTTTTACCAAGCTTGTAATGTTTAGTTGGCCAATTATAAAACCTTTAAGTTTCGGATAAGGCATTTTGTTCATTAGGTGTGATAACGGGTTATTTTGGTTTGAGTTTGATTCCGCAGAGCCATGTTCCGGCCTAGTCATTGAATAGTGCTTAAAAAATGCTTTATATTCTTGGCGAGTGATGCTGAGCCCATCTTGTTCAAATGTACACCATAATTGTTTAGATGAGATTTGTCAATGTTATTGTTAATTATAAGACCCCATTTTCGTTTCAGGCAGATATTAGCTAATAATTTGTTAAAACTTACTATCTTGTCTGCTAAATTTTCGTCATCATCTCTTGTTATGATCTCGGAGAAGCATATCTTTGTATCTTTGTTTTCGTTTGAAATGGTCTCACCGAGAATCTCTATGGATTTCGCTAAAGTTATGGGAGTTTTTGTTTTCAAATCGTTGGTTCCAACGTGCAGAATGATCTCTTCTGGACAGGTGGATAAAGTAGGTTTGACATAATGACACATTTCTTCTGTTCCGGCACCAGGGAATGTCTTTATTGTAAACCATTAATAATTTATGAAGAAAATTCAAAATAAATTAATATTTAATCAGCATCTTTAACACATGATAAAACATTGACTAACTTGTTCAAACTGAGCTTTTTCGGAGTTAAAATAATTTATATAAAGCTTAATGTGCATGTGTTTGTTTTTATTTAAGTTTTGTAATTTGTCGTCTCGTTATATTTGACTTTAACTAAAAATTCTTTTGGATAAATTCTTATGGTAACGTAGAAAAAAGCCTATATAATAATCTTAATTTATATAGGATGTGCTTTTAGATTGTTGCGACCGCACTTCGTTTGACGGACTTAATCACAATTGTTCTTTTAATTATCCATGATCTGATGCATTACAGTGTAGTTTGGCTGATTGACTACGCCAGTACCAAATACCAATGGCAAATTTCGTACTCAGCTGACGAATGACTGCGACAATTTATCACCTGGAGCAGGGTTCGAAGCGCGGATAACTAGTATCCGGTGCATGGATAGGTCGTATCCAGTCATTTTCTATCTATTCAATAGTTTTCTGAGGAAAAATAGCAGGTGAATATATGTTGTTTCAAACATGGATAGACGTTCACTCGCTTTTTTCACATGCAGATACTGCCATTCAGTGGATAGAAAATATATTCACTGGATATCGGATGTATCCAATGGAGCTATCATGCAGGCTTTGAACAACCGACTCCTCATGGTATCCAAACTCGGAATGGAAAATTGTCTTTTGGTTGTACTCGTACTCGTAGTCAAATCAGTAATTAAAGTTCTCAACAATATGAGACTAAGTATATATGCCACTTAACATAACAAATAACAAACAAAAGTTAACGTTTTTCAAAAGTTGTTCAGTTAATTTACTGACACAGATACGCTGGTACTCTCCTCTGGTACTGAGGTATTCACTGCATTACCAATGTGGCGTCCTTTTATCGTTCCCCGCGCGCCCTTTCAATTCTTCATGAGAGGTGAATTATACCACGATCTTCTTTTTGCGTGCTCCTGTTCCCCATCATTTGATGGATAATTAAAAACTCCTTCGTTCTCGCTGTTCTCTGTAGAAAGTTCTCCGTCCCAATCCAGCTTTAAATTATATCTTTTCCCTGGCAATCCAAATCCTGGCAATTTTTCCTTGACATCTCCAGAGAAATTAATACGGCGACGTAACATATATACGACAAAAAGAAAAAATTAAAATATTTAGTCATGAGTTGAAATATACTATAGATAATCAATATACTTGTGTTAAAACGGGGGTATTAAAGTAAACCTTGTATTAGTTTATTAACTTTCTACAATATATCGTGCCGCAAAATGATGTATGCGCAATATGCATTGGCGCGTAATTAATTATCACCCGCAGCAAAGGCGTTGCGCGAGGGTGATCAATTTGATGGAGGACCTTTGTGTTTAGGCGATGATTTCTGGCAAATGTTTGTGTATTTGTTTATAATAATAAGAATAAAAGGAAGAGACGGCAGCGAACTTCGAACAGGACAAAATTTAATGGAAACGTTTCGCCCAGTTCCTTTTTAATCAGTGCCTAATAACTAAGACACTTGGAGAAAATCGTTTATACAATAAATAAAGTGCAAAAATATCGCTGCATGGGATAAAGTTAAAATAAAAAACTATTAACATAAAACATCATAAAACCTAATTATAATTGTTCAGTTTTTGGATCGGTATTCGCATCTTTTTAGACAGGAGAGTCGTGCGCTCCAGTAAGCTTCTCTTTTCAACAATCGCTGATCTAGTACTGTTCTTGCCGTTAATGTTTGAATTTGTTCAATCCCAATGAAACAAAAGTTTTGTAGATGGTCAGGTTCCTTAAACAAACACGCGTGATAGCAATGTATCTACTGCGCGCATGCGATGGCCACCTCGCACGTCTTGTTGGTCACCGAAATCGGACGCGGAAATCAGTGCTGGTATAGATCCAATTGATACTGCATTTCGCACTTCTTGCAAGTAACTAAATAAAAATATGTTTAGAATGGCAATGGTCCGTTGCCTGATAGGATATTTTGTTCTTGTAGTTTTGGTGTTAGTGAAGAAGTTTGCTTCTTGAAGGTAATTTTGATAAAGGTCTTCCGGATGCCAAAACAAATGCGATTTGTTTAAGAAGCAAAATTTGCTTTAAGAAGCAAACTTATTCGCCAGCGCCAAAACAAGAACAAAATATATTGGATATACCACTGCACTGCATAACTCCGCGTCAGATTTCGCAATCATAAATCGTCAATGGTAACCAACAGAAGATGTGCGAGGTGGTCAACCATTTTAATAAGGAACCTCACCATCTACACGACTTTATAGTAGTTCATTGGGATTGAACGAATTCAAAACATTAAGCGGGCAAGAACAGTTATGGACCATGAGCGATTGTTGACAAGAGTTGCATACTGGAGCGCACAACTCTGGTCTCCTACTACATATATATATATATATATATAGCAAAGTGAAAAGGTGGTAAACTGCCAAGAATTTAGTGACGAGATACTGACGTTTCGAGCGGAGCCCTTCATCAGAGTAAGACGAGGAAGGGCTCCGCTCGAAACGTCAGTATCTCGTCACTAAATTCTTGGCAGTTTACCACCTTTTCACTTTGCTATATATTCAAAACACTGTCTACGCAGCACTCTACTATATATATATATATATATATTAACTATATCCCCAGGGATACTATTTGCACGTTATGTGAAATATAAATTCCGATAACGAGGGATGTGCATAAAGCATACATCCCGACGTTCGAGGGATTTATCGTACGGCTGTTCTCATGATTGAGGAAGTTTTCCAACAAAGTTTTGTGTATTTTTTCCACCTTGGACAAATATTTTCCTAGTTTTTTCTTCATTTTTTATCTAATTACTAGTATTCATAGGGCTTTATGCTATAGAAAGAAAACCGACTCAATCACGAAATAATTATTATATAAACGATTTGCTCCAATTGTTTTAGTTTTAGGCACGGGCACTGAAGAAGCCTGAGGCGAAACGTCCGCATTAAAGATTTTCCTGTTCGACGTTCGCTGTCGTCTCTCCTTTTATTCTTCTATACATAATTGTGACAAAATTGTGACGAATATACATAATTGTGATGGGCCCAACAGGGTTTGCGCGAACGGGACACGGTCCCATGCGAGGCGCAGCCCTACGGTAGGAAAACATACATTATTAAATCGCAATGTTATTTATTAAATTGCAAGTGTGATTTAGTAAATCGCAAGTGTTATTTAGTAAATCGCAAGTGTTATTTAATAAATAACAAATGTTATTTATAAATGACAAACCACGAGGAGCTAAATAACATCAAAATATACAAAATAAACGCTAAATATTTTTTTGCAAACGGCGCCCCATATACGGGCAATTCTTTTGCCAAAAGAAATAGTGTATCGAAAAAGAACATTTAGCATTGAAGATATTTGGTTTAGTTTTGAGGCCGAGAAATGTGTTTTGTTTTTGCTTCTGACAAACAATTTTTTTAAGTACCAATACCTTTGCCTGATCAGTTTAGCCTGCATTACGGAAACCGGATGTATCAATTATTGTGTTAATTAATTATTCGTCTTAATCGTCTGTGCGCAGTTTTCGTTGATATTTGTGTTGTCGGAGTTTTAATGGCATCAAAACGGTTACCACTACCGATTTATATTCCATAAAGGTAAGATTACTTTATTTTATGCCTTCGAAACATATTTTGGAACTTCCACTTATACATTTTCCTTCTCCATTCATGACATTATACAACATTATTCGTAAAATGTAGCATGCGCCGCAAACGAAAATAACGCTATTATTTTAGTGTTATATATTTTCGTCTGCGGCGCAGGCTAGCCAGACTCTTGCTTGTTAGTTGTTAATAACTTTACGTATTCTCCATAACACTTAGCATCAAAACACCATTATTTTAGCACCAAGTCCAAAAGTAAAGAGGAATTATATTTTATCATTTGAATAAACCACTTACTTTCAATTAAAATGACAGAAACCTTGTCCATGTCATCCAGGCCAATGGCCTACCAAGATCTCTGAAACTGGGATATAAATGTAGAAGATGGTAAGTGCTTGTTTTCTGTTATTTGTAGCTACGTACTTACGTTTAAATAAAGTTTATATGCTTTGCATCACTTGACGATGATGAGAGTATATAATAGTCATAGATAATACATTCTCACAACAAAACAGATTTTATTTGATAATTACAATATATTGATGAAATAATGATGATGTTCATCAAACTCCACTCCTCTGAAAATGTTGGCCCAGGAATTTACACAGACGTATATTGCTTCTAGAAAGATTTACACTATAATTATATTATATTATATTATACTGTATTATTATATTATATTATATTATATTATATTAATAATTTATAGACCCGGAGCAAGGGAATTCAACGAAATATTACCCCGAGGGATGATATATCACCCCGAGGGGTAATATTTCGACGAATTCCCCGAGCGGAGGGGAATATACCGAAACAATCTTATATATACCGAAACAATCTTGAATGCTGTCTTGAAACGTCTAGAAACGTCTTGTTGTTCCTCTATTGTTTACAGGCTCGTCTGGGTATTCGAACTCGAATTCGAATTCCCCGCTGATGATGTCATCAGCGGGGAATTATAATGTATAATATAATATAATATAATATTATATTATATTATATTATATCATATTATATTGATCTATGAACTAGGGGTCTTAATCAAAAGCCTGAAAGGTTTCTAGTAGGCCCCTAGCCCCCTTTATTATTATAATTTTATACCAAATGTATTTAGTTTAAAAAATACTTGGGAATTATAAATTACCATATCCAGGGCTCAAAATAACGGCCGGTAGGTCGCCGGTCAAAATCACCGGTCAACTTGATTTTAGCTCGGTCTAAATCTGTTTTTGACCGGTCATTAATACGCATACACTAATACAGTGAAACAAATAATAACGAGTTTGTTTCGAGACATCGCTTTTATTGTTTCATGTTTTATATAATTTAGCTCAAGACGTCAGCAATCACATTGTAAAAGTGAACAGGCAACGTTATCATCGTTGATTAGGTGGTTGTCTAAAGTAATAATCTTAATATTGAGTAATAAACTTTACTCGTTATACAGGTAGTCTTTGACGGGGTTAAATTTTTCATCCCACTTACTATATTTAGCCTAAAACGACTTGCCTACCTGTACCTTAATAATTATTACCAATTAACAAATACCAAAAACCAAAGCGTTATTCGTGTTAATTGTATTTTAATTGAGTACATGTTAACTTTCAAAGTTAAGTCAAGAGCAGCACAAACTCTTCATTCCAACTCAGCCAGCTCTCTTATCAAAGTGTTATCTTGCTTGACTGAGTCTGTACCCTCGACGTCACTACCCATGTAAAAAAATACCCGGGATCCCGGTCGGGATACCCGGGATCCCGGGCGGGAGACCCGGGATCCCGGGCGGGAGACCCGGGATCCCGGGCGGGAGACCCGGGATCCCGGGTGGGAGACCCGGGATCCCGGGTGGGAGACCCGGGATCCCGGGTGGGAGACCCGGGATCCCGGTGGGAGACGCGGGATCCCAGGTGAGAGACCCGGGATCCCAGGTGGGATCCCAAGAAAAATACCGAAAAGCAACATAAGCAAGATCCTGGGTGTGATACCTGAAATCCCAACTAATTCAAGATGGAATTCTGGGTCCAATAAATCACAGGAAGCCAAATCAAACTATAACTATTAGTGTTATTGTATTATATTATATTATATTAAAGTAAATGGTTTGAACCTAGGAGTATCATTAGATGTGTGAAGTTGATCATCCAGGTTGTTGTAGTCTTGAGAAAGACTGTTGTTGGTGACTGACGTTTCGACGGCCTCAGCAGCGATCATCGTCGATGCGTTAGTCACCAACAATAGTCTTTCTCAAGACTACAACAACCTGGATGATCAACTTCGCACATCTAATGATATTATTATATTATATTATGTGACGTTTACTCACATTACATTGTTAAATAGACATTGTGGTTACACCACGTACTGTAGCCAGCGAGTTGTGGCCGCTGACAAACTGCGCGTATGTTCACAAAACGTACAAGACACGTTTTTTGATGACTTTAAATCATGTTGGAGAAAGTTTCTAGTTTAGACATTTAGGCCTTATAGCCGAAATCAGATGTAAGTCAAGTTGTATGTATTTTGTGTGTCTTTCTTATTGTTTACTCTTAGTCATAGCTCTTATTTACATATATTTTCTATGTATTATTCCTAGTTTTTACCGCTTGTGTTTACGTGTATTTTGTTCAAATAAAAGCTATAAAATAATAACTGGATCTTGGAGTGAATCGCACAACACAGTGGTTTATACATGCGAACCTGGTATACTAGCAACTACTCGTGGTATGCTGAGAACGCGACAGTAAAAAATCTGATGGCTCGAAGGAGATTCAAGGTAAGCAATCAAACCTTTTTTTACAAGTATGAGCAACTATGGTCATGGACATGGTGACGAAGATTCGTTCGAAACAAGTCAAGTACCAGACGGTCAAATTATGGAGAATCAAAGACGGAGAATAACTCGATCTAGTAAAGCTTTCCAAGACGCTGTACACGACAGGCTTGAGACAGCAATTTGTAAACGTAGTAAACTGTCTGCACTATTAAATGACTTAAAACTGAAAAACGAAGACTTTATCAATAAAAAGCATATAGATGAACTCGCCATGCTAACCGATGAGTATGAACTTATTGCAAGCGAACTAACATGTTTACTTGAGCAAGACAAATATGGGCTTTTTAAGGATGAAACTGATTGGCTTAAACAGGATCAGATTGCTAGCCAAGCATATCAGGCAATGAAAGAATTAAAGATTGTCCAATCTGATAGATGTTCGGAGGTTCCCTCCCGGCACTCAAAATCATCCCATTGCAGTCGCCGATCATCTTCCTCAATGAGTAGTAATACTAGATTAAATGCCCTAGCAGAAGTCGCTGCAGCTCGGGAAAATGCAGAATACGAACGGGTGATAGCAGCTAAAGAACATGACTGTCGCCAGCGAGAATTGGATCATGAAAAGGAAATGTCGATACTCATTGCAGATAAGAAAGTGGCTATTGCAAACGCGAAGCTCAAAGCTATTGAAGAAGCACTGCAAGCAGAGGGGTCAGCGGAGAGAGTTAGCCCTCCAGAAATCCCAGATATGAGAGTTGAAGAAAGAACCAGCGACTGGGTCAACTCAGTCCTCTCACAGGAAAACACCTCGCCTGGGTTTAATAATATCAACAACCACCCCACTTGCGACATTGGTGATAGTCCCCATCCTCCCCACAAACCCACCACAACCCGCCGCAGTCCAGCGATGAGCATAGGCAACAGCCTGCATCGAGCACCCTATATGCCCTTCGTTTCACAAGTCCAACAAATTGGAGATGCAACCGGAAGTCAACTTATAGAGTCGCTGACGTCAGCAAATCGGCAGGTGGTCGCTGGCCTAGCGAGACAAAACCTGCCTAAATGCCATCCAGACCTCTTCACTGGTGATGCAACACTCTTCCACCCCTGGAAAAGAGCTTTCAAAGCCATGATCAAAGACACATCTGTGACCGCTGAACAAGAAATCAATTATCTACGCAGTTTCACTCGTGGAGAAGTCCAACGTGTCGTAGACAATTTCCGAAAACGTCATCAAAACGACCCCACGACCCTCCTCCATCTCCTCTGGAAAGAACTCGAGACACGTTTCGGAAGCGCAGCTGTTATTACGAATGCCCTGTTGGAACATTTACACAGCTCGTCAAATTTCCACGAAAACGATCATGCCAAACTTCAAGAATTTTCGGATCTATGTGCGGACGTGAACAGTCAAATTGAGCACCTACCTGGACTAGCGTGTCTGCACTACCCTGGAGCTATTAGACCGGTCGTTGAAAAATTACCAGCCTCCCTAAGAGCAAAGTGGGAGAAAGAAGTCGTCAAACATGCTGAGAGTCACCATGATGCCTACCCAGGCTTCAGTACCTTTACTCGGGTAGTAAAAGCCCAAGCGACGATCAAGAACCGCCCAAACATTCTTGCAGGCGGCCTTCGAAAACCTGTCTTCGAAAGAAACAGAGAGAAACCGAGAGATCACAGGACCCTGAGCACAAACTTGGACGGTGAAGTGAACACTCCCCAGAACCGACCACCACATGCCGAAAAGTGGTGCCCCTACCACAAGTGTGATCGTCATGGGCTAACCGAGTGCAAAGCCTTTGCAACAAAATCGCTAAATGAGAAGACAGAGTGGATCCAGAAAGCCAGACTCTGTTTCCGGTGCCTCGAAGAGGGACATCAAGCCAAAAACTGCGAAGCCAAGACTAGCTGCGCCATTTGTGGAAGTGATCGTCACCCTGCTCTCCTACACAAAGGAAAAGTCGACCGAGATGGTAAAGATGAGAGGTACACACATATCGACGGTGAGGAGGATACAACAGAGCAAGTAAACATTACATGCACCGCGGTGTGCAAAGATAATGGCGGTGGCGTTTCCTGCAGTAAAGTCTTGCTGGTGGACATCGTCAACCCGGAGGAACCAAATGTATCCTACCGAGCATATGCAATTATCGACGATCAAAGTAACAGCTCCCTTATTAGCAGCGAGCTAGCCGACAAGCTTGGAGCAAACGGACCGAAAGAAAAATATTACCTGTCAACCTGCAGTGGAAATAGAGAGACCAAGTTCGGTCGACGAGTTTCCGGCCTGGTCGTAAGATCTGCTTCAAACGGCAGAGAGGCGCTTTTACCAACACTTGTTGAATGTGAAAATTTCCCTGATAACAAGAAAGAGATACCCACTCCTGAAGTAGCAAGGAAGTTTCCCCATCTTCAGGACATTGCTCAAGAGATTCCACCTATAGACGAAAGTGCAGGCCTGCACATCCTTTTGGGTCGCGACGCAGGTGAGCTGCTGAAGGTTCGAGCGTTCAAAAACGGACCAAAGGGTGCTCCCTGGGCTCAGAAGCTGTTGTTGGGATGGACTATCACGGGTAAAATGTGCCTGACTTACTTGAACGGAGCCGTCCATATCGAAGTTCATAAGGCAAGCATCACTAGTTGTAGCAGCCACAAGGCACATGAAGCAGTAGCATCAACCTCCGTAAAAGTGGATGGTGTGAAGTACGACGTAACTCCATGTCCAAATCAACTGCAGCTCACAGACAGTGTCACCGGTAGTAAAGTGTTTCTGCTCAACTCCGCTCGATAACGAAGTCAGCCTTTCTATCGAAGACCAGAAATTTCTTGAGATGATGAAGAAACAAATCCATAAAAACAGTACTGGACACTGGGAAATGCCCCTGCCATTTCGCCAGACAGACACTGCTTTGCCCAACAACCGCGCTCAAGCTGTTCATCGCCTAAACGGTCTACTGAGGACACTGAAGAGAAAGCCACAAATGGAGCACGACTACCTGGAATTCATGGAGACAATGATCAGCAAGGGACATGCAACACCTGTTCCACGAGAGGAAATGCAAGGTCAGAACGGTCAGGTTTGGTATTTACCGCACTTTGGAGTGTATCACCCAAAAAAGCCGACCAAGGTACGCGTTGTGTTTGATGCATCGGCCGAGTTCAATGGCGTGTCATTGAACAAGGTCTTGTTACCTGGTCCCGATCTCATGAATAGCTTGCTCGGCGTCCTGTTTCGTTTCCGCAGAGGAAGAGTAGGAGTCATGTGCGACATCGAGCAAATGTTTTATTCATTCTCCGTCAATCCTGAACATCGGGACTATCTACGGTTTCTCTGGTACCAAGACAACGATCCGCAGAAGAAAGTGATTGAGTATCGCATGAATGTCCATCTCTTCGGAAATGGACCAAGCCCAGCTGTGGCCACCTTTGGGCTGAGAAAGACCGCGTTAGAGGGAGAGGAGAAGTATGGCGAGGAGGTTAAGGACTTTGTTTACCGTAACTTTTACGTCGACGATGGCCTGGCGTCTCTTTCTACCGACGAAGAAGCAGTTAACCTCATCACCAGTGCCCAAAGCGCTCTCGCAACGGCGCACCTAAGGCTGCACAAAGTCGTCTCCAACTCTGCGCGTGTTATGGAAGCTTTCTCCACCGAAGACAGAGCGAAAGCTGTACGCGATTTAGACCTCCGTCAAGATACCCTTCCGCCCCAGCGGTCCCTTGGTGTCTATTGGGATCTCGAACACGACGTCTTCACGTTCAACGTTTCCCTGCCCGACAAGCCCTTTACTCGTAGAGGAGTCCTTTCGGTGATCAATAGTGTGTACGATCCCCTCGGAATGGCAGCACCAGCTGTCCTCGAAGGCAGAAAGCTGCTACAGCAACTGGTAGCTACGAGCAAAGGGACTACCGGCGAAATCCCACTTGCATGGGACGACCCTCTTCCCGAAAAGATCACGAGTCAATGGCAGTGTTGGAAAGGTTCCCTTCAAGACTTGCAACATGTCTATGTTCCTAGATGCTATAGTCCGAACGGTTTTGGCACGACGACGAGAGCAGAGCTCCATGGTTTCTCAGACGCAAGTAAGAACGCGATTGGGGCGGCGGTATACCTAAAGCTTTGGAATGAAAAAAAAGAAGTGTCGGTATCGTTCGTCTACGGGCAGGCAAAATTGGCTCCGATACATCCCGTCAGCATACCTCGTCTGGAGCTATGTGGAGCAGTCTTAGTAGTCGAAGCGGTACAGAAGGTATTAAAGGAAATCGATCTCGACATCGCACAAGTCACCTATTACACCGATTCGAAAGTGGTCCTAGGCTACATTGCCAACGAAAGCAAGCGCTTCTACGTGTACGTTGCGAACAGAGTTCAGCTCATACGAAGCCTATCATCACCAGATCAGTGGAGGTACGTCCAAAGTGAGCGCAACCCAGCCGACCTGGCGACGCGTGGTGTTCGACCCAGTAAATTGATGGAGTCCACTTGGCTATCGGGTCCGGAATTCATCAACAGACAGGATAACATCCCTCCACCAAGTGAAATTGTCACCCCGAGCGAGAGTGATCCTGAGGTACGATGTGAAGTCATCAACTTGGCGACCAAAATCGATGAAGGTAACAACACGATTAGGCTGGGAGCGAAAAGGTTTGAGCGGTTCTCAAGCCTCTCATCACTACAGCGGGCGATCGCGTTACTTATAGTTACAGTAAGGAAATTCAAGCGCCGAAGGAGTAAGCAACTCGCCAGATCCGAATCAGCGAAGGACGGACAGCAACATTCCATTACGGAGGCGTTAACAGAGGCAACGACTGTAATAGTTCGTGCTACGCAAGAGGAAGGGTACAAGAGCGAACTCAAGCAACTACAGCGAGCGGCTACGAATCAAGACGCTAGACCACGCGGAGAAGTTACCACCGATAAAAAGTCGCAAAGAGGCACCCGTTTGTATCGCCTCGACCCATTTGTAGACAGCGACGGCATACTTCGCGTTGGCGGACGTCTTCGGCGGGCAGAGTTCGAGTTAGGAGAGAAGCACCCCATCATCTTGCCGCGGAACGACCACGTCTCCAAGCTGGTAGTACGACACTACCACCAGCGAGTGCACCACCAAGGAAGATGCATCACTCGAGGCGCGGTTCGCCAAGCGGGCTACTGGATAATCGGGGGACACTACGTCGCATCGAAAGAGATACATTCCTGTGTGACCTGTAAGAAGTTACGAGGCCGACCCTTAGAGCAACAAATGGCCGACCTCCCCGCAGACAGAATCATGGTTGGCGCCCCGTTTACAAATGTCGGATTTGATGTGTTCGGTCCTTGGGAAGTCCTTACGCGAAAAACCAGAGGTGGTGCAGCGAACTCAAAGCGATGGGGTCTCGTATTTACTTGCCTCACCAGCAGGGCAATCCACATTGAGCTCTTGGAGTCCATGGATACAAGTGCCTTTATCTGTGCACTTAGGCGGTTTTTTGCGCTACGCGGCCAGGCGTCGATACTCCGATGCGACCAAGGAACAAACTTCGTAGGAGGAAAGTCGGAGTTAGATTTCGAAAAGGTCCAACGATTCGTCATGGAGCAAGAATGTCAGTGGAAAATGAACCCGCCGCATGCATCGCATTTCGGTGGTGCGTGGGAGAGACAGGTTGGAACCATTCGTCGTGTTTTAGACGGTATGCTTCTCGAACTTGGTAAGGCTCAGCTAACCCACGAGCTTCTAGCAACCCTGATGGCGGAAGTAACCGGAATCGTCAACGCTCGACCATTAACCGCAGTGCCAACGGAAGTTGATGATCCACAACCCCTCTCACCCGCCATGTTGCTAACCATGAAGACCCGTCCTCTAGGACCTCCACTAGGCAGCTTCCTTCCTTCAGACTTGTATGCTCGCCGTCGCTGGAGACGAGTCCAGTACCTCGCCGACCAATTCTGGTTGAGATGGCGCCGAGAATACCTACAGTCTCTTCAACCAAGAAAAAAGTGGAACCTGCCGCGGAGAGACCTCGTCAAAGGCGATGTTGTACTGATGAAAGAACAAGGGGTATACCGTAACCATTGGCCCCTGGCACGAGTCGCGGACGCCATAAAGAGCGAAGACGGTAAAGTGAGAAAGGTTTCCATCTCAATTATAAGAGACGGCAAGAAGAAAATCATGTTTCGCCCGATCAAGGAACTCATCCTTCTGGTGCCCGGAGACAACGTTCACCACAAAACGACCTAGGACGGTAAATAGAAATAGCAAGGATGTAGTCATCCTTGGGCGAGGAGTGTGACGTTTACTCACATTACATTGTTAAATAGACATTGTGGTTACACCACGTACTGTAGCCAGCGAGTTGTGGCCGCTGACAAACTGCGCGTATGTTCACAAAACGTACAAGACACGTTTTTTGATGACTTTAAATCATGTTGGAGAAAGTTTCTAGTTTAGACATTTAGGCCTTATAGCCGAAATCAGATGTAAGTCAAGTTGTATGTATTTTGTGTGTCTTTCTTATTGTTTACTCTTAGTCATAGCTCTTATTTACATATATTTTCTATGTATTATTCCTAGTTTTTACCGCTTGTGTTTACGTGTATTTTGTTCAAATAAAAGCTATAAAATAATAACTGGATCTTGGAGTGAATCGCACAACACAGTGGTTTATACATGCGAACCTGGTATACTAGCAACTACTCGTGGTATGCTGAGAACGCGACATATTATATTATATTATATTATATTATATTATATTATATTATATTATATTATATTATATTATATTATATTATATTATATTATATTATATTATATTATATTATATTATTATTATATTATTATATTATATTATTAGTACTCGTACCCAGACTCCACCCTCTGTTTGGTGACAAGTTGCGACAAAATCTGTTTTAAATACACTGTAAACTATTAAAATGAAATAAAAAATAACTTACATGAAGAGTAGCTGTTGTCTTTGTTGCTTTTTGGTACCAATTTCAAATAATTTTGATAAATTTATGCGAGTTTCAAAACCCGGTCCTACGGCACTATATATACATATTTAATTAACAATATTACTTTCAACATGATACCGCCACTTAATTCGTGGTTCGAGGAACCGGTATGCGAAATTCGCGCATCCACGTTTTGTATCTCCCTATCATCTCCCTTTCTTTCGTGAAGTTGCTGGCTCGAACGAAAGCTGATATGGCCTCATTTGCCACAATGACATCCGGACGGCACGGAATAGATTGTGGCGCGACCAATCAGAACAGAGTTCTGAGTCAGTGTGGTATTTAGTGTTCTGTGATTGGTTAACACTCGACACTTGATACGTGTGACCATGCTTTCAAGCATCGCGCTATATTCAAAACTGAAAACTGCGGTCACGTATATCTTTACCGAACGAAAGAAGATTATTTGTGATAATGGCACCTTCTAACAAAGGGAGAACTATTAGAAAACTCAAAGGTAAGGTTCAAAAGAAAGTGATTTTAAAATCCGTCAAGGCAATAGTGTGTTTTGCTAGTCCTTTGAAAGGATAATTAGAGTGAGTTAATATAGCATATTAATTCTGATCTATTTGTAATTTGCGTTGCTTTGTAGAGCCAAAGGATTTATTGATTTTCTTCCCGAAAGATTTGACTCCGCCGTTACAGTTTCAAGAAACAAGGTTTTAGGAACTACTCAACAACTAAGTGGTTTGATTTGAAGGAAAATACCTGGAAGCACGTGGATATTGGCGAGCCAGAACCATGGAAAGGTCTAATAAAACCGGTGAGCCAAACACTTTCATGTGTCTATGCAGTTTGTAATAATGAAGATTATATATTAGTGTATATTTATCATTTATAGACCCGAAGCGAGGGGAATTCGACGAAATATATATCATTCGTTCGAATGGCGTTCGAACAGCTTGCTACACGGCTTGCGTTCGAACGGCTTGCTACCAGCGTTCGAACGGCAGGCTACTAGCGTTCGAACGGCTAGCTACTAGCGTTTGAACGTTTGTGAAAGTCGACGAATTCCCCGAGCGGAGGGTCTATAAATGATATATTATAATATACCAAAACAATATTGAATGCCGAATGCGAAACGTCTTGTTGTTGTGCTCGTATTTCGCGCGTTGCATTTGGTTTCGCGCGTGATACTCGAGTCGAATTCCCCTCCACAGTCAGAGGGGAATACACTACCTATATCCATAGCGGGTTCTTAACAAGATTCCTGTGGCATGTTGAATTTGTTTGCACAAATTACAAGTAAATAATTACATATTTAATTAGAGATTTTTTAAAACCAGTGAAGTGAGTATACCGGTATGGTTACTATAGACATTTTTCAGTCCTCTTGATGCAGAAAAATTCTGGTAAAAATGGTTTAAGTTGGTACTCAAAACATTTCTGTGTCACTGGTATACTATGCCTTAGTTTATATCAGTACAGACTTACCACCACTTATAATTAAAAGTTGCTGAAGATATATAGATATATATAATATATATAGAAAGGATTTATGGTGAAGGAAAATTTCGAGTGTTGGAATACATACAATTTAAGACCAAACCGGGACCAGTTGCGAAAAATGAAACTTCAAGGCCTTCCGGCTGGAATTGAACCCGCGATGCTAGTGCAGTGCTCTGACCACTGAGCTACGGAAGCCGTTGCTGAGAGCCTAGTCACGAGTTCTGTATATATATGGTGGTAATGCCAGGATAAGATTCTGGGTATATTATAGGTAATATTTGGCATTTCACTCGATCAAATTGACTACAGCAAATGATTGTAAAATTATTTCGGCAACATTGAATGTTGATAACATAAGTTATGTACCATTGTATAATGTATAACCCAAGCAGGCCCTCACTGTTAATAATAGTGCTTGACGTTGGAAAGAATATAATAATTAATTTTCCATTGCAAACATTGGTTATGGTGTATACTAATACTGTAGAGTTAAACAGGTTAAACAGATTTTTTGTCAAGAAAATTATAAGATATTTTTAATAACAATAAACTATTTAATAACTACCTTTATTTTATCAGCTCATTAGTGCACTTATTTTGATTGGGGGACACAGAACAGACAAATGGCAAAGAGAACCAATGAATATCCAACAACACATACTGTAGCAGATAAGTGTAGGAATTTGAACAAGAAAAAAATATAGCTATTTTTTAAAAACTAAAAACTAGAGACATTAATATAATGTATGATTGTTACTTAATAAACTGTAATTATTAGGTATACATGTACTGTATATTATATATTAACATGTTTAACATACTAAATTTTAACTATTAATGTATATATTTTAAAGTGTTTATTTCCAATACCGTAGCAAGTTAGTTAAATATTTATTTGAATGTATCATATATTTTGAACTAGTTTCCCAATTATTTTAAAAAAGTAGTTATAGTTTCATTATGAACTAAATAAACTATTTATTTTAAAGAATTAGAGTTGAAACTTAAAAGTTATATTTTGTCACAATTAATACAATATATATGTGTGCAGTTTAGGAAACCTTGTTTCCATGATCTACCTTTCTAAGAGTCCCAAGAAGTGGAATTCCCATATTCCACAAGGGATGACAATTTAATACCTGATAAAATCTCCCACACAAATTTTTGTATTAAAATCCCAGGCAGGATCCCACTTCAAAGTCTCAGCAGGGATTACCCGGGATCCCAGGCGGGATTACCCAGGCAGGATTTACCCGGGATTCTGGGCAGGATTTACCCGGGATCCCATGTGGGATTTACCCGGGATCCCATGTGGGATTTACCTGGGATCCTGGGCGGGATTTACCCGGGATCCCAGGCGGGATTTACCCGGGATCCCAGGCCGGATTACCTGGGATCCCATGTGGGATTTACCTGGGATCCCGGGTGGGATTTACCCGGGATCCCGGGTGGAATCCCGTTCCAAATTCCCGGGTGGGATCCCGGGTGGGATCCCAGGTGGTATCCCAGGTGGGATCCCGGGTATTTTTTTACATGGGTAACCTCCTCCATTGCTTCCTCGTCGTCACTGTGCTCACTCCCTCCGAAACAAAATCAAAACCTTTCAAGTGCAACCAGCATATATTTACGTTTTGGACAAGAACAAACAATGTTTTTGTCGTATGTAACTTGACGTACTTACAGTGAAATTGCATACTCGCCATGAAATATACAGTCTTTCTCTGACAAGATTTCAGCAGATATGCCGAAGAGAAGGCATACAAATGTGTCGGAAGGCATACAAATTTGTCGACCGGTCAAAATGACCGGTGAGGTAAAAAAGTTTTTATTACTGTATAATGTAATCTATGTTAAGTTTCCTTTTCGGTGTTTTTTTTGCGCAATGGTGAATCTAATAAAATAAATAAAATAAAATAATGACTGGTTCTCATATTATATGTATATAGTTGTCCATATGCACAGTTTCTGAAACAACTTGGACGGTATGGACTGAGAATCAGAATTGTGAGAATCAGCCTATAAAGCTGCATTATTTAGATATGGTGAATAACAAAGTCACCACAAATATTTGAGGTCCTGCTTTAAGTCAAAGTGTTCAGGTTACATTTGAACACATATTACATTTTAATTAATTAAATAAATAATTCATGTTACTGCTGTACATGTGTAGTAAGGTACCCATTCCAGCCTTCTCTTTTTAGTTTTTCTATGTTGAGTCCACTTCCATTGTATTCTTGTGCATAATGGAATAAAAAGAGGGTGGTACTGCCCTTGTACCCAAATGAATTTAATATACCGTAATAATCTAAATCTTTCAAGAAGCAATACACGTCTGTGTAATTTCCTGGGCCAACATTTTCTGAGGATTTGAGGTTGATGAATTGAGGTTGATGATATATATATATATATATATATATATATATATATATATATATATATATATATATATATATATATATATATATATATATATATATATATATATATATATATATATATAGCAAAGTGAAAAGGTGGTAAACTGCCAAGAATTTAGTGACGAGATACTGACGTTTCGAGCGGAGCCCTTCATCAGAGTAAGACGAGATAAAATAAAATAAATAGGGCTTATATAATGCCAAAAGGGTTGTCACAGGTAGAAAGTAGCCAATCAAATGCACGGGAAATAAACTAACTAATAATTAATGAGATGGGAAAAGTTAAATCATTTGCTATTTTTAAAGTCGATCAATAAGCAGACTGAGGGGGTGGGAAAAATGACAGGTCCAATATTCAAGGGGATTAGGCGATAATAATAGAAGCAAAGACTTGAAAAGCAATGAAAGTGCATAAGCTAATAATAAAAAGTTCCAAGCAAACTAAAATAATAAAAAACTTTTAGGAAGTTAAATAAAAGAAAAACGTTCGTTAAGACCAAGAGGATGTGTGGTGCCAAGTTTAAAAATGAGACGCTTTTCTTGTCGCTTGCGGTTATCGTTGCCACCGGAAATGGGAAGGATGGCACAGACTTTCATGTCTGAAACCAAATGGTTGGAGCTGTTGAAATGGCGGGCTACAGGTTTGTCACCATCATTGATCCTCACGGAACGAAGATGTTCAGCAAACCTGTCTGAAAGACGTCGCCCAGTTTCACCGATGTAGATTTTAGGGCATTTATCGCAAGAAATGCAATAAATTATGTTGGTGGACGTGCATGAAAAAGCATGACGGATTGTGTGGTCGAATTTGGGGGCAGTAATAACTGTGGTGGGATTGAGAAAAGCGCATGTGTTACAGCGGGAACGGCCGCAAGAAAATGTTCCCGCTGGTGCCGAGGTATTTTGTTTAAGGGCACTATGTACTAAGGAGTCACGAATGTTTTTATTACGGCGAAAAGATACCAAAGGGTTGTCGGTGAAAATGGCTGACGTCTCAGGATCATTTTGTAAAATGTGAAAATTCCGATTAATAATATTTTTAACTTTAAAATTGAAAGGATGAAATGTTAGAACTAAAGGAATTTTATTGTTTGAAACTCGTTCCAAAGATGGTTCAAGGGCGTCTAAACGGGGGACGAGAAAAGCTTTCTGAACGGCGAGGTCTAAAAGGTTGGTAGGGTAACCACGTTGGACAAAAAAAGATCTCATTTCCATTGATTTGACTTGAAAATCTTGGTCGTCGCTACATAAGCGGCGAAGACGCAAGAATTGAGAGTAAGGGATGGATTGCTTAGTGTGGTTGGGATGAGAGGATGAAAATAGAAGATAACTATGGGAGTCAGTAAGCTTGTACGAGACCGACGTTTTCAGCGAATCACCATTAATCGAAATTAAAATATCAAGGAACGACACAGAGGTCTCGCTGATTTCCCACGTGAACTTCAGAGCAGGATGAAAATCATCAACAAAGTTGATGAACTGCTCTAAAAGGACACGTGAACACGACGCTGTTCCTAAACAGTCATCGATAAATCTTCCGAAAAAATCAGGCAAGGGACCCGTGTATTGTTCAAAGATCTGTTTTTCAACATAACCAACAAATAAGTTAGCATAGCTTGGACCCATTTTGGTGCCCATCGCAACACCACTTATTTGTTGATAATGTTCGCCATCAAACGAAAAATTGTTAAGGGTAAGCACTAGTTCTGCTAAGCGGAGTAACGTGGTTGTGGAGGGTTCTAAATTAGTGCGCTGATCAAAGAAAAACTTCAGAGCTTCAAAATCTATGTCCAGTAATTTACAACATACTGATGACGACATCTCGGGATGTAAGTCCTCTCTCTCCCAGGTCTGCCCACCTATTTTGTTTACCGCTATCGTTCAACAAATTCGCATGCTAAATTCCAGAATCTATGTTTTTCTTAAAGACGTTAAGGCGTCCAAATTGGCCAAATTGCTGGGTCCCTCCCCGAATCCCTCCCAAAGCACTAGTTCCTCTAACGAAGTCACTCGTCTAGTTTTCACTATTCCCTCTGATTTGCCATTATCTGACCCCGAGAGATCTGTTCTTGCGAAAGGTCTCAAGTTTGTTCCCAACTCCGGGCCCATCGATCTATTTTCAGTTAAAGAGGATACCGAATCTTTCTTCCGCCGCATGCGCCTCAAAGCCTTTTTTCATGATAAGCCCACTTTCAATAGCAATAAGGATATTTTCGAAGAACTCAACCCCAAGAAGTCGTCTTGGTCTCCATCCGAAGGCGATTTTTCTTCCCTTGATCTTTTCGTAAGACAATGCCGCCATGACATTGATAAATTGCACCCTCCGCGCAGAAAACAAGTTCATAACCTCAACAAAGAAGAGCTTCTAGCTTTGAATTCATTACGATGCCGAAATGACGTTGTCATAAAACCTGCGGACAAAGGTGGCGCTGTAGTTGTCTGGAGAGCGGACTTGTATCGACAAGAGGCTCTTCGTCAACTCAGCGACACCATCTTTTATACTAAGTTAAATTCCGATCCCACTCAATCTCACCAAAAATCCGTCAAAACTACCATCAAGAATTTCATCCAAGCCGGTGAATTGCCTGCCTCTGCATCTAACCTTATACTAACAACCCCCAGAACGCCTGTCATATATTTCCTACCTAAAATCCATAAACCTAACAATCCTGGCAGGCCGATTGTTTCCGCTTGTAGTTGCCCCACCGAGCTCGTTTCCAGTTTTCTAGACAACGTTATGTATCCTTTGGTTAAGAAGTTGCCTTCTTATATCAAAGATACTAAACATGCCTTGCAAATTTTCGACCAGTTACGTTTCAGTAGTTCCGATAAATTTATTTTCACGATGGACGTCAAGTCCTTATACACCGTCATTCCCCATTGTGATGGCCTTGAAGCTCTGAAGTTTTTCTTTGATCAGCGCACTAATTTAGAACCCTCCACAACCACGTTACTCCGCTTAGCAGAACTAGTGCTTACCCTTAACAATTTTTCGTTTGATGGCGAACATTATCAACAAATAAGTGGTGTTGCGATGGGCACCAAAATGGGTCCAAGCTATGCTAACTTATTTGTTGGTTATGTTGAAAAACAGATCTTTGAACAATACACGGGTCCCTTGCCTGATTTTTTCGGAAGATTTATCGATGACTGTTTAGGAACAGCGTCGTGTTCACGTGTCCTTTTAGAGCAGTTCATCAACTTTGTTGATGATTTTCATCCTGCTCTGAAGTTCACGTGGGAAATCAGCGAGACCTCTGTGTCGTTCCTTGATATTTTAATTTCGATTAATGGTGATTCGCTGAAAACGTCGGTCTCGTACAAGCTTACTGACTCCCATAGTTATCTTCTATTTTCATCCTCTCATCCCAACCACACTAAGCAATCCATCCCTTACTCTCAATTCTTGCGTCTTCGCCGCTTATGTAGCGACGACCAAGATTTTCAAGTCAAATCAATGGAAATGAGATCTTTTTTTGTCCAACGTGGTTACCCTACCAACCTTTTAGACCTCGCCGTTCAGAAAGCTTTTCTCGTCCCCCGTTTAGACGCCCTTGAACCATCTTTGGAACGAGTTTCAAACAATAAAATTCCTTTAGTTCTAACATTTCATCCTTTCAATTTTAAAGTTAAAAATATTATTAATCGGAATTTTCACATTTTACAAAATGATCCTGAGACGTCAGCCATTTTCACCGACAACCCTTTGGTATCTTTTCGCCGTAATAAAAACATTCGTGACTCCTTAGTACATAGTGCCCTTAAACAAAATACCTCGGCACCAGCGGGAACATTTTCTTGCGGCCGTTCCCGCTGTAACACATGCGCTTTTCTCAATCCCACCACAGTTATTACTGCCCCCAAATTCGACCACACAATCCGTCATGCTTTTTCATGCACGTCCACCAACATAATTTATTGCATTTCTTGCGATAAATGCCCTAAAATCTACATCGGTGAAACTGGGCGACGTCTTTCAGACAGGTTTGCTGAACATCTTCGTTCCGTGAGGATCAATGATGGTGACAAACCTGTAGCCCGCCATTTCAACAGCTCCAACCATTTGGTTTCAGACATGAAAGTCTGTGCCATCCTTCCCATTTCCGGTGGCAACGATAACCGCAAGCGACAAGAAAAGCGTCTCATTTTTAAACTTGGCACCACACATCCTCTTGGTCTTAACGAACGTTTTTCTTTTATTTAACTTCCTAAAAGTTTTTTATTATTTTAGTTTGCTTGGAACTTTTTATTATTAGCTTATGCACTTTCATTGCTTTTCAAGTCTTTGCTTCTATTATTATCGCCTAATCCCCTTGAATATTGGACCTGTCATTTTTCCCACCCCCTCAGTCTGCTTATTGATCGACTTTAAAAATAGCAAATGATTTAACTTTTCCCATCTCATTAATTATTAGTTAGTTTATTTCCCGTGCATTTGATTGGCTACTTTCTACCTGTGACACCCTTTTGGCATTATATAAGCCCTATTTATTTTATTTTATCTCGTCTTACTCTGATGAAGGGCTCCGCTCGAAACGTCAGTATCTCGTCACTAAATTCTTGGCAGTTTACCACCTTTTCACTTTGCTATATATTCAAAACACTGTCTACGCAGCACTCTACTTTTATATATATATATATATATATATATATATATATATATATATATATATATATATATATATATATATATATATAGTACAATATCTACAAACACGTATTTCGCTGTTCCACAGCTCATCAGTGTAGCTTGGTACAATCTAGACATGGGCATGAGAACTAATTATACACAAGTGATTGCCGGCGACAGGCGCTTGTGGGACAAACAGCGGTCATGCGCACATCCAGAGAGCGTGAAGCGGTATTGGGGCCAGAGTATATATATATATATACAACATAACCCTGGCTATGACCTTTTCTGCATGTTTATGTTAAAGTAATATATTATAACCATGGGAATCAATTACTGTATTGATAAAGAATGACGAATTAATAGGAGGTCTTGCTATATGTAATAATAATAATAATAATAATAATAATAATAATAATAATAATAATAATTATTATTATTATCAAAGCTATTGCTTTTGTTGTTGTGTACTATACATTGGAGGGGGATACAGTAAAGTGATGTATCTAGCTTGGTAGGGGGTGCTGTGCTGAGTGAGTGAAGTGAGATAAGGCCTGCGGCACGACCGATGCAGGGTGGAGCACCGCTGAGGGAGCTACGGCAGTGGTCTGGGGACACAAGCCCCCGACAGGTGCTGAGCTGGTGGTTGTATTAATACCTATGAATCATATGATAGATAATATATGAATCATACAGGTATATCTATGAATCATCTGATAACTACTGTATGATACCTAATACCTACTGTAGCTCCTATGAAGTTTACACGGACTTGGAATGAATGTGTACACCTAAATCCTAATGTTTGGCCAAGGCCAAGGGGTGTGCACCCCCTGCACCCCCTGTAAATCCATCACTGATACAGTACAGTATATAGTGTCACTTGCACTTTGTAATTTTATGGACAGCCACTTTTAAATCCTGGTTTTCAAAAGCCAGAGTAAAGTTTATCAATGATTCAAAGTTGTATATACTGTATCTTCTATCACTTCTTCTTTTAGATTTTTGAGAGTTGCCTGGTATAATTACACTCTATTTACTGTACATTTGGTGAACTGTGGAGATTCTGGATAACTCAGCATACAATAAAATGTTAAGGAAGTTTTAACTGGGATTACTTGATATTAACACATGGAATTGGACAATAAATCAAGTACTTCATGCACAGCATTCTGGTAGCACTTTTCCTTAATATAAACATGGATACTGTATACAGTACATTCATATAAACATGCTGTATACAGTACATTCATATAAACATGCATACTGTATACAGTACATTCATATAAACATGCATACTGTGTACAGCACATTCTACTGTGTACAGTACATATGCAAGACCTTCCATACATAGTGAAAACACTGAAAGGTTGGTGTAATGCTGAAATTTTGACATGTAGTTGCTGGTCTAACTTTTTGAGTGAAGGCCCTTTGTCTCATGTACTGAAGTGTACATTTTCCATGTACTGAAGTGGAATAAAACTAAGTAGAACTATTATATAGGCTAGACCATTCATCAAGGATTTCAGCAATACACCAACCTTTCTGCCAGCAGCACGCCAGCTGAATTCTTTGTGTGCACAGTTAAAATCTAATTCAACAGTTTTTACACAAGAATGATGCTTACAAAATTCACATGAAAGAATATTTAATATTGATTTATAGATAAGATGTAAAACTTGGTGTGACTTTACTGATGTACAGTAGATGAAGCTGTTTACCAAAATAAATAATTTTTCATTGCGAAGGCTCGTATACCGCTGTGTAGTACTGGTTTTAATTTTGCTTTTTACAGTGCTTGAAATATTCTTGAAATGTGTTTGACTGCTTTAACTATGAGACATGACTAATGTCCTTTTTTGACAAATGTAAAGTACTGCACGATACAGTCTGTACCTATGATCGGTTGCTCCACAAATGTCAAATAGCAAATGTTGTATAATGTTTAACGACATAAATGTATTTGACAACCTGCAGCTACCATTTAATTTTAATGCAAGCTTTACTAACCTTGACAATCGAAGGTGCTTTTCCCCTGCTGTTGTCGCCATTTTCAGTTGTGTTTTCGTCATCAGCCAATCCTTCCTGTTGAATTATTTTAGTATTCTGTTCAATGATTATTTAGGAGCCTTCTGATAACCTCTTCATTTTGTGTGGCTTCGTTTAAGTCCATTTTTTTAGCTATTTCGCGTTCCAAAGTGACTCTGTCGTAACAAAATCTCCTTCGAATTCGTATTTTCCCGCGAAATAGATTATATCGTTGCGCCTATTCACGCTAGGAAATTAATACCGCAAATTGGGCCACGAAAATGTCTCCAGTTCCCAGTAGTTGTTTTGACCGGATGTTGCGCGGTCATGAATAATGCTTGATCTGGAAAATGTTTACAAACTTTTGGGGGTTCATTCGGAAGACTGAGTCAAAGTCTTGTTTCGCCCTGATCATATCTAAAATCTCCTAACTCTTAGCTTTCGTTTACTATATTGAGAGTGCTGTTTCACATTATAATTTATGCGTTGTCTATGCATTTCGATGCCTATATTTGACGACACAGACAACATCGCGGTACTTATAAGTTAGTCTAAACAGACGTATATATATTTTGTTCACTTGATTTACTGAAAAAAGCGAAACCATAGAACCACAGAAGATGTGTTGTTCTTTCATTCGAGCGCTTGCGAAGAACGTTTGGTAATGTATCTCTTGGTGAACATTTGTAACAAAATTTGTCAAATTTGCGGCGCGGGTGAAAGGTCGAAGAAGAGAGACGCTACTAGAAGAACGTTTACCACTATGCTACTCCTGCTTCGTAGGTAACTCTGTGTCTTTCTAGCAATGTGCGCAGTCTTTTGGGTGAAATTCTACATGGCATTTAGCGGCATCAGTAGTCATAGAGTTGCCTACAGAGGAGGCAAGTGGTTGATGTTCTTTTTGTAGCCTGTGTCTCTTGGTGTTGGATAAAGAGGCATCACGTTTCACCCGCGACGCAAATTTGCCAAATTTTGTTACAAATTTTCACCAAGAGATGCATTACCAAACGTTCTTCGCAAGCGCTCAAATGAAAGAACAACACAACTTCTGTGGTTCAACGGTTTCGCTTTCTTCAGTAAATCAATTAAATACTATATATTTAACTCCGCTTTGGACCAACATATTTAACCACTTCACTGTTGTCTGGCGTCATATGCTGCTTGGAAATGCGAGAACGCGTGATAAATTAAAGCATGAAACAACGCGACCAATATACGAGACGAAAGCTAACAGATAGCAGACTTTGGATATGAGCGCGAGGTGGCAAAATTTACATTCAGTCTTCCGAAAGGACAGCCAAAACATTGTAAACAATTTCCCGACAAGGCATGGATATGTCAGACCGAGCAATTTCAGGCAAAAAGGGAACTGGGGCTGGTGGCCCAATTTTCAACAATAATTTCCTGCCGTGATTGGTTACCTGACATAATACCCTTCATTACCCTTCATGTTACCTACTTCAACCCTCATTAACCCCATTAACCTGCTAAGCGCGAACTGTCAAGCATTTCTATGGAACAAACCTAAAAATTTCGAGACAAAACATACGTTTTCTTACAGTTACGTTACATTTTCTCGACATTGTGAGAGTCGTGTGGCTGCTTCATAAAGATATTGCATGACATATCGAGACTGCTGAATTAGCAGTAGTCCAGTACGTATATACTAGTAAACAACGTAACCTTCGTTCTACCTTCTGAGTCCTGGTAGCTCAATGGTTAGAGCGTCTAACCAGAGATCATGAAGGTTGCGGGTTAGATTTCCGCGCGTTTGGGGCTCAGAAACATTTTTTCTGAGTTTGCGTTAAAGTTTGAGTAGCAAACAATTTACTAAACCAGCCAACCAATTGCTTGATCTTTTTCATACTATTTCCATGAAGGTTGCCTCATCGTCATTCACCATATTGCTACTACTCTAGTAGACTCAGATCGGACATTCAATAAAGTCCAGGCTGGTTTGGCGTTAGCGTTTCAATGTACAATGTATTGCTTTCGAACTGAAATTGATTTGGTTAAGGATAAATTTACCAAGTATATGTCGTATGTCCAAAATCTCACTCCTTTAACAAGTTCGAGGATAGTTATCAAACTGTTGGTAGCTGTAACTCAACCAAAAAATGCGCTTTTATAAAACGTATATATATATATATATATATATATATATATATATATATATATATATATATATATATATATATATATATATATATATATATATATACGTCATGCATTCTGCAGCAGTTGGCATTATTCCTAGCCCAAACGAGGCCATGCCATATTAAATAGGAATACGCACATATCACCTCTCGTCGATGAACTGTTAATAATTTGGTATTACGGAGTTAGATCGAGTGCGACATTACGTGTCACAAATTTTTCCTGAATTATTTAAGCTGCGTTATTGTGCGTCGCTTGTGATATTCCGGCAGGTAGGTATTAAAGTCTGCGGATTTGCCGGTCACCAATCTAGGTACGGGCATAACTGACAAATGTTTGGCTTGTTGAACCAACGGACTACAGTACTCAGGTTTTTATCGTTGCACCCCAAGGAGTATTGTTGAATATCTAATATTGTTGATTATCGACGGACTAAGGTATTCAGAGATTCTCAGACTGTCTTACATAATCGATTTATTTTGGGTACCGGCGCTAAACTTGTAAAGGCGATAGATCATATGGCTTGACTCGTCCATCTTGACTGCCGCAGATGCGCAACAAGTTCACGAAAAAGTTGAAAATGTCCCCAGAAATCTATATGCAGCATATTTTCAGAAATTGCTTAATCGTTTGCCGGATTTACAGCTGAGCAGTGGAAAACATCGGTCACTATATTTTTCCAGCGTTTGAGTTGTTTAGCCACCTATACATTAGCTCATGCGGCGTTGACAATGCCCATTCGTCGCTGTTTGTCGACAAGCTGCAGCAAAGAAAAATCATTAACCAGCTTGCTTTTGACTGCAAGACGGTCTTATTTTCGAAACATGGAATATAAATATTTGAATTTTAAATATTTGCCGTACTAAATGAACTTATAAAGAACTTCTTTTACGCAAAAACACGAACGCGATTTTTAAGCGTAGAGACATTTTTCGTTTCTAAATTTGCGATACATTTAGCGTAGAGACAAAGCTGTTGCAAATTCAACGTTGTATTTGCCACAAAGTTTTGCATAAGCAAATCTATTTGCAAATTTATTGCAAGAGTATTTGTGCAAAGTTGAAAATACACATATGTATACGTGTGCAAAGTTGTTTGTCATGTTTGCAACAAATTTGGCGTCGGTGGCAAATTCATTGCAAATTTTGTTACAAATTTGCAAATGTTCAAATCGATGCAAATATGAAGCAAATTTAATCAATTGCAAATTTGATAATACAGCCCATGCAAATGTTTGCAAAGTTAGTAAACTAAATTTGCAACCAATTTGCGAGCGTGCAAATTTGTTGCAAATTCAATTTTTCATCCCGTGTATCTTCATTAAAGTCTGTCTGACGATCGCGTAAGCGTGAAACTATATATATATATATATAGTCACCCTTGATGCCACACAAAATGTGCGACATCAAGAACCATGCCAGAGCGCTCAAACTGCAAGCAGTGAGCGTGCGCACAATGCGTAAGCGACAATGGTTCATCCTGTAGAGCGCTCAATATGACCTAAAGGTCATAGAGCGTATCTAACTACAGACGGTACCGTTTCGGCCTTTTGGGCCTCATCAGTGTAGTGCTGATGAGCAGGATGAAGATAACTGCTATTAACAGTCACCCTTGATGCCACACAAAATGTGCGACATCAAGAACCATGCCAGAGCGCTCAAACTGCAAGCAGTGAGCGTGCGCACAATGCGTAAGCGACAATGGTTCATCCTGTAGAGCGCTCAATATGACCTAAAGGTCATAGAGCGTATCTAACTACAGACGGTACCGTTTGGGCTTCATCAGTGTAGTGCTGATGAGCAGGATGAAGATAACTGCTATTAACAGTCACCCTTGATGCCACACAAAATGTGCGACATCAAGAACCATGCCAGAGCGCTCAAACTGCAAGCAGTGAGCGTGCGCACAATGCGTAAGCGACAATGGTTCATCCTGTAGAGCGCTCAATATGACCTAAAGGTCATAGAGCGTATCTAACTACAGACGGTACCGTTTCGGCCTTATCAGTGTAGTGCTGATGAGCAGGATGAAGATAACTGCTATTAACATGCAGTCACCCTTGATGCCACACAAAATGTGCGACATCAAGAACCATGCCAGAGCGCTCAAACTGCAAGCAGTGAGCGTGCGCACAATGCGTAAGCGACAATGGTTCATCCTGTAGAGCGCTCAATATGACCTAAAGGTCATAGAGCGTATCTAACTACAGACGGTACCGTTTCGGCCTTTTGGGCCTCATCAGTGTAGTGCTGATGAGCAGGATGAAGATAACTGCTATTAACACACAGTAAATTTAACAGAGCCAATTTGGCCCTCAGGAGCCATTTTGGCTTTTAGAAACAAGGGCTGTTTCAGTACCTCAGGAGCTACATCAGCCCCTATTTTAAGGGCTGTTTTGGCCAAGTAGGAAGCGTTTTGGCCCCCCAGAGCCATTTTGGATTTCTGAAACATGGGCTATTTTGGACCCTATTAGGGCCAAAACAGAACAAGCATGGGTTTTACTAACAAGGCGCACACACAGTTCTTTGCTGTACACCTTATGTCGCACATTACTGCAGCGTGCTGGCAAAACATTTTGGCTCATTTTGGCTTTTTCAAAAAGCCCCAAGCAGGGGCCAAAAAAAATTTCAAGGGCTGTTTCAGTACCTCAAGGGCTATATCGGCCCCCTACTTTTCGAGCCATTTTGGATTTTTGAAACCTGGGCTGTTTTGGCCCCTATTGGGGCAAAAATGCCCCTATTGGGGCCAAAACAGAACAAACACACATGAGCTGTACCGACAAGGCGAACAGTTCTAAGTATCTCATGGCATACAGTACTGTGCCGGAAAGATATTTTGGATTTTTCGAACATGGGCTGTTTTGGTCAGGGGTCAAGTCTCCGGCTGTATATTTATTTGTCAATTGTTATCACTATAGCTTTTTCGTCTTGTATGTCTTTATTGTCTGGCAAATCTTGTAAATAAAATAAATAAATAAATACTGGTCTATTAGATATTTGTATCTTATACCATCCGCTACTAAAGGGGTCTGGGAACAAATATGCCGAATGAACCGGGTAAATCGTCCTACCCGACATACGCAACCAACGGAATTTATTGAATTCGATTAAATTTCACTTCCAACGTAGGGCATGCATATTGTAGCTTGGCGTTTTTTTGATAACTACACAATCACGTTCAATAATGAAATAAACTACCATTAATATACAATGGTCGATATTTTCTCGCATCGATCAATTTTATATTTTCGCCTGAATTTTTCATCATCGTTATAATTCTCGCATCGATCAATTTTATATTTTCGCCTGAATTTTTCATCATCGTTATAAGTCGGCTAAACAACACACATATCAAATTTTTAACAAATTTGGTGAATTATTTCCTACATTTCTAAACACGGTGAATTTTGACCTTTTTGACCCACATGCATAGAACGTATTGTCTTTGTAGTGTATAGATAGCTTGCGTATATATTTAAAAGTATGAGCTCCCGTGCGGGTGGACCGGTGCGGGTGGGATCTCTGCAGAGACTCTGCTTCGGGTAACCCTTACATAATTCCTCTCATTGAGGGGGGTAGGGGGGAGCAGAGAAGGGGGTTCATTTTTTGTCACTGACCATTTTTTTGCTTTGTTAAACTGTATTTACTTTGATTATTTTCAATTCAACAGATAATAAACTGCTTTTCCTTTCACGCTTTTTCTTCGATTATTTTCAATTTACCTATTATTGCTTATTAACTCTTTCCCTACGGCTGAAAAACATCAAAAATTGAACGACCACGTTGTTCTATTGATATCTCTTGAAATAACCATAACTGTTGCGAAAGCTATACATTTTCTGGAAGCCCAATAAACCGTCTTTTACTTGTTCTTTTAAATTTCCCGAACAAAACACATTATGTTAATATAAATTAGCATTAATTATCATAAACCTGAAAAATTTACATTTTGATAGAAAAGGCCATCTTGCACGCCCGCGTAGCATCTTGAAAACTCAAAATGCCACCAATCGCAGAGTTGTTTATGAAATCAAATCAAACTTGGCGTGTGCGTGGATTTCATGTTCCTGGCGCTTGTCGAATTTCAATTTTTAATCTTGCGTTACCGTGTGCCGTGTTTTTCGATTGACGACTTTGCGGATCATCAACGACCCATTTGAACTGCGCCCGTAGGGAAAGAGTTAATAATACTGAAATCCTCTCGCATTTTGGAAAATGGTATCAAAATACCGACCGGTACTTTATTCCCTAACATAGCACGTGATCGGAGTGACACGTGATGTTATGGCGCAATTTTCGCAAGGGACGTTCACGTTGACATCTTCTAATCTGCGTTCGAAGAGAAGCTTTTATATTATACAACTTTAAAACTTTATTTGACGTATGAAACATATCTAGAAGCGAGATGTAATACGTGTTTATCTACTGGATTTATATCAACGAGACGACTATGCTCACTGAAGATTTCGTTCGGGATAAGAGATTCTCGTTAATTCGAAGAAAGAAGGCATTGTGTTGACTGACTGTTATTTGGCAAACCAGGTGTCAAAATCGCCTAAAGCTGGCTGGAAAGCGTATTTGGGACGCGTCATTGCTATCACTGGTGAGTTGCATATAAATTATTCATGACTTTGGCGATAATCTAATGCTCTCTTAGTGTTTAATAATGTATCTCATGCATGGGCGCCATTGTATAGACCGCTTTCATAATGGTGGCCAATTTAAATATTCTTTTGTATGCATGCAAATTAGCCTTTCTGGCCTCGTTACAAAGCGACGATTCTTTGGAATTACAACACACGAACGAGGTCAGAAAGGCTAATTTAAATGAATATAAAAGAATATTTAATTTGGGCGCCATTATGAAAGAGGTGTATATTCGTCAAGTGAGTCGCTGTTGTTATTTTAATGAAGCACAGGATGAAATATTTATATTGATCCGCTTTCGCCAGGTGCTCATAAGACCTTTATAAGTAAAACAGCTTTTTTGCTGACAAAGATCTTATGAGTCAGTTAAAACCCTGAAGGAAAGTGCACCAATATAGAACTGTTTATATGATCTTGAAGAGAAAATGGTATCTGGTTGGCACTTGATTATTATAATGTTAACACTGAACTAAGATGGGTTGTGAAAAATCCAACTTCAAGGCCTTCTGGCTGGAAATCAAAGCCACAACCCTGGGAAATTATGAACTGGTCAGTGCCCCCTAACAGGCTAACAGCCTAACTGACTAAACTATGGAGGCCCTTGTCGGCCTTGACAGGAACTTGGCAACAAGTTCAGTATTTTATGATGGTGCTAATGCTGATGAAATGAATGGATATTTTACTGAGAATATTTGGCATTTACACTCATTAATTGGACTGCATATTAAAGTTATAGTCAAATTAAAATTGTCAGTGTGATACTGTAAACTGACTGGAACCCTGCAACTATAAGACCTTCTCGGGCTTCTGTCTGGAAATCAAGCCCATCAAAATTTATTATAAGTAATACAATGGTTTTTAAGAATATAGTGATTAAATCTCCCGCAAACCGAGGAATGTTTGTGAAAGTCCCGAGGGAAAGCATGAGGGCGAAGCCCGAAGGCGTCCCGAGGGACTTTCACAAACATTCCGCGGTTTGCGGGAGATTTGATCACTATATTCTTAAAAACCATTGTATTAGTTTGTAATACCATGATGACCGAGGTGAAACTAGTGTTTTCATTGTACAAAACTAATTGATAGTAGGAGTATTGTGTAATACAATGCATGATCAGTGATGTATTCAACAATTTTCCATTGTAGGAAATTAATATAATTGTGTGAAATGTTTAGTGAAAAGTGAATATTAATAAGTCGAGTAATTAACACTTTATCTTACTGTCATTAACATTGTAGTGTAATTATTTTGTTTGTTGTGTAAAACGTATTAACAAAACTCTTTGTCGTGTCTTTGAATTTTGGCTCATGAATTTTAATCAGGGAGAAATTAGAAATCTGCCCAGCTTTGCCGGGAGATTTAGAGATCTCCCCGCTAAAGCCGGGAATATCGTGATTAAACCACCCGGCGAGAACAAAAGAACCCGAGGTCATCATGGTATTATATTATATTAATATTATAAAATTTCTATTATATAATCAAAATTTATATTATATTTATACTAATAATACTGTATACTGTAATTACAGCATATTATTTTCCACTTCGAATATTGATAGAAATTGACAACAGAATATTATAAATTCTGAAGCGTTTTATCCTGAACAATTAATTGCAACAGAATATTGTAAATTCTGAAGTGTTTTATGCTGAATAAATATTTACTCTATCTATCTATTTATAAAATTAATTTATGTTCACACTCAAAATTTTCCTTTCAATACACTATCCATTGGGAATAAATGCCAAATATTCTCGGTAATAAACCCATTCACTTCACACCATTGTATATAATGAATATGTTGCCAAGCTACCATAGTTCAGTTGGTTAGTGCGCTGGTGTATTTTGCCGGTCGTGCACTTCAATTTATCATACAGTGTTTGGTTAATTAGTTTGGGGAAATGATATGCAATTTCCCACTGTAATTTAGAGAGAGAGATTTCATACTGTCAAGTTTTTGCACCTAACCAATGTGCTATATGCATATAGCACTCTGTTAATTCAACCATGGATATAGTATACAGTATGTTTGTATAGGTTAGTGTATGTGTGTGAATATGAAGATGACCGCCGCTGAGGCCGTCGAAACGTCAGTCACCAACAACAGTCTTTCTCAAGACCACAACAACCTGGACAATCAACTTCACACATCTTATGATACTCCTAGGTTCAAACCATTTACTTTATATATGTATACTGCTACCTACAGTAAGATACATAATGATAAGGTTCCCATTGAGTTCTTAATCACTAGTATTACCGGTACTGTAACAATATGTACTGGCACTAATTTAATATCCCTATGAGTTCTCAGAGGAATCACTACTATAAGGGGATTAATTACAGGAGGCAAGTTATTCAAAACACGCAGTATTGGTAGAGACTGAGGCAGAGTTCTTCAATATTTCCTGGGACAAATTGGGTAGATGACTTCTACTTGATCAACTTGGCCTCGTGTCACTATCAATGTTGTGCATTTTTAAAATGACTAGCACCTATAAATGCTTCTTTCCAGGTTCTGTTTGTTACCTTTTATTGTATAAGACTGATATCTAACTGAATATATGGCTTTTAATTACAGAATGAGCAGTCATTGGACAATGGTTAAAGAACATCCTGTTGCTAGCAAAAAATGTTGTGGAACACAAAATAGGTAAAAACATTTGCTGTTTTCTGGACATGATGTTAATGGGAATTGTGCCAGAAAAATGTCCTGTTTCAGTCAAGACCATTATTGATGTACTTACAAATGTAAAGTAGTTGGAATCTTTTTATAAAATAACAATGCATTAGTTATGTTATTATTAATTTAGGTAATCATGATAGCAAGTGCAATTAAGGATTTACTCCACAAGTGATATTTGAAAATTGTGCCAAAATTGCATGAGCTGACAGGAAATGCTATTTGGCACAATTTTCAAATATCATGCATAGTGTAAATTCTTAATTTCACGAGCAAAATTATATGATTACTTGTTTATTATATACATGACATGACTTAAAAATCACCATGTTTTGCGACTTGAGTTATATATTTGTGTATGACAAGTAGTGGAGTAGTGGAAACTGGAAAACTTTCCAGTATATAATAACCACAGTCACCATTTTGAATTTTATTCTCAAACTTGTTCCCAGTGTCTTATCTCTTTTCATGCAATTAACCAAATAATTGCACTCCTCTCCACCAATTAGAATGCAATAATTTTGTCATGTATATACAGTAATAAATATATTAATTACTTGTATATACTGTAAAATAGGTTAAAAGTTGTGCCAGAAAAAATCCTGTTTTTTTCAGAGCTGTAAAGTTTTTATGTAAAACAGTTGTTGTGATTTGAAATACAATATATTTGTTACTCGTTCTGCTAATTATTGTACAAGGATCAGTTTTTTGGGGAGGCTCAGGTAAACAAAAAGCTCTCTAATGATACATTGTGGGTCATAGCATAGCCTGCTAAGACAGCCCCTCAATTATAGGACAGCCCTCTAGCATAAATTATCACTGTTTTTAAGATGGCCCTGTAAAACAGATCCTGATGACTAAAACTATTCCTAAAAGGGTAAAATATAATGCCATTTTATGGGTGCCAAAACAGCCCAAAATAAGAGCCACAATTGGCCCTTGTGCAAGGGGGCCAAAACAGCCCTATATAAATGGTGCCATCTTGGGTAAAAACAGCCATACAAAAAGGACCAAAACAGCCCCAAAATAAGGGCAAAATTGGCCCTAGTGCAAGGGAGCCAAAACAGCCCTATACAAATAGCGCCATCTTGGGTCAAAACAGCCCTACAAAAAGGACCAAAACAGCCCCAAAGTAAGGACCAAAATTAGCCCTAGTGAAAGAGGGGCCAAAATGGCCCTATTAATATGGGGGCCACCTCAGGGTCAAAATTTTGGCCCCATTTTTGGGGCTAAAATGGCTCTACTAAAATTACTGTGCAGTCACCCTTGATGCCACACAAAATGTGGGACATCAAGAACCATGCCAGAACGCTCAAACTGCAAGCAGTGAGCGTGCGCACAATGCGTAAGCGACAATGGTTCATCCTGTAGAGCGCTCAATATGACCTAAAGGTCATAGAGCGTATCTAACTACAGACGGTACCGTTTCGGCCTTTTGGGCCTCATCAGTGTAGTGCTGATGAGCAGGATGAAGATAACTGCTATTAACAGTCACCCTTGATGCCACACAAAATGTGCGACATATATATATATATATATATATATATATATATATATGTATAATATATATATATATATATATATATATATATATATATATATATATATATATATATATATATATATATATATATATATATATATATATTTAAGCGGAGCATGGTAGCACCAACAGGAGTTGGTGCTACCATGCTCCGCTTAAATATATATATATATATATATATATATATATATATATATATATATATATATACTAGAAATATTATATTATATTATATATACTATATATATATTATGAAAATTATATTATATATACTATTTATCTATCGTATCGTTCGACATCGTAAATTTTTATCCATCCATTTCCGAGCAATTACTAGTTGACGCCATCAATTGGTCTAAGCAATTCACCACCATTTCCGAAAACGACATCAAAATCATCAAACATGCAAGAAAATCCCTCCTTTTTAACAACGGCAAAGCATGGACAAAACAAAACTCGCTCAACTTTTTTGACGTAACCATGGGCAGCTATGACGGCGCCGAAATATGTGAACTAGTTGGCCTATTTTTCCTCAGCACGCTCGAAAACCGATTTGGAAACCAAATTGGATTATACCGAGACGACGGCCTAGCAGCTATCACCACCACCTCCGGAAGATTAGCTGACAAGGCGCGCAAAGATCTGATCCAAATCTTCGCAAATTTCGGCCTAAAAATCACGGCCGATGCTAACCTGAAACGCGTGAATTTCCTTGACATAACGTTTGACCTAACTGACGGTACGTACAAACCATTCAGAAAACCTAACGACGAACCACTTTACGTTAACCGACTATCTAACCACCCCCCCCCCCCCCCCCCCACCCCCCCCCCCCTCCATACTACGCCAACTACCATTATCAATCAACAAACGCATCAACAAACTCTCATGCGACAAACGAACATTCGACGCTGCCGCACCGCTCTACAACGACGCCTTAAAACACAGCAATTTTGATACAAACCTCACATACGAACCACCCGCGCAGAACGGAAACGACTACCCTAACTATAATCAACAACGAAAACGGAACAGACAACGCAACGCTATTTGGTATAACCCACCTTTTAGTAAGAACGTTCAAACGAACATAGGGCGAGACTTTCTATCACTACTTGACAAACATTTCCCCCCTTCCAACAAACTATATAGCATATTCAACCGACATACTGTGCGAGTCAGTTACAGCTGCCTACCTAACATGAAATCTTTTATTTCCCAACATAACAACAAAATACTCAACCAACACACTAAACAACAAACGAACACTCAAAACACAAACGAATGCAACTGCAGACGACCAAAGGAATGCCCAATCGAGAATAAATGCCTGTCAGAAAGCGTGGTCTACCAAGCTGATGTTACCACAGTTGACAACAACAAGACGAAATCGTACGTAGGCGTAACGGGCGGTCAAGAACAGATACCGAAACAACACAAAGTCGTTTTCACACAGAAAATACGCCGATGAAACGGAACTGTCAAAGTACATTTGGAAATTGAGTGATTCTAAGCGCACGTTCAAGATAAATTGGTCGCTAAGAAAGAAAATTCCCGCCTACAAAATCGGATCACGAAGGTGTAACTTGTGCTTGGAAGAAAAACTAATCCTACTGAAGGACCGGAAACACGAACTACTGAACAGACGCTCTGAACTTTTTGGTAAATGCAGACACGTAACACGACACCTCGTTTCATCATGTAAATAGAGTTTAACTAGATCGAGTCTGTCAGTTGCCTGACGATCGCGTATAAGCGTGAAACTCGAGTAGCGACAGCTTTTTCACTTAATAAATATATATATATATATATATATATATATATATATATATATATATATATATATATATATATATATATATATATATATTTATATATATATATACGAACTTTTCGTGAGAAATCGATCCCTGCCACGTCGAGATTATCACCATCGCTTCGCTCGGTCGCTTCGCGACCTCGCTTGCGAGGGGATCACAAAAAGTGATGACAAACCAATCACTATACAGTGATTCAACAGTGAAACACAAAGACAATTTGCCCTGATCTATTTACTATTATATATATATATATATATATATAGCCGTACATAGTGGGTCCCAAGTCCACAGTTACCATAAAGCCATATGGTGATAGCCGGTAGGGCACATTTGTATACTTCCGTATATATATATATACGGTACCGTTTCGGCCTTTTGGGCCTCATCAGTGTAGTGCTGATGAGCAGGATGAAGATGACTGCTATTTACAGTCACCCTTGATGCACACAAAATGTGGGACATCAAAAACCATGCCAGAGCGCTCAAACTGCAAGCAGTGAGCGTGCGCACAATGCGTAAGCGACAATGGTTCATCCTGTAGAGCGCTCAATATCACCTAAAGGTCATAGAGCGATATCTAACTACATATATATATATATATATATATATATATATATATATATATATATATATATATATATATATATATATATATATATATATATATATATATATATATATATATATATATATATATATATATATATATATATATATATATATATATATATATATATATATATATATATATATATATATATATATATTATTAAACCAACTTTAGTAGGAGAAAAAAGACAAGCAGATGAAATAAAAAAAAATTTTATATCAAAGATTATATATTTATACAAATCCCAAACATTACACAGGCTCTTTAAGCTTTCTTTGAGCTCTTAACGACGGTGGTAGTTTACATGACGGTTTAGGATTTTTCCTTGAGGTTATTGTTACTTCGTTTTCATTTCCAAGGGTTATGATTGAAATAGCAAATGGCAGAGTTGTACCAAATGCGAAGAGACGAAAGTCTGATTGTTGAAGTAGAAAATAATCCAAAAACAACGACAAATGACCAGCGTCCTCATTCCCTTCTCTGGGATGTCCAACATGCTCAATAGGTCCATACAACTGCCTAACTTTCTTCGGATATTTACCCTTTGCATATTTCTTAATTTCCACTGAATCTGTGGCAAGGAACCAAATAATTTTTGTTGTATTATATATTTCTTGAATACGCTTCTCTATTATATCCGCACATGCAAAATAATCATCGGTATCTTCAATTTTGGAAATTCGTATATCCTGTTGATTATGTTTGAATGATACATCCCCTCGTCTTAGGTGTATCCCTAGAACAATATTTTCATGAAATCCCAAATATACTCTCGCCTCTTCAAGACGTTTTTCGAAGTATTGCGACTTTTTGAATAGAAAATAAAAACTACATCCCAAAAGCAAAAAATCGTTTGGCCATGATGGTAAGTCATACTTAGGATTCTCCTTTAAGATAGTGTAAAACTGATCGTGGTACTCATGGATACCTTCTACGGAGTAGTTTAAATAATTTTCAAAATCTGTGTCTTTGAATCCTGCACCGTATGATTCTTGACGAGGCTTTTTAAACCTCACTGTTAATCCTTTCATGTTTATCTTGTAGTTCCATTTGATAAAATTAGGCTCGAGATACTTTTCTAGAGGGCTAGGTTTAATACAATCTATTATAAACGCTCTTTTGGCTATCATTGCCAAATGAAACGAGCTTAGTAAAGCTCGCACACGGTTTCCCCAACCGGCACCAGAGCATCTAAAAACGAAATATTTATTTGATTTTTCCAATGCTTTGCTATGAAGTTTACTATAATTATTTTGCCAGTTTCCATGACATATCTTCGTGTATTGCACATCAAAATTCGGAGCCTCTTTAGGTCGTCTTGTGGTCAATCTGGAACCAGTGTTGTTTTTGCTTGTAAAAATATTAGGATAGGCTTCAAAAATATTACGTCCTTTCAAAGATAAATATTTCCCTAGGGAGTAAAATACATATTTAATATTAATTCCGTGAATGTTTGCATGCATTTATTCTTTTAAGGATTTAAAGCCTTAGTTCAATGCACGAGCGACATAAGTACAAGATCAATACGAAAACAAATCATGACTTCTACTCTGGAATTTGCGAAGACAAAACGTAACAACGATAATTTGTCTTTGTTTCGTCTTTTGTTCTGCTCTTGGCTTATGCAGAGAGTAATGGCATATGTGATATTGTTTTGGTTTTACAGGTAGATGTGTTGTTTTTATGTATAAATTGAAGTTCCAAACATTTGGTATTATTCAAAAGATTTCTTCATGTGATATTGCATACCATTTGTCAATTAATTATAGATATTTTAATGGAATTATAATGCATGTGTAAAACAAAGTGCCAAGTGAATTAGCTCAGACGATATATGGTGCACTGTTTAGTTCATATCCTCAGAAAATGTCCCAGACAGGGCTCAAACCTATAAACTTCTGATTGCCCGTGACATGCTCTAATATCAAGATTCTTATGGAGAGTAAAGGTTAAAATGATGTATTATAATCATTCACTATACTCTTGTACCAGTAATGCTGGCGAATCTTTCTGGGATTAATTTTCTGATGATTTGAGCTTGATGATCATCCATATATCATAATAATTATCACTACTGTATATATTTTGCATAACAAGATAGATTAATACATTTTCCGGAAGATCCTTGACTAAATTGTACAAATATAATTACGAATTAATATATAGTTAACTAAATAGTAATCTTGAAACAAAAATTAAGAAATCATCAATATATCAAAGATTATATAATTAAGATTAAATAAGTTTTTTAAAATGTTAATGTTTGTGTTTCTTGTATATATTCGCAGGGAGCATATTACAATCTTTTACTGCCTGAAATGATACACGTTGTTTACCCCATGAAGATCTATAGAAAGGCTTACAAATATCATTCTTAAATGTTTAAAGAAATATATCTCAGAAAAGAATGGAGTGAATCAAAAATCATGAAAGAAGTTATAAACTATTTCGGCGTCCTCTGTAGAAATGTAAAAACTGTGCAGGGTTATTTACATTTTAAGATGGTATATTCAAGGCATGGCTAGTGAGCGGTCTTAATTTCTTAAATCTTATTTTCTCATGCAAATTGATTGATTCCCGAGTGGTCTTTATAAAAAGGTAACGACCGGTCATTACAAAATAACTCAAAATTTAAAAAAATTGAGGAAATGTGAGAAATTTAAGGTAACCAATCAAATTCAAAGTAACAAATCAAATGCACGGGACATAAACAAACTAATAATTAATGAGATGCGAAAATTTAAATGATTTGATATTTTTACAGTCGATCAGCAAACAGACTGAGAAGGGGAGAGGGAGAACTAGTCAAGGGTGTAATGACAGGTCCAATACGTGTTTCGTTACTAAAAATTTCGGAAGTTCACCACCTTTTCACTTTGATATATATATATATATACCGGGTGACCCAAAAAAAAGTATCGCTGTTTGATTTAATATAACGTAAAAACTGCACCAGCTATATATGGCATTCAAATAAGTTTTATAGTACTAAAAAAAGGTTAACTTAAATTTGGGTGTACGGCACTTGATCTTTCATTCAAAATTGGGCGAGATATAAATGTTTGAAGATGCAGTTAGTTTTAAAAATTAGCGAAAAATCGACTAAAACGGCCTATCAAATGTATTTGAAGACATTTGCTATTTTTTCGCGAGTATTACAAATTTTAAAGAGGTTAGCTTTAATTTCGTATTCGTTTATGGTTGGTGCATTAAATATTTTTTAGTCTTTGGGCCCCTTGGGAAATGAAACAAGCCAACATTTATGGCAACAAATGAGTTCAAAGGCTAAGCATATTTGACGTCCCTTATGGGATCTCTTACGTGCAAGCGAAGGATAGCGTTCTTTCATAGCGATATGGTATGGTTAGCAGGGCAATGCGCTGTATAGGTGTTCAAGGACAAACTTTTCCAGATGAATAAATCAGTCAATGTTTAAATAAATATGTTTTTCGTTACGTGCGTTGTGATGACAAGAACAAAATAAAATAAAATGTTTTTTGATAGGCCGATTTGTGCTAATTTTAGGCATTTTCAAAACTGCTGCTTTGAAATGAAACTTTAATATCTCATTCAATATTGCACAAATATCTTCACATCATATATCAAAATTTAATTTAGGCCTTTCTGAATGAAATGAAATCTATTTAAATGCAACTGCTTGTCAAGTGTTAAAGGTATAAGAGATCAAACAGCGATACTTTTTTTTGGGTCACCCGGTATATATATATATATATATATATATATATATATATATATATATATATATATATATATATATATATATATATATATATATATATATATATATATATATATATACTAAAGACAATTTGAAACAAAATAGTCACGAAGTTGGCGTAAGGCAAAAGAGCGCTCAATACCATAGTAGGTAGAGCGTAATTATATATATATATATATATATATATATATATATATATATAGCAAAGTGAAAAGGTGGTAAACTGCCAAGAATTTAGTGACGAGATACTGACGTTTCGAGCGGAGCCCTTCATCAGAGTAAGACGAGATGAAATGAAATAAATAGGGCTTATATATATGCCAAAAGGGTGTCACAAGTAGAAAGTAGCCAATCAAATGCACGGGAAACGTTAGATCATTTGCTATTTTTAACAGTCGATCAGCAAGCAGACTGAGGGGGCGGGAGAAATGACAGGTCCAATATTCAAGGGGATTAGGCGATAATATTAGCATAAGAAACAAATATATATATATATATATATATATATATATATATAAGAGTAGTAAAAAAGTAGAGTGCTGCGTAGACAGTGTTTTGAATATATAGCAAAGTGACGATGAAGGGCTCCGCTCGAAACGTCAGTATCTCGTCACTAAATTCTTGGCAGTTTACCACCTTTTCACTTTGCTATATATATATATATATATATATATATATATATATATATATATATATATATATATATATATATATATTATATATATATATATACATGCATGTATATAACAGCCTATCTACTTTTTCATTAATATATCTTGATCAGGAATAAGCGAAGTTAAATACTAGGATCATCATATTACCTCGTGTTAGCTCAATCGATAACATTGCCATTGAAAATATAATGATAATAGAGAGAACAGCCATCACGAAGTAAGCTTTGGCTCTTGTTGAACAAGACATTGCTGAACTAGCTTTACTCATCGTCAAGATACTATATTGAAAAAATATTACGAATTAAAATTAATGTGGAGTTACTTTCCAACAACCCTATGGTAATTCAACAAAATGAACTAGAAATACGTATACGCAGTAACCTCTCGCCGATTTTCTTCGTTATGTTTAGTTTTGTTTTCATGTTAATTTCAGATATACATTAATTAAACTTGCATTATTTTTAAATCACGCCATTTGTTTATTAAAAACTTATTTCTTATAATTATTATTTGTTTTCTTTGGCTTTTTGTTCGATATATTTGACGAAGAAATGACGAAATTCTTACTAGTACAACTAACTGATTTTCATAATTCGTATATCATAATAACTGATTTTCACATTCCGATGACGACAAATTTTTAATTAATAACTCTAAGAACTCATGCTATACATAACTATACTTGATTATACGTTTACTTGATTATATGTTTACTTGATCTAACTTGATGTTTTACTTGATCCTATACAGTAAAAACCCGCGTATAAGAACCTAGATTTTAAGAACTTGTTAGGCTAAGATTTTCCATTTAGACCCCCTTTACATAATAATCTGTTTTGAATGGCAACATTGGTTCTGCGCCTCTTTTCCTTCTCTAATTTATATATTATATATATATAATATATATATTATATATATATATATATATATATATATATATATATATATATATATATATATATATATATATATATATATATATATATATATATATATATATATATATATATATATATATATATATATATATATATCAAGATAACTTTTAAAAACTTTAATCTACGTTTCGGGGCTCTGCCCCTTTGTCAAGATACACGAGTTTACAGAGAGTTAGAGCTATGAAGTAAAGCCGTTCAGCCAATTTAAAACTCTTATGTAATTCATGGGTTCGAGTTCCACACTTGGCAATACTTTTGTTTCCCCCTTAAGCACCGAAAAAGCATTCGATAGACTCGTGACAACACTAATTACACACGTGACATATCAGCAAACGTATTTAATATTCAAAATGATCAAAATTTACAAAGCAACATGATATAATAATAGTTTACTGATTCATTTCACGCCAATATCTTAAATAACCTAGAATACACTTAATTTCAGTAGTCAATATCTTTTGACAATAATCCCATAATGCGTATAACATTGTTTCTGAAATTCTTTTCAAATGTCTTAAATGATCTAAAGTATATCCATGGTTGCGCAGTTTCAATACTCTTAGAGCGGGAACAGCTTCAATTAGCTAAGGAGACTTAGTCTACATGGACATGATCCTTCCACTCTGCTTGTTTTGAAAAACGAGGATTATTTCTTCGAAAAGTCGACATACTCTTCTAAAGCTTCTAGCAAACGTTCCAAACCAAACCAAACAATTATTCAAGGCAGCAAACTCCACAAGCGAAACACTGTAGGCAAAGTACTGGCTCTCACTCTGTTTGTCGCTTATATACTCGATGATTACCATACTAGTTACTTTCGTTCTTAACAGACAGAGCCCCTTGAATACTAATTAAGTAATTCCGTTCGCCACGCGTCCCTCACATGTCCTATAGTTCCGTCCCTCACACGGAATATTTAATAAAGTGGCATGCTTTGCGATCGTCACACTAACAATACTAATTACTTTTTGTACGCAACGCTCTTTGTTCTGCCTATTGTTCTATTAAAATACTAATCATTTGGTCCCTGGATGGGGGTGGGGGTTACCTACTGACATGGTGCTGCCCAAGTTTGGCGCCGATGGAAGCATTTGGAATGATTTTATGGCCATTGTCGTGGTGAATATGTATCGATCGGAGAGCGGCAGTTTCCTACCTTCCTCTATTATTAGTATACCGCAAACGGGTTCGAAGTATATTGCCAATTTTCACAAGGAAGAATATTACGACACAATAAACATGTAAGTGGAACAACAAGGTTTATAAATGTTTATTTTGTTGAGTATTCATAGGCTGGTATAATGTTTGATTATAAACGATGTGGCCATTATATTTGCATTAATGTCGCCATGTCGCACTGCAACTGTCCTAAATCTCACAAAACGTGCAATGAAAGACACAAACACCTTATGGTAGATATAAATACACATTATTTCATTTATATATTGTAACAATAAACTGCAAATAATAGATGAAAATATCCTCTAATTTTGACAAATCGAATAAATTCCAATATAAACAAACACAAATTGGCGCACGAGCTTGGGCCACTTGTGGAGTAACACACGTAAAAATCTTACAGGTTGTAACAAGGTTGTTGGTTCAAATGCCTGTAACAGCATAATGTCAACATGATAATCAGGACTGCTAAAATAACAGCACGGTTCAAGCATGTTTCAACATGTTGTGACATGTTGAATCGACAGTCGTTGTTCATGCATGTGAGAACATGTAAAAACCAGCTTGACAGAACAACCAAGTTCATGGCTGTTGTATATAACAATGCTGTTCAACCTTGTTATTTCATCATGCTCTGACAACATGTTGTATCATATATGAACAATGTTGTTCAACACTGTTCAAGCCTGTTCAATTGTTCAATCATCAGCCATGAACAATACTGATTCAACATCCATGAACAGGCCTATTTACAACCCTGTTCAAGCTGGCCAGCTCAACCCTGTTCAAGCCTGCCAATATCAACCAATGTGTTTTAGGCTATACACAGGTAGAAACATACTGTGCGTTTTTACGTGTGTATTACGTTGTGCCATACAACTGACTATCCATCATACAGTACAATTCCATTGTTTAATTTCAGTCATATTTGCTGTACATATTGCCAATATCACAATGTAACTTATTCTATTCAAATATTTACTATATATGTCACCAATTATATTCAATGCAGTCGAGTTTCCATGTAAACATTAGAGTTATTACTATGTAACGTACAGTAATTTATGTGATTTATGCTCATTTATGCAAACCATTTTAGTCTTATATATGTGTGTAACAACATTTTGAAAAGCTAACTGATACTAATTCATTATGAGTATAGTTTTACTAACCTTTACATGATATTATGCCTTTGAGAAGCTATAGTCGGTCAATATGGAATAGTGTACATTTCCGCTATTTTAGGGTCGTGTACTAAAACGGCTCTAACCTTTTTTCCATTTGTTCAATGTCAGTCATATTTGCTGTACATATTGCAAATATCACAATGTAACTTATTCCATCAAATATTTACTATGGCTACAATTATTTTCAATGCAGTCGAGTTTCCATGTAAACATTAGAGTTATTACTATGTAACGTACAGTAATTTATGTGATTTATGCTGATTTATGCAAACCATTTCAGTCTTATATATGTGTGTAACAACATTTTGAAAAGCTAACTGATACTAATTCATTATGAGTATAGTTTTACTAACCTTTACATGATATTATGCCTTTGAGAAGCTATAGTCGGTCGATATGAAATATTGTCCATTTCCGCTATTTTAGGGTCGTGTACTAAAACGGCTCTAAACTTTTTTCCATTTGTTCAATGTCAGTTATATTTGCTGTACATATTGCCAATATCACAATAACTTATTCTGTTCAACTATTTACTATGTAACCAATTATATTCAATGCAGTCGAGTTTCCATGTAAACCATAGAGTTATTACTATGAAACATACAGTAATTTATGTGATTTATGCTGATTTATGCAGACCATTTCAGTCTTATATATGTGCGTAACAACATTTTTGAAAAGCTAACTGACACTAATTCATTATGAGTGTAGTTTAACTAACTTTTACATGATATTATGCCTTTGAGATGCTCCAGTCGGTCAATATGGAATATTGTCATTTTCCGCCATTTTAGGGTCGTGTACTAAAACGGCTCTAACTTTTTTTCAGTTTGTTTAATTTCAGTCATATTTGTTGTACATATTGCCAATATCACAATATAAGTTTTTGGTTATAGATGTTTGGATATTATTACCCAGTAAACAGGCTCGACAAGTTTTTTTCCTACAAAATTTAGTGTCATTACATCATTAACATGTTAATTTATGCTAATTTATGCCATATATATTTCATTTTGGGCGGACCAAATATCGAAATTCTGAAAGCCCATCACATATTCTTTCAGAAAAGGTATAGCTTTCTATATAGTTGTAAATAATTGCTGAGAAAATAAATGGACATTGACACTTGTCAATTTTCATTGATTTTGCCCCAGTCGAGAATGAGTTTGTAAACTGATAGTCAAAATGTCTTGCACAAGTTCCTGGGTCACTTTGAATAAGTCTGCATTTTTCTTGCCAAGTTAATTGTTCCATATAATCTTTATGATCAACAAGTTGCCCTAATATTTTAAGAAGGTGTAACCACTTTGTTTCAGCTGAAGAAAAGCTACAGAAAAAAGTTGCATGACCCAATTGTCTTATCATTGCAAAAATATATTTTTTGGCTTTTTCAAAATATGGTGGTGATCCTCTTAGTGATTTTAGGAATTTAAAGCCTTGATCGAAGTGAACAATTCTCTCTAAACTACCACCTTGCTTCAATTGTTCAGCTGTTAAACCAATATTAGTTCTCTTATTCTTTCTCAATGCAATTTGAGATTTGCCCAAAAGTATTTTTATCTGTAGATTTTTAGTCTTGAAGAATATATTTTCAACACACATTGCTATTCTTCTATCTGATCTTCTTAATTCTGATTTACAAATATCACTATAAAAAAACTTTGACTGATCTTTCTTTATCTTCAGGCCTTTTTTGACCAAGAAATATTCCCGGATAAGCTAGTCCTTCAGAATATTTATCTCTAAATATACTAAGTAGTCTGTTACCTTCACCTGGTGCAACATTGTGAATTGTTTCTCTTTCATGATCTTCAAGAAAACCTGTGGCAGTCAGGTTCACAGCAAAAGGTGACATTTTATTCTTTTTTAAATATTTTTTAAATGTTCGACAAACCCATTCAATATTGTCAACACACAATTTATTCAATAAGTATTGCACAATACTGGGGTTTGACAGTCTCAACTTCTCTTCAAAATTAACACTGTGTCTGTACCATAACTGGTCACAACATGTACAAATGTATAATGGGCCCTGTGATACAGCTTTATGAAACTTGTGGACAATATCTGAAATCACACCAGCTTCATTTGTATTGTTCTTAATTTGTTTATCATAATTGCAATGTTTTAGAAGTCGCATTTTTTTTGTGATCATCAAACTCATTTGCTCTCACATTTCTATTATACATTTGCTTTCCTAAAAGACGCTTTTCATTGTGCTCAGCAGTTTCATTATAATTTGTTTTCTTATCGTACACTTGCTGCACTAGAAGACGCTTTTCCTTGTGATTGGCAGTTTCATTCACTTTCATTTTATTATAACACATTTTCTTCACTAAAAGACACTTTTCCTTGTGCTCAGCAGTTTCATTCACTTTCAATTTTTCATCATACACTTGCTGTGCTGCAAGTCTATTTATTCGGCATTCTGTAGATTCGTTTTTCCTCACATGTCGACGCTTGGAAAGTCTTTTCTCTCGACTTGATTCAGTTTCACTTGTTTTCCTTTTTAAATAGTTTATAATTATGTGCTTTTAGTTTCTTTTGGATTTTTTTTCATCTTATTTTATTTTATTAGATTTGTCACTCTTTTTAGGTGAACGGAATATCCCCAACAGGCTAGAATCCAAATTACAGGGGTTCCGAGGGCCTACGGTTTAAGGTCGTTATCCGAGAAGACCCGAAAGTCTTACCATTTGCTGATATTTTTGCAAAGGCAGCACTTTCTCCTCAATTATTTTTAAGACCCTGAGTGGAGGTCCAATCCAGGATTTGAACCTGTGTCTCCCAGCTCATAGACATGTGTGGTAACAACCTTACAACCTCACAACCTTACCTAGCTAAAGTCTTCATTTGCTCTTTTTTCTATCATTCTCATTTTGACCTCTTTCCCTTTTCATGCTTATTACCCGTTCTTCATCTACAACCTTTCTCTTTGGGCTGTTTTTATTTTGACTATTTTGATTATCTGCATGGAGGTCTCTGCTGTTTTGTCTAGGAATACATGCCTCAACATTTTGATTTATACAGGATACATTAACTGAGACACCTTTTATCTCAAAAGGCATAAACCTTCCACAATATGTAGTCTTTTGAAAAAACGGCACTAGATTATCAACACCTTGAACAGGTAGTAATACAGCTGTACTAGAAAAATGTGGCATTCCATGCAAGTCTCTTGAATGAGAATCAAACACATTATAGCAATGTCCAATACTTTTAAACACTGAAACCGTACTGCAATCAATAGTTAACAAACAACATTCATAGTTTATTTCAACTCCATAAAATAACTACTCATCACAGGCATTTTTAAGAGAAACATAAGGTTCATTATTATTTCTCATGAGCAATTCACCAGTCAATGATTCACTATAGGTTAAGGCATAGATTTTCTCATCTAGTGACACCATGTTAGGAACATCTGTCAACAACAAAAACTCTTTTTTCACAGAAACTTAAATACAATCATACAAACAATTTCCATTTCACAAAATACTGTTTAACACAGCCGAATCCCAGTTATAATATTTGTATTAATGTATTTAAAAATAATAGCACTCAATGACATTGCTACACACTGTTTAACCGCATTTTCACCAAATTTAGTCTGATTTCCTTGACTAAAATCAGCACCAACAGTGTTGTTTGAATTCACAATTTCGTATACACTGGGGCCTGGATTTTCTTCGACATCGTTCGAGAGTCTCAAAAGCAATGGTCGACATATACATTGTAGCACATCATTTCAAACGATAACACAATCACCAAAAACACGTATAAATGGAAAAACATCAACATTTTATTCAAGTATCGCCCTAGTCTTAAAAAAGGACTTCGGTTATTTTTACTCGTTTTATTGTTGACACTGTGACACCCGATTCTTGCTGGATATTGTTCTAACGTATCTCCCATTTCAAATAGTTATTAATTGATAATTATAACTTACAACTGCTTTACAAAAATTATTTCGTAGATATGCTGTTGTTTATGCGCTCAGGGCCTCTGGCTTCGTGCAGTCTCACTTTCAGTTTGTTTTAATACGATGACGGTTGCTTCTTACAGTCGAGCGTTTACACTTGATTTGTTTCAATATTTAGCAGTCAACAACAGTTTCAATAATTTTAGTTTCAACAATAGTTTCAAATATAATGTAGTTTCACAATTAATGCAGTTTCCACAATATTTTCCATAATAGTTTCCACAATAGTTTCACAATAGTCTCACAATAGTTTCCACAATAGTTTCAATAATAGTTTCAACAAGAGCTCAATAATGGTTTCAATAAGAGTTTCAATCGACGGCGCAATATGTCAACGCCGAGATTTGCCCGCTGGTGGTATTGCCACGCAGCATATAGAACTGAAAAGAAAAGAATAATACCCCAATTTACAAAGTATATAATATTACAAGTAATACCATGATCGCCTCGGATTCCTTTGTTCTTCGAGGGGGTTTACACAAAACCACGCATTTCCCTCATTGTTCATGCAAGCGGGAGAAATCAGGGAAATTTAGTAAACAAAGTTACAAAGAGAAATGCATGATAATCTTGCATGAGCAATGAGTGAAATTCGTGGTTTAAACGTCCTCGGAGATCAAAATGTTCCTCGGCGATGATAATATTATAAAGTAATTCCTGACTTGAGGGAAATTAGCGATTAAACATTTAAATGTCTCTTTTGCCTGGGGAAGATTTGCAAAAGTCCCACAAATCTTCCCTCGGCTGCGGGTACATTTAGTCATGATATTACTTATCAACAACAATAGACTGCTTCGCAAATTTTCGAAATAAACTGCTTACCTTTCAAAGGAACTACAAAAACCTTGTAAAAAAGACAAGGTTTATCGTGAATTTCTGAAGAATACTTCGACCACGAGGAAGCGTCAGTTCGATATTATGTCCCCCGAGAAGAGCTCGAGCATTCCCGACTCTGTTCCCGACTATCCCGAACAGTCAGTATTTAGTACAACACGTCTATGGACGAACTGTTCTGAGTGCCTGAGTTGTGCAGTGTAAAAGCGCTACCCAAGAGATAAAGAGATCAAGATACATCATGACCATATGGATACCGCTGAACGCGGTACCCACAAAAATGAGACGCTTCTCTTGCCGTTTGCGGTTATCGTTACCACCTGAGATGGGAAGAATGGCACAGACTTTCATGTCTGAAACCATCTCAGGTGGTAACGATAACCGCAAACGGCTAGAGAAGCGTCTCATTTTTAAACTTGGCACCACACATGTAATCCTCTTGGTGTTCACGAACGTTTTTCTTTTATTTAATTTCCTGCAATTTTTTGTTATTTTAGTTGGCTTGGGAGCTTCAAGTTGTTGTTTCTTACTGCTTTACTATCGCCTAATCCCCTTGGACCTGTCATTTCTCCCTCCCACTCAATCTGTTTGCTGATCAACTGTAAAAATAGCAAAGGTTTAACTTTCGCATCTCATTAATTATTAGTTTGTTTATCTCCCGTGCATTTGATTGGCTACTTTCTACTTGTGACACCCTTTTGGCATATATATATAAGCCCTATTTATTTTATTTCATCTCGTCTTACTCTGATGAAGGGCTCCGCTCGAAACGTCAGTATCTCGTCACTAAATTATTGGCAGTTTAGCACCTATTCACTTTGCTATATGACGTGTATATTATATATATATATATATATATATATATATATATATATATATATATATATATATATATATATATATATATATATATATATATATATATATATATATATATATATATATATATATATATATATATATATATATATATATATATATATATATATATATATACATATGACGTATATATATATATATATATATATATATATACTAGTTAAAAAACGTACATACATATATATATATATATATATATATATATATATATATATATATATATATATATATATATATATATATATATATATAACTACAGACGGTACCGTTTCGGCCTTTTGGGCCTCATCAGTGTAGTGCTGTTGAGCAGGATGAAGATAACTGCTATTTACAGTCACCCTTGATGCCACACCATATATATATATATATATATATATTATATATATATATATATATATATATAAATATATACATATATATATATATATATATATATATATATATATATATATATATATATATATATATATATATATATATATATATATATATATATATAATGAAAGGATTTGTGGTGAAGGAAAATTTCGAGTGTTGGAATACATACATTTTAAGACTAAACCGGGACCAGTTGCGAAAAATGCAACTTAGCGGCCTTCCGGTAGGAATTGAACCCGCGACCCTGCGATTGCTAGTGCAGTGCTCTGACCACTGAGCTACGTAAGCCGTTGCCGAGAGCCTAGTCACGAGTTCTATATATATGGTGGTAATGCCGGGATAAGATTTTTCGCAGGGTCGCGGGTTCAATTCCTACCGTAAGGCCGCTAAATTGCATTTTTCGCAACTGGTCCCGGTTTGGTCTTAAAATGTATGTATTCCAACACTCGAAATTTTCCTTCACCACAAATCCTTTCAACATGTGGATCGAGTGAAATGCCAAATATTACCTATAATATACCCAGAATCTTATCCCGGCATTACCACCATCTATATAGAACTCGTGACTAGGCTCTCGGCAACGGCTTCCGTAGCTCAGTGGTCAGAGCACTGCACTAGCAATCGCAGGGTCGCGGGTTCAATTCCTACCGGAAGGCCGCTAAGTTGCATTTTTCGCAACTGGTCCCGGTTTGGTCTTAAAATGTATGTATTCCAACACTCGAAATTTTCCTTCACCACAAATCCTTTCAACATGTAGTTTGATCGAGTGAAATGCCAAATATTACCTATAATATACCCACGAGAATCTTATCCCGGCATTACCACTATATATATATATAACTCGTGACTAGGCTCTCGGCAACGGCTTCCGTAGCTCAGTGGTCAGAGCACTGCACTAGCAATCGCAGGGTCGCGGGTTCAATTCCTACCGGAAGGCCGCTAAGTTGCATTTTTCGCAACTGGTCCCGGTTTGGTCTTAAAATGTATGTATTCCAACACTCGAAATTTTCCTTCACCACGAATCCTTTCAACATGTAGTTTGATCGAGTGAAATGCCAAATATTACCTATAATATACCCATGAGAATCTTATCCCGGCATTACCACTATATATATATAACTCGTGACTAGGCTCTCGGCAACGGCTTCCGTAGCTCAGTGGTCAGAGCACTGCACTAGCAATCGCAGGGTCGCGGGTTCAATTCCTACCGGAAGGCCGCTAAGTTGCATTTTTCGCAACTGGTCCCGGTTTGGTCTTAAAATGTATGTATTCCAACACTCGAAATTTTCCTTCACCACGAATCCTTTCAACATGTAGTTTGATCGAGTGAAATGCCAAATATTACCTATATATATATATATATATATATATATATATATATTGAAGTTGCATTTTTCGCAACTGGTCCCGGTTTGGTCTTAAAATGTATGTATTCCAACACTCGAACTACATGTTCATAAGCTGTGATTTATATGTTGTGATTATATACAACGAAATATTATACAACGAAATATATACATATGTTGTGATTTATACAACGAAACGTTAGATCTAATTAAAATTTTATTATGCCTTTTCAACCTCACGATCCGTACGAATCTACAACATTTTTAGGGCCTACCTTAGGCACAGTAAATATATATGACACATCTTATGAGTCGTCTTGTCAATTTTACGACTCGCTAAAAAACCTCACGAGTTGTATACGAATCTCTTACGAATCGACAACTTTTTAGGGCTACCTTATAGGCACGGTATATATATATATATATAAGACACACTTATATATATATAAGACACATTTTACGAGTCGTCATTTCCATTATACGACTCGTTAAACAACCTCACGATTTGTACACTCCTTTTTACGAATCATTAACGACTTTTACCACTCGTACGGATAGTAACAACATTTTACGAATCTACTACGACTCGTACACATGCGACAGTATTGGACGAACCATCACGGTAAATCGCGGAGAAATGCGGAGAGCGGTTCCCGGAATAAGACTGAGTTAAACACTGTCACTGACTCTACAGTCGTTTTAGAAATATTGAAGCGTTTTGGAGATCATAAAACAAGCTTTTGAATGTCAAATATGCCAGTCAATCGACCGTGGTTTCGTGCATTGTCTGCCGTCGCCTCCCCAAATTTCGAAATCGTAGACGGTCGGACACCTCTTTGATGATCGGTGGAATCTTGGGACTCTTTACGCACCCTATTTTTTTGATAATATTCTAAACCAAACCCTAAAACTAACCCTAACCTAACCTTAATCCTAACCCTATTAAAAAGAAAAAAGTAAAGTAAAAATTTAAAAAAATGGAAAAAATTGTATACTCACCCAACATTCTAACCCCGCTCTCACAACTAAAAATTAATAACACAGACCACTCGGCTATGCAAACGAACTTGACATTTTTTGGTTGATAATCAATATTTATGTAACCCATTGTAACCCATTCCACCGACCATCAAAGAGGTGTCCGACCGTCTACGGTTTCGCCAAATTTGCGTCGCCGCCCTATAGGTTGCTGTCGTAGATCTTAAGGTCCTTTAGGTAGTTGATCTGACAACTACTAAGTTATTAATTAATCGACATTAATTAACCTACACACCACGGCAAGTCGATGGATATTACAAATCTCGAGCGAGATTTGAATTCAGACATTTGGGATTACGGTCTGCTGCTGCTTGAGTCAGTACGCCAACAGCTGCAGGGAACAGTTTGCTAATTTTATTAATTTAAGTATTCACGAAATATTTATCCCTACCTTGAGACAATTGGAGTCACCTGTTATTTTCACCTGAATTCACCTTGAATTTTGCCTTGTAATAGAACTAAATTGCATTGAGTTGTTGATCAACAAAAATATACCATATCTTATATATATGCAGGCTAAAGCATATAAAGAAAGGAATTCCATATGGGCAGGCACAATTAGAGCCATTATAGACGAATTTGTAATTCAAATTAGGTGCTTGAAAGACGGTTGGATAAAAGGGATAAATCAAAAGGACCTCATGCAGGTCTTTATTTTCGTTAAGCCCGCCGCACACTAGATATATCAGCTTAGCAAAGTTTCACTCGTGACTGTTGGCGTAAGCAAGTTCCCCCAGTGTGTGGTGGCGTTTTGAGCGCTATTGTTCACGCGTGCCATCGGCGCCGTATATTCAACATGTTGAATAATGTTGTGCACGAGTGAACCTTTCCTGCAAGTGTGCGCGCGTGCAAAGCTATCAGCTTACAATAGGAGGCAAATACGCATGCGTGTTGGCTCATATTGTTAAATTAATTCGTGAAACATGGCCGTTACATCACCATGTAACTTATTCTATTCAACTATTTACTATGTCACCAATTATATTCAATGCAGTCGAGTTTCCATGTAAACATTAGAGTTATTACTATGTAACATACAGTAATTTATGTCATTTATGCTGATTTATGCAAACATTTCAGTCTTATATATGTGTGTAACAACATTTTTTTGAAAAGCTAACTGACACTAATTCATTATGAGTGTAGTTTTACTAACTTTTACATGATATTATGCCTTTGAGAAGCTCCAGTCGGTCAATATGGAATATTGTCATTTTCCGCCATTTTAGGGTCGTGTACTAAAACGGCTCTAACTTTTTTTCCGTTTGTTTAATTTCAGTCATATTTGTTGTACATATTGCCAATATCACAATATAAGTTTTTGGTTATAGATGTTTGGATAGTATTACCCAGTATACAGGCTAGACCAGTGTTTTTCTACAAAATTTAGTGTCATTACATCATTAACATGTTAATCTATGCTAATTTATGCTATATATATTTCATTTTGGGCGGACCAAATATCGAAATTCTGAAAGCCCATCACATATCCTTTCAGAAAAGGTATAGGTTTCTATATAGTCCTAAATAATTGCTGAGAAAATAAATGGATATTGACACTGGTCAATTTTCATTGATTTTGCCCAAGTCGAGAATGAGTTTGTAAACTGATAGTCAAAATGTCTTGCACAAGTTACTGGGTCACTTTGAATAAGTCTGCATTTTTCTTGCCAATTTAATTGTTCCAGTTCATCATCAGTATAATAGTTGCCCTAATATTTTAAGGAGATGTAACCACTTTGTTTCAGTTGAAGAAAAGCTACAGAAAAAAGTGGCAGGACCCAATTGTCTTATCATTGCAAAAATATATTTTTTAGCTTTTTCAAAATATGGTGGTGATCCTCTTAGTGCTTTTAGGAATTTAAAGCCTTGATCGAAGTGAACAATTCTCTCTAAACTACAACCTTGCTTCAATTGTCCAGCTGTTAAACCAATATTAGTTCTCTTATTCTTTCTCAATGCAATTTGAGATTTGCCGAAAAGTATTTTCATCTGTAGCTTTTTAGTCTTGAAGAATATATTTTCAACACACATTGCTATTCTTCTATCTGATCATCTTAATTCTGATTTACAAATATCACTATAAAAAACTTTGACTGATCTTTCTTTATCTTCAGGCCTTTTTGACCAAGAAATATTCCCGGGTAAGCTAGTCCTACAGAATATTTATCTCTAAATATACTAAGTGGTCTGTTACCTTCACCTGGTGCAACATTGTGAATTGTTTCTCTTTCATGATCTTCAAGAAAACCTGTGGCAGTCAGGTTCACAGCAAAAGATGGCATTTCATTCTTTTTTAAATATTTTTTAAATGTTCGACAAACCCATTCAATATTGTCAACACACAATTTATTCAATAAGTATTGCACAATACTGGGGTTTGACAGTCTCAACTTCTCTTCAAAATTAACACTGTGTCTGTACCATAACTGGTCACAACATGTACAAATGTATAATGGGCCCTGTGATACAGCTTTATGAAACTTGTGGACAATATCTGAAATCACACCAGCTTCATTTGTATTGTTCTTAATTTGTTTATCATAATTGCAATGTTTTAGAAGTCGCATTTTTTTTGTGATCATCAAACTCATTTGCTCTCACATTTCTATTATACATTTGCTTTCCTAAAAGACGCTTTTCATTGTGCTCAGCAGTTTCATTATAATTTGTTTTCTTATCGTACACTTGCTGCACTAGAAGACGCTTTTCCTTGTGATTGGCAGTTTCATTCACTTTCATTTTATTATAACACATTTTCTTCACTAAAAGACACTTTTCCTTGTGCTCAGCAGTTTCATTCACTTTCAATTTTTCATCATACACTTGCTGTGCTGCAAGTCTATTTATTCGGCATTCTGTAGATTCGTTTTTCCTCACATGTCGACGCTTGGAAAGTCTTTTCTCTCGACTTGATTCAGTTTCACTTGTTTTCCTTTTTAAATAGTTTATAATTATGTGCTTTTAGTTTCTTTTGGATTTTTTTTCATCTTATTTTATTTTATTAGATTTGTCACTCTTTTTAGGTGAACGGAATATCCCCAACAGGCTAGAATCCAAATTACAGGGGTTCCGAGGGCCTACGGTTTAAGGTCGTTATCCGAGAAGACCCGAAAGTCTTACCATTTGCTGATATTTTTGCAAAGGCAGCACTTTCTCCTCAATTATTTTTAAGACCCTGAGTGGAGGTCCAACCCAGGATTTGAACCTGTGTCTCCCAGCTCATAGACATGTGTGGTAACAACCTTACAACCTCACAACCTTACCTAGCTAAAGACTACATTTGCTCTTTTTTTCTATCATTCTCATTTTGACCTCTTTCCCTTTTCATGCTTATTACCCGTTCTTCATCTACAACCTTTCTCTTTGGGCTGTTTTTATTTTGACTATTTTGATTATCTGCATGGAGGTCTCTGCTGTTTTGTCTAGGAATACATGCCTCAACATTTTGATTTATACAGGATACATTAACTGAGACACCTTTTATCTCAAAAGGCATAAACCTTCCACAATATGTAGTCTTTTGAAAAAACGGCACTAGATTATCAACACCTTGAACAGGTAGTAATACAGCTGTACTAGAAAAATGTGGCATTCCATGCAAGTCTCTTGAATGAGAATCAAACACATTATAGCAATGTCCAATACTTTTAAACACTGAAACCGTACTGCAATCAATAGTTAACAAACAACATTCATAGTTTATTTCAACTCCATAAAATAACTACTCATCACAGGCATTTTTAAGAGAAACATAAGGTTCATTATTATTTCTCATGAGCAATTCACCAGTCAATGATTCACTATAGGTTAAGGCATAGATTTTCTCATCTAGTGACACCATGTTAGGAACATCTGTCAACAACAAAAACTCTTTTTTCACAGAAACTTAAATACAATCATACAAACAATTTCCATTTCACAAAATACTGTTTAACACATATATATATATATATATATATATATATATATATATATATATATATATATATATATACATATGACGTATATATATATATATATATATATATATATATATATATATATATATATATATATATATATATATATATATATATATATATATATATATATGAAAAATGCTAAAATTGCAGCCAGGATTTGTCATAATTTAAAATAGTTCAGATTAGTTTGTCACTGACTAGTTAAAAAACGTACATACATATATATATATATATATATATATATATATATATATATATATATATATATATATATATATATATATATATATATATATATATATATATATATATAACTACAGACGGTACCGTTTCGGCCTTTTGGGCCTCATCAGTGTAGTGCTGTTGAGCAGGATGAAGATAACTGCTATTTACAGTCACCCTTGATACCACACAAATATATATATATATATATATATATATATATATATATATATATATATATATATATATATATATATATATATATATATATATATATATATATATATATATATATATATATATATATATATATATATATATATATATATATATATATATATATAAATATAATGAAAGGATTTGTGGTGAAGGAAAATTTCGAGTGTTGGAATACATACATTTTAAGACCAAACCGGGACCAGTTGCGAAAAATGCAACTTAGCGGCCTTCCGGTAGGAATTGAACCCGCGACCCTGGGATTGCTTAGTGCAGTGCTCTGACCACTGAGCTACGGAAGCCGTTGCCGAGAGCCTAGTCACGAGTTCTATATATATGGTGGTAATGCCGGGATAAGATTTTTCGCAGGGTCGCGGGTTCAATTCCTACCGTAAGGCCGCTAAATTGCATTTTTCGCAACTGGTCCCGGTTTGGTCTTAAAATGTATGTATTCCAACACTCGAAATTTTCCTTCACCACAAATCCTTTCAACATGTGGATCGAGTGAAATGCCAAATATTACCTATAATATACCCAGAATCTTATCCTGGCATTACCACCATCTATATAGAACTCGTGACTAGGCTCTCGGCAACGGCTTCCGTAGCTCAGTGGTCAGAGCACTGCACTAGCAATCGCAGGGTCGCGGGTTCAATTCCTACCGGAAGGCCGCTAAGTTGCATTTTTCGCAACTGGTCCCGGTTTGGTCTTAAAATGTATGTATTCCAACACTCGAAATTTTCCTTCACCACAAATCCTTTCAACATGTAGTTTGATCGAGTGAAATGCCAAATATTACCTATAATATACCCATGAGAATCTTATCCCGGCATTACCACTATATATATAACTCGTGACTAGGCTCTCGGCAACGGCTTCCGTAGCTCAGTGGTCAGAGCACTGCACTAGCAATCGCAGGGTCGCGGGTTCAATTCCTACCGGAAGGCCACTAAGTTGCATTTTTCGCAACTGGTCCCGGTTTGGTCTTAAAATGTATGTATTCCAACACTCGAAATTTTCCTTCACCACGAATCCTTTCAACATGTTATGTAGTTTGATCGAGTGAAATGCCAAATATTACCTATATATATATTTATATATATATATATATATATATATATATATATATATATATATATTGAAGTTGCATTTTTCGCAACTGGTCCCGGTTTGGTCTTAAAATGTATGTATTCCAACACTCGAACTACATGTTCATAAGCTGTGATTTATATGTTGTGATTATATACAACGATTTATTATACAACGAAATATATACATATGTTGTGATTTATACAACGAAACGTTAGATCTAATTAAAATTTTATTATGCCTTTTCAACCTCACGATCCGTACGAATCTACAACATTTTTAGGGCCTACCTTAGGCACAGTAAATATATATGACACATCTTATGAGTCGTCTTGTCAATTTTACGACTCGCTAAAAAACCTCACGAGTTGTATACGAATTTCGTACGAATCGACAACTTTTTAGGGCTACCTTATAGGCACGGTATATATATATATATATATAGAAGACACACTTATATATATATAAGACACATTTTACGAGTCGTCATTTCCATTATACGACTCGTTAAACAACCTCACGATTTGTACACTCCTTTTTACGAATCATTAACGACTTTTACCACTCGTACGGCTAGTAACAACATTTTACGAATCTACTACGACTCGTACACATGCGACAGTATTGGACGAACCATCACGGTAAATCGCGGAGAAATGCGGAGAGCGGTTCCCGGAATAAGACTGAGTTAAACACTGTCACTGACTCTACAGTCGTTTTAGAAATATTGAAGCGTTTTGGAGATCATAAAACAAGCTTTTGAATGTCAAATATGCCAGTCAATCGACCGTGGTTTCGTGCATTGTCTGCCGTCGCCTCCCCAAATTTCGAAATCGTAGACGGTCGGACACCTCTTTGATGATCGATGGAATCTTGGGACTCTTTACGCACCCTATTTTTTTGATAATATTCTAAACCAAACCCTAAAACTAACCCTAACCTAACCTTAATCCTAACCCTATTAAAAAGAAAAAAGTAAAGTAAAAATTTAAAAAAATGGAAAAATTGTATACTCACCCAACATTCTAACCCCGCTCTCACAACTAAAAATTAATAACACAGACCACTCGGCTATGCAAACGAACTTGACATTTTTTGGTTGATAATCAATATTTATGTAACCCATTGTAACCCATTCCACCGACCATCAAAGAGGTGTCCGACCGTCTACGGTTTCGCCAAATTTGCGTCGCCGCCCTATAGGTTGCTGTCGTAGATCTTAAGGTCCTTTAGGTAGTTGATCTGACAACTACTAAGTTATTAATTAATCGACATTAATTAACCTACACACCACGGCAAGTCGATGGATATTACAAATCTCGAGCGAGATTTGAATTCAGACATTTGGGATTACGGTCTGCTGCTGCTTGAGTCAGTACGCCAACAGCTGCAGGGAACAGTTTGCTAATTTTATTAATTTAAGTATTCACGAAATATTTATCCCTACCTTGAGACAATTGGAGTCACCTGTTATTTTCACCTGAATTCACCTTGAATTTTGCCTTGTAATAGAACTAAATTGCATTGAGTTGTTGATCAACAAAAATATACCATATCTTATATATATGCAGGCTAAAGCATATAAAGAAAGGAATTCCATATGGGCAGGCACAATTAGAGCCATTATAGACGAATTTGTAATTCAAATTAGGTGCTTGAAAGACGGTTGGATAAAAGGGATAAATCAAAAGGACCTCATGCAGGTCTTTATTTTCGTTAAGCCCGCCGCACACTAGATATATCAGCTTAGCAAAGTTTCACTCGTGACTGTTGGCGTAAGCAAGTTCCCCCAGTGTGTGGTGGCGTTTTGAGCGCTATTGTTCACGCGTGCCATCGGCGCCGTATATTCAACATGTTGAATAATGTTGTGCACGAGTGAACCTTTCCTGCAAGTGTGCGCGCGTGCAAAGCTATCAGCTTACAATAGGAGGCAAATACGCATGCGTGTTGGCTCATATTGTTAAATTAATTCGTGAAACATGGCCGTTACATCACCATGTAACTTATTCTATTCAACTATTTACTATGTCACCAATTATATTCAATGCAGTCGAGTTTCCATGTAAACATTAGAGTTATTACTATGTAACATACAGTAATTTATGTCATTTATGCTGATTTATGCAAACATTTCAGTCTTATATATGTGTGTAACAACATTTTTTTGAAAAGCTAACTGACACTAATTCATTATGAGTGTAGTTTTTACTAACTTTTACATGATATTATGCCTTTGAGAAGCTCCAGTCGGTCAATATGGAATATTGTCATTTTCCGCCATTTTAGGGTCGTGTACTAAAACGGCTCTAACTTTTTTTCCGTTTGTTTAATTTCAGTCATATTTGTTGTACATATTGCCAATATCACAATATAAGTTTTTGGTTATAGATGTTTGGATAGTATTACCCAGTATACAGGCTTAGACCAGTGTTTTTCTACAAAATTTAGTGTCATTACATCATTAACATGTTAATCTATGCTAATTTATGCTATATATATTTCATTTTGGGCGGACCAAATATCGAAATTCTGAAAGCCCATCACATATCCTTTCAGAAAAGGTATAGGTTTCTATATAGTCCTAAATAATTGCTGAGAAAATAAATGGATATTGACACTGGTCAATTTTCATTGATTTTGCCCAAGTCGAGAATGAGTTTGTAAACTGATAGTCAAAATGTCTTGCACAAGTTACTGGGTCACTTTGAATAAGTCTGCATTTTTCTTGCCAATTTAATTGTTCCAGTTCATCATCAGTATAATAGTTGCCCTAATATTTTAAGGAGATGTAACCACTTTGTTTCAGTTGAAGAAAAGCTACAGAAAAAAGTGGCAGGACCCCAATTGTCTTATCATTGCAAAAATATATTTTTAGCTTTTTCAAAATATGGTGGTGATCCTCTTAGTGCTTTTAGGAATTTAAAGCCTTGATCGAAGTGAACAATTCTCTCTAAACTACAACCTTGCTTCAATTGTCCAGCTGTTAAACCAATATTAGTTCTCTTATTCTTTCTCAATGCAATTTGAGATTTGCCGAAAAGTATTTTCATCTGTAGCTTTTTAGTCTTGAAGAATATATTTTCAACACACATTGCTATTCTTCTATCTGATCATCTTAATTCTGATTTACAAATATCACTATAAAAAACTTTGACTGATCTTTCTTTATCTTCAGGCCTTTTTGACCAAGAAATATTCCCGGGTAAGCTAGTCCTACAGAATATTTATCTCTAAATATACTAAGTGGTCTGTTACCTTCACCTGGTGCAACATTGTGAATTGTTTCTCTTTCATGATCTTCAAGAAAACCTGTGGCAGTCAGGTTCACAGCAAAAGATGGCATTTCATTCTTTTTTAAATATTTTTTAAATGTTCGACAAACCCATTCAATATTGTCAACACACAATTTATTCAATAAGTATTGCACAATACTGGGGTTTGACAGTCTCAACTTCTCTTCAAAATTAACACTGTGTCTGTACCATAACTGGTCACAACATGTACAAATGTATAATGGGCCCTGTGATACAGCTTTATGAAACTTGTGGACAATATCTGAAATCACACCAGCTTCATTTGTATTGTTCTTAATTTGTTTATCATAATTGCAATGTTTTAGAAGTCGCATTTTTTTTGTGATCATCAAACTCATTTGCTCTCACATTTCTATTATACATTTGCTTTCCTAAAAGACGCTTTTCATTGTGCTCAGCAGTTTCATTATAATTTGTTTTCTTATCGTACACTTGCTGCACTAGAAGACGCTTTTCCTTGTGATTGGCAGTTTCATTCACTTTCATTTTATTATAACACATTTTCTTCACTAAAAGACACTTTTCCTTGTGCTCAGCAGTTTCATTCACTTTCAATTTTTCATCATACACTTGCTGTGCTGCAAGTCTATTTATTCGGCATTCTGTAGATTCGTTTTTCCTCACATGTCGACGCTTGGAAAGTCTTTTCTCTCGACTTGATTCAGTTTCACTTGTTTTCCTTTTTAAATAGTTTATAATTATGTGCTTTTAGTTTCTTTTGGATTTTTTTTCATCTTATTTTATTTTATTAGATTTGTCACTCTTTTTAGGTGAACGGAATATCCCCAACAGGCTAGAATCCAAATTACAGGGGTTCCGAGGGCCTACGGTTTAAGGTCGTTATCCGAGAAGACCCGAAAGTCTTACCATTTGCTGATATTTTTGCAAAGGCAGCACTTTCTCCTCAATTATTTTTAAGACCCTGAGTGGAGGTCCAACCCAGGATTTGAACCTGTGTCTCCCAGCTCATAGACATGTGTGGTAACAACCTTACAACCTCACAACCTTACCTAGCTAAAGACTACATTTGCTCTTTTTTTCTATCATTCTCATTTTGACCTCTTTCCCTTTTCATGCTTATTACCCGTTCTTCATCTACAACCTTTCTCTTTGGGCTGTTTTTATTTTGACTATTTTGATTATCTGCATGGAGGTCTCTGCTGTTTTGTCTAGGAATACATGCCTCAACATTTTGATTTATACAGGATACATTAACTGAGACACCTTTTATCTCAAAAGGCATAAACCTTCCACAATATGTAGTCTTTTGAAAAAACGGCACTAGATTATCAACACCTTGAACAGGTAGTAATACAGCTGTACTAGAAAAATGTGGCATTCCATGCAAGTCTCTTGAATGAGAATCAAACACATTATAGCAATGTCCAATACTTTTAAACACTGAAACCGTACTGCAATCAATAGTTAACAAACAACATTCATAGTTTATTTCAACTCCATAAAATAACTACTCATCACAGGCATTTTTAAGAGAAACATAAGGTTCATTATTATTTCTCATGAGCAATTCACCAGTCAATGATTCACTATAGGTTAAGGCATAGATTTTCTCATCTAGTGACACCATGTTAGGAACATCTGTCAACAACAAAAACTCTTTTTTCACAGAAACTTAAATACAATCATACAAACAATTTCCATTTCACAAAATACTGTTTAACACATATATATATATATATATATATATATATATATATATATAAATATATATATATATATATATATATATATACATATGACGTATATATATATATATATATATATATATATACATATATATATATATATATATATATATATAATATATATATATATATATATATATATATATATATGAAAAATGCTAAAATTGCAGCCAGGATTTGTCATAATTTAAAATAGTTCAGATTAGTTTGTCACTGACTAGTTAAAAAACGTACATACATATATATATATATATATATATATATATATATATATATATATATATATATATATATATATATATATATAATATATATATATATATATATATATATATATATATATATATATTTATATATATATATATATATAGTGGGTCCCAAGTCCACAGTTACCATAAAGCCATATGGTGATAGCCGGTAGGGCACATTGTATACTTTCGTATATATTACGCTCACCGCTCATGTGGTTTGAGCACTCTAATGGATTGGGCGGAGAGTCTCTCTCAATGAGACGTTTACTGTTAGCATTATGCATTGCTCACTGCTCGCAGTTTGAGCACTCTGGTGACTCCACAATGCAATCCAACAATGTGTAGCCGTACATAGTGGGTCCCAAGTCCACAGTTACCATAAAGCCATATGGTGATAGCCGGTAGGGCACATTGTATACTTTCGTATATATATATATATATATATATATATATATATATATATATATATATATATATATATATATATATATATATATATATATATATATATATATATATATATATAACTACAGACGGTACCGTTTCGGCCTTTTGGGCCTCATCAGTGTAGTGCTGTTGAGCAGGATGACGATAACTGCTATTTACAGTCACCCTTGATGCCACACAAATATATATTATATATATATATATATATATATATATATATATATATATATAATATATATATATATATATATATATATATATATATATATATATATATATATATATATATATATATATATATATATATATATATATATATATAAATATAATGAAAGGATTTGTGGTGAAGGAAAATTTCGAGTGTTGGAATACATACATTTTAAGACCAAACCGGGACCAGTTGCGAAAAATGCAACTTAGCGGCCTTCCGGTAGGAATTGAACCCGCGACCCTGCGATTGCTAGTGCAGTGCTCTGACCACTGAGCTACGGAAGCCGGTTGCCGGAGAGCCTAGTCACGAGTTCTATATATATGGTGGTAATGCCGGGATAAGATTTTTTCGCAGGGTCGCGGGTTCAATTCCTACCGTAAGGCCGCTAAATTGCATTTTTCGCAACTGGTCCCGGTTTGGTCTTAAAATGTATGTATTCCAACACTCGAAATTTTCCTTCACCACAAATCCTTTCAACATGTGGATCGAGTGAAATGCCAAATATTACCTATAATATACCCAGAATCTTATCCTGGCATTACCACCATCTATATAGAACTCGTGACTATAGGCTCTCGGCAACGGCTTCCGTAGCTCAGTGGTCAGAGCACTGCACTAGCAATCGCAGGGTCGCGGGTTCAATTCCTACCGGAAGGCCGCTAAGTTGCATTTTTTCGCAACTGGTCCCGGTTTGGTCTTAAAATGTATGTATTCCAACACTCGAAATTTTCCTTCACCACAAATCCTTTCAACATGTAGTTTGATCGAGTGAAATGCCAAATATTACCTATAATATACCCATGAGAATCTTATCCCGGCATTACCACTATATATATATAACTCGTGACTAGGCTCTCGGCAACGGCTTCCGTAGCTCAGTGGTCAGAGCACTGCACTAGCAATCGCAGGGTCGCGGGTTCAATTCCTACCGGAAGGCCACTAAGTTGCATTTTTCGCAACTGGTCCCGGTTTGGTCTTAAAATGTATGTATTCCAACACTCGAAATTTTCCTTCACCACGAATCCTTTCAACATGTTATGTAGTTTGATCGAGTGAAATGCCAAATATTACCTATATATATATATATATATATATATATATATATATATATATATATATTATATATATATATATATATATATATATATATATATATATATATATAATATATATTATATATATATATATATATATATATATATAATATATATATATTATATATATATATATTGAAGTTGCATTTTTCGCAACTGGTCCCGGTTTGGTCTTAAAATGTATGTATTCCAACACTCGAACTACATGTTCATAAGCTGTGATTTATATGTTGTGATTATATTCAACGAAATATTATACAACGAAATATATACATATGTTGTGATTTATACAACGAAACGTTAGATCTAATTAAAATTTTATTATGCCTTTTCAACCTCACGATCCGTACGAATCTACAACATTTTTAGGGCCTACCTTAGGCACAGTAAATATATATGACACATCTTATGAGTCGTCTTGTCAATTTTACGACTCGCCTAAAAAACCTCACGAGTTGTATACGAATCTCTTACGAATCGACAACTTTTTAGGGCTACCTTATAGGCACGGTATATATATATATATATATATATATAAGACACACTTATATATATATAAGACACATTTTACGAGTCGTCATTTCCATTATACGACTCGTTAAACAACCTCACGATTTGTATACACTCCTTTTTACGAATCATTAACGACTTTTACCACTCGTACGGCTAGTAACAACATTTTACGAATCTACTACGACTCGTACACATGCGACAGTATTGGACGAACCATCACGGTAAATCGCGGAGAAATGCGGAGAGCGGTTCCCGGAATAAGACTGAGTTAAACACTGTCACTGACTCTACAGTCGTTTTAGAAATATTGAAGCGTTTTGGAGATCATAAAACAAGCTTTTGAATGTCAAATATGCCAGTCAATCGACCGTGGTTTCGTGCATTGTCTGCCGTCGCCTCCCCAAATTTCGAAATCGTAGACGGTCGGACACCTCTTTGATGATCGGTGGAATCTTGGGACTCTTTACGCACCCTATTTTTTTGATAATATTCTAAACCAAACCCTAAAAACTAACCCTAACCTAACCTTAATCCTAACCCTATTAAAAAGAAAAAAGTAAAGTAAAAATTTAAAAAAATGGAAAAATTGTATACTCACCCAACATTCTAACCCAGCTCTCACAACTAAAAATTAATAACACAGACCACTCGGCTATGCAAACGAACTTGACATTTTTTGGTTGATAATCAATATTTATGTAACCCATTGTAACCCATTCCACCGACCATCAAAGAGGTGTCCGACCGTCTACGGTTTCGCCAAATTTGCGTCGCCGCCCTATAGGTTGCTGTCGTAGATCTTAAGGTCCTTTAGGTAGTTGATCTGACAACTACTAAGTTATTAATTAATCGACATTAATTAACCTACACACCACGGCAAGTCGATGGATATTACAAATCTCGAGCGAGATTTGAATTCAGACATTTGGGATTACGGTCTGCTGCTGCTTGAGTCAGTACGCCAACAGCTGCAGGGAACAGTTTGCTAATTTTATTAATTTAAGTATTCACGAAATATTTATCCCTACCTTGAGACAATTGGAGTCACCTGTTATTTTCACCTGAATTCACCTTGAATTTTGCCTTGTAATAGAACTAAATTGCATTGAGTTGTTGATCAACAAAAATATACCATATCTTATATATATGCAGGCTAAAGCATATAAAGAAAGGAATTCCATATGGGCAGGCACAATTAGAGCCATTATAGACGAATTTGTAATTCAAATTAGGTGCTTGAAAGACGGTTGGATAAAAGGGATAAATCAAAAGGACCTCATGCAGGTCTTTATTTTCGTTAAGCCCGCCGCACACTAGATATATCAGCTTAGCAAAGTTTCACTCGTGACTGTTGGCGTAAGCAAGTTCCCCCAGTGTGTGGTGGCGTTTTGAGCGCTATTGTTCACGCGTGCCATCGGCGCCGTATATTCAACATGTTGAATAATGTTGTGCACGAGTGAACCTTTCCTGCAAGTGTGCGCGTGTGCAAAGCTATCAGCTTACAATAGGAGGCAAATACGCATGCGTGTTGGCTCATATTGTTAAATTAATTCGTGAAACATGGCCGTTACATCACCATGTAACTTATTCTATTCAACTATTTACTATGTCACCAATTATATTCAATGCAGTCGAGTTTACATGTAAACATTAGAGTTATTACTATGTAACATACAGTAATTTATGTCATTTATGCTGATTTATGCAAACATTTCAGTCTTATATATGTGTGTAACAACATTTTTTTGAAAAGCTAACTGACACTAATTCATTATGAGTGTAGTTTTACTAACTTTTACATGATATTATGCCTTTGAGAAGCTCCAGTCGGTCAATATGGAATATTGTCATTTTCCGCCATTTTAGGGTCGTGTACTAAAACGGCTCTAACTTTTTTTCCGTTTGTTTAATTTCAGTCATATTTGTTGTACATATTGCCAATATCACAATATAAGTTTTTGGTTATAGATGTTTGGATAGTATTACCCAGTATACAGGCTAGACCAGTGTTTTTCTACAAAATTTAGTGTCATTACATCATTAACATGTTAATCTATGCTAATTTATGCTATATATATTTCATTTTGGGCGGACCAAATATCGAAATTCTGAAAGCCCATCACATATCCTTTCAGAAAAGGTATAGGTTTCTATATAGTCCTAAATAATTGCTGAGAAAATAAATGGATATTGACACTGGTCAATTTTCATTGATTTTGCCCAAGTCGAGAATGAGTTTGTAAACTGATAGTCAAAATGTCTTGCACAAGTTACTGGGTCACTTTGAATAAGTCTGCATTTTTCTTGCCAATTTAATTGTTCCAGTTCATCATCAGTATAATAGTTGCCCTAATATTTTAAGGAGATGTAACCACTTTGTTTCAGTTGAAGAAAAGCTACAGAAAAAAGTGGCAGGACCCAATTGTCTTATCATTGCAAAAATATATTTTTTAGCTTTTTCAAAATATGGTGGTGATCCTCTTAGTGCTTTTAGGAATTTAAAGCCTTGATCGAAGTGAACAATTCTCTCTAAACTACAACCTTGCTTCAATTGTCCAGCTGTTAAACCAATATTAGTTCTCTTATTCTTTCTCAATGCAATTTGAGATTTGCCGAAAAGTATTTTCATCTGTAGCTTTTTAGTCTTGAAGAATATATTTTCAACACACATTGCTATTCTTCTATCTGATCATCTTAATTCTGATTTACAAATATCACTATAAAAAACTTTGACTGATCTTTCTTTATCTTCAGGCCTTTTTGACCAAGAAATATTCCCGGGTAAGCTAGTCCTACAGAATATTTATCTCTAAATATACTAAGTGGTCTGTTACCTTCACCTGGTGCAACATTGTGAATTGTTTCTCTTTCATGATCTTCAAGAAAACCTGTGGCAGTCAGGTTCACAGCAAAAGATGGCATTTCATTCTTTTTTAAATATTTTTTAAATGTTCGACAAACCCATTCAATATTGTCAACACACAATTTATTCAATAAGTATTGCACAATACTGGGGTTTGACAGTCTCAACTTCTCTTCAAAATTAACACTGTGTCTGTACCATAACTGGTCACAACATGTACAAATGTATAATGGGCCCTGTGATACAGCTTTATGAAACTTGTGGACAATATCTGAAATCACACCAGCTTCATTTGTATTGTTCTTAATTTGTTTATCATAATTGCAATGTTTTAGAAGTCGCATTTTTTTTGTGATCATCAAACTCATTTGCTCTCACATTTCTATTATACATTTGCTTTCCTAAAAGACGCTTTTCATTGTGCTCAGCAGTTTCATTATAATTTGTTTTCTTATCGTACACTTGCTGCACTAGAAGACGCTTTCCTTGTGATTGGCAGTTTCATTCACTTTCATTTTATTATAACACATTTTCTTCACTAAAAGACACTTTTCCTTGTGCTCAGCAGTTTCATTCACTTTCAATTTTTCATCATACACTTGCTGTGCTGCAAGTCTATTTATTCGGCATTCTGTAGATTCGTTTTTCCTCACATGTCGACGCTTGGAAAGTCTTTTCTCTCGACTTGATTCAGTTTCACTTGTTTTCCTTTTTAAATAGTTTATAATTATGTGCTTTTAGTTTCTTTTGGATTTTTTTTCATCTTATTTTATTTTATTAGATTTGTCACTCTTTTTAGGTGAACGGAATATCCCCAACACTATATCGGGATTTTCCAATCTTCAATTTTTCAGCAAAATTTGGCAAAAAAAAAGTTAAAATAAACTGTTCAACTGTTACCAAAAGAAAAAGCTTTATTTTGCAGACAGTTTATAAGGAAATGAGGAAGTCAGCAAGGACGATATAATTTTAACGAAATGTGAAAATACAGAATATCTAAGCGCTCAGTTTGCACACTATTATGAAAAATCTAATATTACGTATAGTAAATTCGTGACCATGTTAAAAAGCTAAATATATATATAAATAAATAACGCAGAAAGGCTGAAATCACATTCAAAATATAGAGGTATCAGAACTTCTGAACCCTCTATAATAAGGCTAAAAACAGCAAAATATCTCTAAAAATTGCACTCGAAATATAGAGGTATCAAAACTTCTGAACCCTCTATAAGACTGAAATCAGCAAAATATCTCTAAAAATCGCACTCGAAGTATAGAGGTATCAAAACTTCTGAACCCTCTATAATAAGGCTAAAAACAGCAATATATCTCTAAAAATCGCACTAAAAATATAGAGGTATCAAAAATTCTGAACCCTCTATAAGACTGCAACCACCAAAATATCTCTAAGAATCACACTCAAAATATAGATGTATCAAAACTTCTGAACCCTCTATAAGACTGAAATCAGCAAATTTTCACTAAAAATCGCACACGAAATATAGAGGTAACAAAACTTCTGAACCTTCTATAAAATATTGAAATCAGCACAATTATCCCTAAAAATCTTACTCGAAATATAGAGGTATCAGAACTTCTGAACCCTCTATAAAGCTGAAATCAGCAAAATATCTTTAAGAATCACACTAAAAATATAGAGGTTTCAAAACTTCTGAACCCTCTATAAAGCTGAAATCAGCAAAATATCTCTAAGAATCACACTCAAAATATAGAGGTATCAAAACTTCTGAACCCTCTATAAGACTGAAATCAGCAACATATCTCTAAGAATCGCATTCGAAATATAGAGGTATCAAAACTTCTGAACCCTCTATAAGACTGAAATCAGCAAAATATCTCTAAGAATCACACTCAAAATATAGAGGTATCAAAACTTCTGAACCCTCTATGAGACTGAAATCAGCAAAATATCTCTAAGAATCGCATTCGAAATATAGAGGTATCAAAACTTCTGAACCCTCTATAAGACTGAAATCAGCAAAATATCTCTAAGAATCGCACTCGAAATATAGAGGTATCAAAATTTCTGAACCCTTTATATGATTGAAATCAGCAAAATATCTCTAAGAATCGCATTCGAAATATAGAGGTATCAAAACTTCTGAACCCTCTATAAGACTGAAATCAGCAAAATATCTCTAAGAATCGCATTCGAAATATAGAGGTATCAAAACTTCTGAACCCTCTATAAGACTGAAATCAGCAAAATATCTCTAAGAATCGCACTCGAAATATAGAGGTATCAAAACTTCTGAACCCTCTATAAAGCTGAAATCAGCAAAATATCTCTAAGAATCGCATTCGAAATATAGAGGTATCAAAACTTCTGAACCCTCTATAAAGCTGAAATCAGCAAAATATCTCTAAGAATCGCACTCGAAATATAGAGGTATCAAAACTTCTGAACCCTCTATAAGACTGAAATCAGCAAAATATCTCTAAGAATCGCATTCGAAATATAGAGGTATCAAAACTTCTGAACCCTCTATAAGACTGAAATCAGCAAAATATCTCTAAGAATCACACTCAAAATATAGAGGTATCAAAACTTCTGAACCCTCTACAAGACTGAAATCAGCAAAATATCTCTTAGAATCGCATTCAAAATATAGAGGTATCAAAACTTCTGAACCCTCTATGAGATTGAAATCAGCAAAATATCTCTAAGAATCGCATTCAAAATATAGAGGTATCAAAACTTCTGGCTGCCATTGCAAAGTTGAAGGCAATAATTGCAGTCAAGGGGCCACAATATACACTGCAGATTACCCAACGTACTGGTATATAAGTGTTAAAATTGTTGTATAGTACAAGTGTCAAATTATGGGAAAAGTGTTAATGTCGAATCAAGAAACTAAGGCCTATTTGACAAATAATGAAGCAATAAAGAGACCTGGTATATCCTGGCCATCAATGAAATCAATATCAATCAATATCAATTATATTTGATATCAATAAACCATTTTTGTGACCTTAGCGACATCGATTATCAATATCAATTGGTGAACTAATTTATTTGTTCGTTGCCAAACATCAAACTTTTCAAGAGTTTAACACTCAAACTCAGATCAATACAAATGATAGACCAAACCTTAGTGACTGTATTGTTTGTGCTTTCAATCGATACAATCGGCATTGACAGATTTATTGTAGACAGTATTAGCAGGACATACGTTGTAGTGGACAACAAATACTATAGTGGTAAAGTCAAAGATTCAATTGAAGATTTACTATAGTACGTCGAATCCTGATTGATGTTACTTGGTGTAACACGGCATGAATGCATCAGTTTTGGCATAATGGGTTGTCAGCAGGTCCGCAAGTTTCTGGTACACAAGACTTTGGTCAACAATATCAATAACAAATAGTTTGTCTTTGAACCAGCAGTTACATGTTGTTGTACATCCCACTAGAAATTAATTTAAAAGACATATGCAGACATTACATTTTAAGGGAATAGAATAGCTAGCATGCACGTTGCTTGGATGTTCCAAATCTGGACGATTGCCTGTCGGTTCTTTTCGACAACCAGCACAAGATCGGACATTATCCATTATTTTCTCTGATAGTATATAAAGGTCCAAGGAACGGTGATCAGCACCGTTTGGCGATGTTTACACTCTATTTTGTGTTCATCATGCTTTGTCAGCCCTCCAGTGTTCGGATGAGTAAATACTGAATTCAATAATGTCAGACCTTCTGCTGGTACATGTGGCTAAATGCAGGAATTGCTGCGACCTGTCATTGGAGTATAATTACTCAATATACGCTGTTTACATATTTATTTATATCTACATAGATCAACGAATACACGGAAACCTATCGCTTGTATTAATAAATAAAGAAAGAATGGTTATGTCTTGAACTCACATGTTATAAATATTTTCGCACGATTTATATTACATTGAAGAGAGATTGAAGGGAGATTGAAGGGAGATTGAAGGGAGATTGAATTCAACACACGATCGAGAATCAGAAATATATTCATACAGACGTATGAATTCAACACACGATCGAGAATCAGAAATATATTTTAATGCCCCAAACAGCAAGAATGTATGCTTAAAGCTTAAAACTATTCCGTACTTACGTGAGTGCTGAATAAACTTTTACTTTCAAAAAGCTTCGAAGAACCAATCAACAAATAAAACAATTGATGAACCGATTGATCCGCTGGCCTAGCAACCCACGCGGCCTGACAAAAATATTTTTGCTTGTTTTATTTGTGTTTGTTCTTCGAAGCTTTTTGAAAGTAAAAGTTTATTCAGCACTCATGTAAGTACGGAATACATTACACTCTTGTTGTTTGTGGCATTAAAATATATTTCTGATTCTCAATCGCGTGTTGAATTCATACGTCTTCGATCTCCCGGTAATATAAATCGTGCGAAAATATGGTAACCATGCAATCTTTATTTATTTATTTATTGATTCAAGCAATAGGTTTCCGTGTATTCGTTGGTCTATTTAGATCTAGATAAGTATGTAAACAGCGTAGACTATAGATAGAGTAATTCTGTTGTTACTATTTTTATCGTCCAATGACATGTCAGAGCAATTCCTGCATTTAGCCGCATGTCTGCTACATGTTGAAAAGATCCGACAGGCAAATTCCAAAATAAACTTCTACGTCATCAAACTGAACAAATATCTCGAACGACAGAGGGCTATTTACACAAATCGAGTCATGAGTATCAAGATTAGACGATTAGTGTGCTGCATACGGCAGCAATAAGCACCCCCCGCAAAGCACGCTGTGCAGCTGTGAATGTGACCTACAGTACGGTTCCGAACCTATAATGAATAATTTATTATAATTCAAAAGTAAATCCAGGCTCTCTTCGTTAATTCATAATTAAGTTTCGCGAGTTTGTTCGCAGTTTGAAACAATGACTCTCCACAGTCGCTCCAATGTCAAACCAACAATTTGATTAGGCGCGTGAATGGACCTTATATTTTGTCATGAAATGGCTTCCTGAATCCGGTAAGTGGCAGGGCCGATATAACTTCAATAGTTTGCATTGTTAATAAGCGATGACATGTGCATCCTGCGCGCAAACTATTATTTTATAAAATCAAATGAAATATGGAAAGAACAAAACGGAATAACATAGTTACCTTGCACTTGACTTCCGAACTTAAGGGTTCTTTTCGTGTTTTGGAGTGAAAGTCCACAATTCGGCTTAATTGTTGGCGTGTTGTCAGAAGCTGGCAAAGGAAATAAACGAAAACATTATTCCTATATTTAACGTGATTTGAAAACATTGTTAAAATATGTATTGAGACATGGTAAAATCTTACCACTTGATTCGTATGCAACACGAGGCATCTGAGTCGCTTGTAAACCCAAAAGTGCCGACTGAGGAATCTGTGACACTACTGGTTTCCAAAGATGTCGCGCTCACCGGGGATACCAGTTCAGATGAGCTGGTGAATCCGAAGGCTGAAGTTGATGAACAGCTATCTTCGTCTTTTTCTGGGGTTCTGAAGTAAGGCGAAAGCATCGCCATGCCGTTATCCAAGTCGGCTTTCGCATGATCGTAACGCACAGGTGACTGATTATAATGACGAGCACACGTTTGTGATCGGCTGGCCGTGCTATTTGACACAGAGAACTCACATGTCGTCGTCCGGTCAGTAATTCTCAACTCTCATTGGCTGGTTTGTAGGCCGGCGTTGCCACATATATGTGAGAGACAATTTACCGCGTGTAATCTTTTCTGCACATGAAACAATATTTGCAGGTGCAGTTTGAGTCTCGACTTGACATATACTAGTTGTATCTAGTATCTTGTTTCTAGCATTTTGTTCGCCAAAGCTCGTTGTGGTTGGATTTTGGAATACAGTATTCCAGACTGTCATCATGGTATCGACGAAATGGTCAATTATTGTTGTAGAAACTTCTGCCTACGTCCTTGTTGACGACAAGCCACTTTCTAGAAAGAAGCGCAAGTTTGGCCGGAAACTTCTGAACGCGAAGGCTTCCGATCACGATGGAAAAGCATGCATTAAGGTGAGCTTTTTATTAATGCATTTTCTGTGCATTGTTAAATATAATTTATACTCTCTACGTTTCACTGAATGCTTCAATTAGTTGAAAATATAAGTACTATACTACCGCAACAGTAAGAACCCCCTCACAAGAACCTACTTTTTAACCAATCAGCCTGAGATATAGTTCTTATATTCTTATATGTTCTTATATAAACAAATTCTTAATTTCAGCCTGCGGTTCTTAATAATGGTAGGTTCTTGTTAGCTGGTTTTTACTGTATTTCCCATAATGATATTCGTAATTGCTTGACGGGTTCAAACGTCGTATTCATTGCCCTGCCGCAAAGTTGTGAATTGAGCGGTTTGAACAACGAGTCGATAGAGCGTCTGTTTTATATTCAAATTGACATATATATCGCGAGGACCAAGGTTACGGTAGTTTAGTGCTGAAACATGAAATGTAAATATTGAACGTTACCGAGCGAAACCAAAAGCGCTTCGGACTTGCATGTGTGGGCCACATGTATGTGTTAAAACATCAACGCGTTCATAAATGTCGGTGTGGCATGCAGAAATTTGACGTTTGAAACGGGTTTTTATGCAGTGCAGTGTTGGCAACGAAATACTGACGTTAGCGAGCGGACCTCTTCATCAGTCAAAAAAACACATCACGCTTTGCTTTTATCAAGGGTTCTTCTCGAAACTTTAAAAATCCCGGTAATTCAACACTTTTTGTATATCTGTTTAGTCGTTGCCGTCGTCTGCCGCGCAAATACACTGTAGTGTAGCAAGAGTGACGTTTTACCTTAGCCTAACTCGCTCAGGGCATTTATACCAAGGTCTAAATACTATCCTTAACATTCGTTGTTTACCAAAACTGAACTTAACAGAATCTGGGGATGGTAAGTCGCCACTCAGTTTCCGTTGCGTCAGCCTCGCCAACAGCCTGCTTTCACCGCGTCTGTTCACTCTGTTTCATCCGCTTTGGAAGTTGAAACCGCTCTACTCTGTATGTGCGGGCAAAGCGGACTTATTAAAACAGCTAACATTTCTATGAAAACAGAAAATGTATGAAAAGTATATAGCGGCGTAATCAGTGTTTTGGAAATAGCAAAACGAAGATGTGGTGAGCTGCCGAGAATTTGCGTTACAAAAAATTCAGTGACGTTTCGAACGGAGGTTGGCCTGCTGACAAAATTATTTAGATACCGAACGCTTTCCTGCTTGCGAAGTTCATTTCGATGATCGTATATATTCATGTTTGTCATGTGTTTATAATGTATTCTTGATGTATTCAAATGTATATAATGTATTTATAACATGTTTGGCATGTTTTGCTGTCGCATGTTTCTTAAACTCATGATACTGTATATTATATTATACTCATCCCGTTTCAAACGTCGAACTTATCATGTGTCGAACCTACATACATGATAAATTCGACGTTTGAATAAGTCGCACTTTAAGCGATATATCCGACCAAAGCGGTCGAACTTAATAATATTGCGGTCCTCCATTGACAGGTTTCAAAACTCGAAATCCGTACTACGTTAAAAATTATTGTTTGATGAACTATATCATTGGCATTGCTATCCGACATGCTTCTCATGTATGTAACTGATTGCTCTTATGTGAACTATAAGATAACGTAAAAAAACCTCAAGTTAAGTCAATTTCCGTTTTATTCGGCACGTGGCGCTTTGGCCATGGTGAGCTAAGAGCATGCCTGGAGAGAGATAGTTAGTCTCTCGAGTTAGGATTCGAGTTATAGGTTCGAGTTAGGATTCGAGTTAAAATTAAATTCAACGCGCGTTTCAATTTCAATTACAAGAAGTAGGCAACCTTTAAGGTAATGTGAAATTTGTGAGCAAGACAGATATTATGACTTAGCTATTAATACAGTAATATACATAAATTGAGAAAAATAACCTAATAAGAAATTTACAAACTACAAACATGAGAATTATTGTCAATTTCTACAATTAATGTATATTAATAATATAATATTATAATATTATAATATAATATATCATTAATATTATATAATAATATTAATGGATGTTATTTCCCTAAACTTCGAAGGCAAAGAGTTCCAGTCCTTCGCACCAGCATACTTGAACATGGATTGCCCTATTGCACTATGAACCTTCGGGAGATCCAGCAACGTTTTATCTCGCAAATCCTTGTCGTGCATGTTACGTCTAAACCTAAAAATATCTATTAACTGGTCAGAGCAGTCCAAATTATGCAATATTTTATAAATACTTATAGGATGATGCGAGGCGGTAAAAGTGGGTTATTTTCGATACCAGTCTTTGACCTTATATGACACATATACATTTATATTTTTTATTACTGCCACCCACCCCGTTAGGAAAGATTTACGGCAAAGATACTGCCGTAATGTTCACCGGTTTTTAATGACGATAAGTTTATTCACCGCATATTCGTATTAAAATTTATTTAGTAAAGGTTAGTGCGATACCGAGTATAGTTTACGCCGCCATAAAAAATACGTCTTTACACAGAAAGATATGAAATAAATCCTAACTCGAGTCCTAACTCGGGTTCTTGCTGTCCTCGCCTGGAAGACTGGAAGGCGCTCTCATTGTAAAGACTTAAAACTGTGAGTAATTATCTAATAACTAATACCGCGCCATGCAATATATACTATATAAAACCATGAGGGAGTCTCACAAGTAAACAAATCAACGAGTGTCCGATTTATTTTGTCAGGCTAAACTTCTATAGAACTGCTAGAAGATGGTCACCATTAACAACTTCATTAACCATTTTTGCAGTCTGTGTCGACATATACAGTAGCCCAACTTTATCACTTTACCTGAAAATTGATATTGAGCAATCGAAGCGCTTGGTCACTCAAAGTGCTTTTGTTTCAAGCGTGGCAAACCAAGCCACGTGTCAACGTGGCAAAGCAGGCCAAATACATGTCAACAATGGCAGAAACATGTCAACAGTGCCAGTAGCGAAGCAGGCAAGTGTCCTTTTTGTCGTCTGTGGCAATAGCGAGTCTCGGAATAGAAAATTTCATGAATAAATTTTTATCAAACATCAAAACATTTCTCTTCGAGTTTCCCTGAGATTCTGAAACAGAGCTTGGAATGCTTCGCATGAACGGACCCATACACGGAGTCACGGCGTTTATATCACCATCTAGTAATACATTTTATCTGCGGCACAGGCTTCACATATTCAGACAAAAATATGTTTGTCGCGAATGGTGCTATTTCTAGAGTATGACTTGATGACTTTAAAATTGATACACTGCCCTTAAAAACAATGTCGCGCTCCGCCGCTCAATGTTTGTCTCATTCTTTAATATCGGGAAAGAAACAAGTTTAAAGCAGATCTCGAAATAATAATTCCTTCCTCTTGAAGCAGATCTGTAATTTTAGTAACCTGCACTCCAGAAGAAGAAAGTGAAATTATTCGTTCCCTCGCGTATCGAGATAGCTTTCCCATAGTTGTTGCTAGATATCAAAGCTTGAAACTGTCTATTGTCGAACACACAGAACTGCTTATAACGATTAATACAACGCGCAAAGGAAAACGAACCACGCAGCAGCGGTTGAGGATCCGCAGATGACCAGCGGTTCATCCGCGGACCATCCTAGGTTACTGTAGATGCTCTCCTGGTGCATGCCCAATTAGTATGTTGCCAGATTTGTTGATGAAGGTAATACTATTAGTTCGAGTGATCGCACATATTATATTAATTTTACAATTGATTGTTTGTAAGAAATGTAATAAAATCAATGTTGGTTGTACTAATGTCCTTCAGAAAGCACTTCAACAAGAGTGCATAGCTTAAATATATATGAGACCGGCATTGCTCATTTATGGTCTCATAATATCACTGCTAAAATTATCATAGACCGATATTTTGTATCCTTTCAAATCGTCGAAACGAAGTTTCTTAACAAATATCATCTGGACAAATTTTGCCATCATATATTACTGTCATCAACATGTTTTTAGTTCAACTTTATTTATTTGTGGCAATAAAGTTCTTCTTCTTCTATTTATTCCCTTTCAGTTATACATGGTTATTGCATTGTCTCATCCACAGTATTGTATTTATTTCTAGTTGCTGTTGTTGTCGCTGCCCTGAGTACAAAAAGAAATGGATTGTGCTTTGTCCAGAATGATGATGAAGAATCGTCTGCAAGAAGGCAGCTAAGTTACATTTCTTAGATTTAAATAATTGCTTTGCTTTAAATGACTTGTCCAAAGTAGATTAGTATTTATGTAAATAACTATTTTCTGAAATATTAATGAGATTTTTGTTTTTGAGATATTTTGTTGATTTCAGTTTTATAGAGGCTTCAGAAGTATTGATACCTCTATATTTTGAGTGTGATTCTTTGATATTTTGCTAATTTCAGTCTTATAGAGGGTTCAAAAGTTTTGACACCTCTATATTTCGAGTGCTATTCGTAGAGATATTTTGCAGATTTCAGTGTTATAGAGGGTTCAGAAATTTTGATACCTCTATATTTCGAGTGCGAGCTTTAGAGATATTTTGCTGATTCGGTCTTATAGAGGGTTCAGAAGTTTTGATACCTCTATATTTCGAGTGCGTGTTTTAGAGATATTTTGCGGATTTCTGTCTTATAGAGGGTTCAGAAGTTTTGATACCTCTATATTTCGAGTGCGAGCTTTAGAGATATTTTGCTGATTTTAGTCTTATAGATGGTTCAAAAGTTTTGATACCTCTATATTTCTTGTGTGATTCTTAGAGACATTTTGCTGATATCAGTCTTATAGAGGGTTCAGAAGTTTTGATACCTCTATATTTCGAGTGCGTGTTTTAGAGATATTTTGCTGATTTCAGTCTTATAGAGGGTTCAGAAGTTTTGATACCTCTATATTTCGAGTGCGTGTTTTAGAGATATTTTGCTGATTTCAGTCTTATAGAGGGTTCAGAAGTTTTGATACCTCTATATTTCGAGTGTGATTTTTAGAGATATTTTGCTGATTTTAGTCTTATAGATGGTTCAGAAGTTTTGATACCTCTATATTTCTTGTGTGATTCTTAGAGACATTTTGCTGATTTCAGTCTTATAGAGGGTTCAGAAGTTTTGATACCCTATATTTCGAGTGCGTGTTTTTAGAGATATTTTGCTGATTTCAGTCTTATAGAGGGTTCAGAAGTTTTGATACCTCTATATTTCGAGTGTGATTTTTAGAGATATTTTGCTGATTTTAGTCTTATAGATGGTTCAGAAGTTTTGATACCTCTATATTTCTTGTGTGATTCTTAGAGACATTTTGCTGATTTCAGTCTTATAGAGGGTTCAGAAGTTTTGATACCTCTATATTTCGAGTGCGTGTTTTAGAGATATTTTGCTGATTTCAGTCTTATAGAGGGTTCAGAAGTTTTGATACCTCTATATTTCGAGTGCGAGCTTTAGAGATATTTTGCTGATTCGGTCTTATAGAGGGTTCAGAAGTTTTGATACCTCTATATTTCGAGTGCGTGTTTTAGAGATATTTTGCTGATTTCAGTCTTATAGAGGGTTCAGAAGTTTTGATACCTCTATATTTCTTGTGTGATTCTTAGAGACATTTTGCTGATTTCAGTCTTATAGAGGGTTCAGAAGTTTCGATACCTCTATATTTCGTGTGCGATTTTTAGAGATATTTTGCTGATTTCAGTCTTATAGAGAGTTCAGATGTTTTGATACCTCTATATTTCGAGTGCGATTCTTAGAGATATTTTGCTGATTTCAGTCTTATAGAGGGTTCAGAAGTTTTGTTACCTCTATATTTGAGTGTGAATTCTTATTTCTTAGAGATATTTTTCTGATTTCAATCTTATAGAGGGTTCAGAAGTTTTGATACCTCTATATTTCGAATGCGATTCTTAGAGACATTTTGCTGATTTCAGTCTTATAGAGGGTTCAGAAGTTTTGATACCTCTATATTTCGAGTGTGATTCTTAGAGATATTTTGCTGATTTCAGTCTTATAGAGGGTTCAGAAGTTTTGATACCTCTATATTTCGAGTGCGGATTCTTAGAGATATTTTGCTGATTTCAGTCTTATTAGAGGGTTCAGAAGTTTTGTTTACCTCTATATTTTGAGTGTGATTCTTATTTCTTAGAGATATTTTTCTGATTTCAATCTTATAGAGGGTTCAGAAGTTTTGATACCTCTATATTTCGAATGCGATTCTTAGAGACATTTTTGCTGATTTCAGTCTTATAGAGGGTTCAGAAGTTTTGATACCTCTATATTCCGAGTGTGTGATTCTTAGAGATATTTTGCTGATTTCAGTCTTATAGAGGGTTCAGAAGTTTTGATACCTCTATATTTCGTGTGCGATTTTTAGAGATATTTTGCTGATTTCAGTCTTATAGAGGGTTCAGAAGTTTTGATACCTCTATATTTCGAGTGTGATTCTTAGAGATATTTTGCTGATTTCAGTCTTATAGTGGGTTCAGAAGTTTTGATACCTCTATATTTCGTGTGCGATTTTTAGAGATATTTTGCTGATTTTAGTCTTATAGATGGTTCAGAAGTTTTGATACCTCTATATTTCTTGTGCGATTTGTAGAGATATTTTTCTGATTTCAATCTTATAGAGGGTTCAGAAGTTTTGATACCTCTATATTTCGAATGCGATTCTTAGAGACATTTTGCTGATTTCAGTCTTATAGAGGGTTCAGAAGTTTTGATACCTCTATATTTCGTGTGCGATTTTTAGAGATATTTTGCTGATTTTAGTCTTATAGATGGTTCAGAAGTTTTGATACCTCTATATTTCTTGTGCGATTTGTAGAGATATTTTGCTGATTTCAGTCTTATAGAGGGTTCAGAAGTTTTGATACCTCTATATTTCGTGTGCGATTTTTAGAGATATTTTGCTGATTTCAGTCTTATAGAGAGTTCAGATGTTTTGATACCTCTATATTTCGAGTGCGATTCTTAGAGATATTTTGCTGATTTCAGTCTTATAGAGGGTTCAGAAGTTTTGTTACCTCTATATTTTGAGTGTGATTCTTATTTCTTAGAGATATTTTTTCTGATTTCAATCTTATAGAGGGTTCAGAAGTTTTGATACCTCTATATTTCGAATGCGATTCTTAGAGACATTTTGCTGATTTCAGTCTTATAGAGGGTTCAGAAGTTTTGATACCTCTATATTTCGAGTGTGATTCTTAGAGATATTTTGCTGATTTCAGTCTTATAGAGGGTTCAGAAGTTTTGATACCTCTATATTTCGAGTGCGATTCTTAGAGATATTTTGCTGATTTCAGTCTTATAGAGGGTTCAGAAGTTTTGTTACCTCTATATTTTGAGTGTGATTCTTATTTCTTAGAGATATTTTTCTGATTTCAATCTTATAGAGGGTTCAGAAGTTTTGATACCTCTATATTTCGAATGCGATTCTTAGAGACATTTTGCTGATTTCAGTCTTATAGAGGGTTCAGAAGTTTTGATACCTCTATATTCCGAGTGTGATTCTTAGAGATATTTTGCTGATTTCAGTCTTATAGAGGGTTCAGAAGTTTTGATACCTCTATATTTCGTGTGCGATTTTTAGAGATATTTTGCTGATTTCAGTCTTATAGAGGGTTCAGAAGTTTTGATACCTCTATATTTCGAGTGTGATTCTTAGAGATATTTTGCTGATTTCAGTCTTATAGTGGGTTCAGAAGTTTTGATACCTCTATATTTCGTGTGCGATTTTTAGAGATATTTTGCTGATTTTAGTCTTATAGATGGTTCAGAAGTTTTGATACCTCTATATTTCTTGTGCGATTTGTAGAGATATTTTTCTGATTTCAATCTTATAGAGGGTTCAGAAGTTTTGATACCTCTATATTTCGAATGCGATTCTTAGAGACATTTTGCTGATTTCAGTCTTATAGAGGGTTCAGAAGTTTTGATACCTCTATATTTCGTGTGCGATTTTTAGAGATATTTTGCTGATTTTAGTCTTATAGATGGTTCAGAAGTTTTGATACCTCTATATTTCTTGTGCGATTTGTAGAGATATTTTGCTGATTTCAGTCTTATAGAGGGTTCAGAAGTTTTGATACCTCTATATTTCGTGTGCGATTTTTAGAGATATTTTGCTGATTTCAGTCTTATAGAGAGTTCAGATGTTTTGATACCTCTATATTTCGAGTGCGATTCTTAGAGATATTTTGCTGATTTCAGTCTTATAGAGGGTTCAGAAGTTTTGTTACCTCTATATTTTGAGTGTGATTCTTATTTCTTAGAGATATTTTTCTGATTTCAATCTTATAGAGGGTTCAGAAGTTTTGATACCTCTATATTTCGAATGCGATTCTTAGAGACATTTTGCTGATTTCAGTCTTATAGAGGGTTCAGAAGTTTTGATACCTCTATATTTCGAGTGTGATTCTTAGAGATATTTGCTGATTTCAGTCTTATAGAGGGTTCAGAAGTTTTGATACCTCTATATTTCGAGTGCGATTCTTAGAGATATTTTGCTGATTTCAGTCTTATAGAGGGTTCAGAAGTTTTGTTACCTCTATATTTTGAGTGTGATTCTTATTTCTTAGAGATATTTTTCTGATTTCAATCTTATAGAGGGTTCAGAAGTTTTGATACCTCTATATTTCGAATGCGATTCTTAGAGACATTTTGCTGATTTCAGTCTTATAGAGGGTTCAGAAGTTTTGATACCTCTATATTCCGAGTGTGATTCTTAGAGATATTTTGCTGATTTCAGTCTTATAGAGGGTTCAGAAGTTTTGATACCTCTATATTTCGTGTGCGATTTTTTAGAGATATTTTGCTGATTTCAGTCTTATAGAGGGTTCAGAAGTTTTGATACCTCTATATTTCGAGTGTGATTCTTAGAGATATTTTGCTGATTTCAGTCTTATAGAGGGTTCAGAAGTTTTGATACCTCTATATTTCGTGTGCGATTTTTAGAGATATTTTGCTGATTTTAGTCTTATAGATGGTTCAGAAGTTTTGATACCTCTATATTTCTTGTGCAATTTGTAGAGATATTTTTCTGATTTCAATCTTATAGAGGGTTCAGAAGTTTTGATACCTCTATATTTCGAATGCGATTCTTAGAGACATTTTGCTGATTTCAGTCTTATAGAGGGTTCAGAAGTTTTGATACCTCTATATTTCGTGTGCGATTTTTAGAGATATTTTGCTGATTTTAGTCTTATAGATGGTTCAGAAGTTTTGATACCTCTATATTTCTTGTGCGATTTGTAGAGATATTTTGCTGATTTCAGTCTTATAGAGGGTTCAGAAGTTTTGATACCTCTATATTTCGTGTGCGATTTTTAGAGATATTTTGCTGATTTCAGTCTGATAGAGGGTTCAGAAGTTTTGATACCTCTATATTTCGTGTGCGATTTTTAGAGATATTTTGCTGATTTCAGTCTTATAGATGGTTCAGAAGTTTTGATACCGCTATACTTTGAGCGAGAGTTTTAGTGAGGGTTCTAGACTTAAATTCGAATTAAAAGTATAATAAAAGTTCAATAGATCAACATTTTAACATACATAACGTGGTTATCTGGTTATGTGCAAGTGGTGTTCGCGGGTTTTGTTTGTTTTGTTTAAAAAAAATGTGTTTAAAAAGATTGTTTTCAATATTTGCATATTATATTTTATTTTGCGAATGTTTTTTTCGTTATTTTCATCGAAAATTATGCTTTTTGGAAATTGATCTAACGTCTTTCGATGGTTCTAAACGAAACGTCTGATTTTTGTTGAACAAAGTATAAAATTCAGCAAAAAAATTCCCACAAGTGATAAAATTGCTGAAAATTCAAGTATTGGAAAATCCCGAAATAGTTTGGAACGCGTTTGAACCTTTCCTGCAAGTGTGCGCGCGTGCAAAGCTATCAGCTTACAATAGGAGGCAAATACGCATGCGTGTTGGCTCATATTGTTAAATTAATTCGTGAAACATGGCCGTTACATCACCATGTAACTTATTCTATTTAACTATTTACTATGTCACCAATTATATTCAATGCAGTCGAGTTTCCATGTAAACATTAGAGTTATTACTATGTAACATACAGTAATTTATGTCATTTATGCTGATTTATGCAAACATTTCAGTCTTATATATGTGTGTAACAACATTTTTTTGAAAAGCTAACTGACACTAATTCATTATGAGTGTAGTTTTACTAACTTTTACATGATATTATGCCTTTGAGAAGCTCCAGTCGGTCAATATGGAATATTGTCATTTTCCGCCATTTTAGGGTCGTGTACTAAAACGGCTCTAACTTTTTTTCCTTTTGTTTAATTTCAGTCATATTTGTTGTACATGTTGCCAATATCACAATATAAGTTTTTGGTTATAGATGTTTGGATAGTATTACCCAGTATACAGGCTAGACCAGTGTTTTTCTACAAAATTTAGTGTCATTACATCATTAACATGTTAATTTATGCTAATTTATGCTATATATATTTCATTTTGGGCGGACCAAATATCGAAATTCTGAAAGCCCATCACATATCCTTTCAGAAAAGGTATAGGTTTCTATATAGTCCTAAATAATTGCTGAGAAAATAAATGGATATTGACACTGGTCAATTTTCATTGATTTTGCCCAAGTCGAGAATGAGTTTGTAAACTGATAGTCAAAATGTCTTGCAACAAGTTACTGGGTCACTTTGAATAAGTCTGCATTTTTCTTGCCAATTTAATTGTTCCAGTTCATCATCAGTATAATAGTTGCCCTAATATTTTAAGGAGATGTAACCACTTTGTTTCAGTTGAAGAAAAGCTACAGAAAAAAGTGGCAGGACCCAATTGTCTTATCATTGCAAAAATATATTTTTTAGCTTTTTCAAAATATGGTGGTGATCCTCTTAGTGCTTTTAGGAATTTAAAGCCTTGATCGAAGTGAACAATTCTCTCTAAACTACAACCTTGCTTCAATTGTCCAGCTGTTAAACCAATATTAGTTCTCTTATTCTTTCTCAATGCAATTTGAGATTTGCCGAAAAGTATTTTCATCTGTAGCTTTTTAGTCTTGAAGAATATATTTTCAACACACATTGCTACTTTTCTATCTGATCATCTTAATTCTGATTTACAAATATCACTATAAAAAACTTTGACTGATCTTTCTTTATCTTCAGGCCTTTTTGACCAAGAAATATTCCCGGGTAAGCTAGTCCTACAGAATATTTATCTCTAAATATACTAAGTGGTCTGTTACCTTCACCTGGTGCAACATTGTGAATTGTTTCTCTTTCATGATCTTCAAGAAAACCTGTGGCAGTCAGGTTCACAGCAAAAGGTGGCATTTCATTCTTTTTTAAATATTTTTTAAATGTTCGACAAACCCATTCAATATTGTCAACACACAATTTATTCAATAAGTATTGCACAATACTGGGGTTTGACAGTCTCAACTTCTCTTCAAAATTAACACTGTGTCTGTACCATAACTGGTCACAACATGTACAAATGTATAATGGGCCCTGTGATACAGCTTTATGAAACTTGTGGACAATATCTGAAATCACACCAGCTTCATTTGTATTGTTCTTAATTTGTTTATCATAATTGCAATGTTTTAGAAGTCGCATTTTTTTTGTGATCATCAAACTCATTTGCTCTCACATTTCTATTATACATTTGCTTTCCTAAAAGACGCTTTTCATTGTGCTCAGCAGTTTCATTATAATTTGTTTTCTTATCGTACACTTGCTGCACTAGAAGACGCTTTTCCTTGTGATTGGCAGTTTCATTCACTTTCATTTTATTATAACACATTTTCTTCACTAAAAGACACTTTTCCTTGTGCTCAGCAGTTTCATTCACTTTCAATTTTTCATCATACACTTGCTGTGCTGCAAGTCTATTTATTCGGCATTCTGTAGATTCGTTTTTCCTCACATGTCGACGCTTGGAAAGTCTTTTCTCTCGACTTGATTCAGTTTCACTTGTTTTCCTTTTTAAATAGTTTATAATTATGTGCTTTTAGTTTCTTTTGGATTTTTTTTCATCTTATTTTATTTTATTAGATTTGTCACTCTTTTTAGGTGAACGGAATATCCCCAACAGGCTAGAATCCAAATTACAGGGGTTCCGAGGGCCTACGTTTAAGGTCGTTATCCGAGAAGACCCGAAAGTCTTACCATTTGCTGATATTTTTGCAAAGGCAGCACTTTCTCCTCAATTATTTTTAAGACCCTGAGTGGAGGTCCAACCCAGGATTTGAACCTGTGTCTCCCAGCTCATAGACATGTGTGGTAACAACCTTACAACCTCACAACCTTACCTAGCTAAAGACTACATTTGCTCTTTTTTTTCTATCATTCTCATTTTGACCTCTTTCCCTTTTCATGCTTATTACCCGTTCTTCATCTACAACCTTTCTCTTTGGGCTGTTTTTATTTTGACTATTTGATTATCTGCATGGAGGTCTCTGCTGTTTTGTCTAGGAATACATGCCTCAACATTTTGATTTATACAGGATACATTAACTGAGACACCTTTTATCTCAAAAGGCATAAACCTTCCACAATATGTAGTCTTTTGAAAAAACGGCACTAGATTATCAACACCTTGAACAGGTAGTAATACAGCTGTACTAGAAAAATGTGGCATTCCATGCAAGTCTCTTGAATGAGAATCAAACACATTATAGCAATGTCCAATACTTTTAAACACTGAAACCGTAACTGCAATCAATAGTTAACAAACAACATTCATAGTTTATTTCAACTCCATAAAATAACTACTCATCACAGGCATTTTTAAGAGAAACATAAGGTTCATTATTATTTCTCATGAGCAATTCACCAGTCAATGATTCACTATAGGTTAAGGCATAGATTTTCTCATCTAGTGACACCATGTTAGGAACATCTGTCAACAACAAAAACTCTTTTTTCACAGAAACTTAAATACAATCATACAAACAATTTCCATTTCACAAAATACTGTTTAACACATATATATATATATATATATATATATATATATATATATATACATATGACGTATATATATATATATATATATATATATTATATATATATATATATATATATATATATATATATATATATATATATATATATATATATATATATATATATATATATGAAAAATGCTAAAATTGCAGCCAGGATTTGTCATAATTTAAAATAGTTCAGATTAGTTTGTCACTGACTAGTTAAAAAACGTACATACATATATATATATATATATATATATATATATATATATATATATATATATATATATATATATATATATAACTACAGACGGTACCGTTTCGGCCTTTTGGGCCTCATCAGTGTAGTGCTGTTGAGCAGGATGAAGATAACTGCTATTTACAGTCACCCTTGATACCACACAAATATATATATATATATATATATATATATATATATATATATATATATATATATATATATATATATATATATATATATATATATATATATATATATATATATATATATATATATATATATATATATATATATATATATATATAAATATAATGAAAGGATTTGTGGTGAAGGAAAATTTCGAGTGTTGGAATACATACATTTTAAGACCAAACCGGGACCAGTTGCGAAAAATGCAACTTAGCGGCCTTCCGGTAGGAATTGAACCCGCGACCCTGCGATTGCTAGTGCAGTGCTCTGACCACTGAGCTACGGAAGCCGTTGCCGAGAGCCTAGTCACGAGTTCTATATATATGGTGGTAATGCCGGGATAAGATTTTTCGCAGGGTCGCGGGTTCAATTCCTACCGTAAGGCCGCTAAATTGCATTTTTCGCAACTGGGTCCCGGTTTGGTCTTAAAATGTATGTATTCCAACACTCGAAATTTTCCTTCACCACAAATCCTTTCAACATGTGGATCGAGTGAAATGCCAAATATTACCTATAATATACCCAGAATCTTATCCTGGCATTACCACCATCTATATAGAACTCGTGACTAGGCTCTCGGCAACGGCTTCCGTAGCTCAGTGGTCAGAGCACTGCACTAGCAATCGCAGGGTCGCGGGTTCAATTCCTACCGGAAGGCCGCTAAGTTGCATTTTTCGCAACTGGTCCCGGTTTGGTCTTAAAATGTATGTATTCCAACACTCGAAATTTTCCTTCACCACAAATCCTTTCAACATGTAGTTTGATCGAGTGAAATGCCAAATATTACCTATAATATACCCATGAGAATCTTATCCCGGCATTACCACTATATATATATAACTCGTGACTAGGCTCTCGGCAACGGCTTCCGTAGCTCAGTGGTCAGAGCACTGCACTAGCAATCGCAGGGTCGCGGGTTCAATTCCTACCGGAAGGCCACTAAGTTGCATTTTTCGCAACTGGTCCCGGTTTGGTCTTAAAATGTATGTATTCCAACACTCGAAATTTTCCTTCACCACGAATCCTTTCAACATGTTATGTAGTTTGATCGAGTGAAAATGCCAAATATTACCTATATATATATATATATAATATATATATATATATATATATATATATATATATATATATATGAAGTTGCATTTTCGCAACTGGTCCCGGTTTGGTCTTAAAATGTATGTATTCCAACACTCGAACTACATGTTCATAAGCTGTGATTTATATGTTGTGATTATATACAACGATTTATTATACAACGAAATATATACATATGTTGTGATTTATACAACGAAACGTTAGATCTAATTAAAATTTTATTATGCCTTTTCAACCTCACGATCCGTACGAATCTACAACATTTTTAGGGCCTACCTTAGGCACAGTAAATATATATGACACATCTTATGAGTCGTCTTGTCAATTTTACGACTCGCTAAAAAACCTCACGAGTTGTATACGAATTTCGTACGAATCGACAACTTTTTAGGGCTACCTTATAGGCACGGTATATATATATATATATATAGAAGACACACTTATATATATATAAGACACATTTTACGAGTCGTCATTTCCATTATACGACTCGTTAAACAACCTCACGATTTGTACACTCCTTTTTACGAATCATTAACGACTTTTACCACTCGTACGGCTAGTAACAACATTTTACGAATCTACTACGACTCGTACACATGCGACAGTATTGGACGAACCATCACGGTAAATCGCGGAGAAATGCGGAGAGCGGTTCCCGGAATAAGACTGAGTTAAACACTGTCACTGACTCTACAGTCGTTTTAGAAATATTGAAGCGTTTTGGAGATCATAAAACAAGCTTTTGAATGTCAAATATGCCAGTCAATCGACCGTGGTTTCGTGCATTGTCTGCCGTCGCCTCCCCAAATTTCGAAATCGTAGACGGTCGGACACCTCTTTGATGATCGGTGGAATCTTGGGACTCTTTACGCACCCTATTTTTTTGATAATATTCTAAACCAAACCCTAAAACTAACCCTAACCTAACCTTAATCCTAACCCTATTAAAAAGAAAAAAGTAAAGTAAAAATTTAAAAAAATGGAAAAATTGTATACTCACCCAACATTCTAACCCCGCTCTCACAACTAAAAAATAATAACACAGACCACTCGGCTATGCAAACGAACTTGACATTTTTTGGTTGATAATCAATATTTATGTCACCCATTGTAACCCATTCCACCGACCATCAAAGAGGTGTCCGACCGTCTACGGTTTCGCCAAATTTGCGTCGCCGCCCTATAGGTTGCTGTCGTAGATCTTAAGGTCCTTTAGGTAGTTGATCTGACAACTACTAAGTTATTAATTAATCGACATTAATTAACCTACACACCACGGCAAGTCGATGGATATTACAAATCTCGAGCGAGATTTGAAATTCAGACATTTGGGATTACGGTCTGCTGCTGCTTGAGTCAGTACGCCAACAGCTGCAGGGAACAGTTTGCTAATTTTATTAATTTAAGTATTCACGAAATATTTATCCCTACCTTGAGACAATTGGAGTCACCTGTTATTTTCACCTGAATTCACCTTGAATTTTGCCTTGTAATAGAACTAAATTGCATTGAGTTGTTGATCAACAAAAATATACCATATCTTATATATATGCAGGCTAAAGCATATAAAGAAAGGAATTCCATATGGGCAGGCACAATTAGAGCCATTATAGACGAATTTGTAATTCAAATTAGGTGCTTGAAAGACGGTTGGATAAAAGGGATAAATCAAAAGGACCTCATGCAGGTCTTTATTTTCGTTAAGCCCGCCGCACACTAGATATATCAGCTTAGCAAAGTTTCACTCGTGACTGTTGGCGTAAGCAAGTTCCCCCAGTGTGTGGTGGCGTTTTGAGCGCTATTGTTCACGCGTGCCATCGGCGCCGTATATTCAACATGTTGAATAATGTTGTGCACGAGTGAACCTTTCCTGCAAGTGTGCGCGCGTGCAAAGCTATCAGCTTACAATAGGAGGCAAATACGCATGCGTGTTGGCTCATATTGTTAAATTAATTCGTGAAACATGGCCGTTACATCACCATGTAACTTATTCTATTCAACTATTTACTATGTCACCAATTATATTCAATGCAGTCGAGTTTCCATGTAAACATTAGAGTTATTACTATGTAACATACAGTAATTTATGTCATTTATGCTGATTTATGCAAACATTTCAGTCTTATATATGTGTGTAACAACATTTTTTTGAAAAGCTAACTGACACTAATTCATTATGAGTGTAGTTTTACTAACTTTTACATGATATTATGCCTTTGAGAAGCTCCAGTCGGTCAATATGGAATATTGTCATTTTCCGCCATTTTAGGGTCGTGTACTAAAACGGCTCTAACTTTTTTTCCGTTTGTTTAATTTCAGTCATATTTGTTGTACATATTGCCAATATCACAATATAAGTTTTTGGTTATAGATGTTTGGATAGTATTACCCAGTATACAGGCTAGACCAGTGTTTTTCTACAAAATTTAGTGTCATTACATCATTAACATGTTAATCTATGCTAATTTATGCTATATATATTTCATTTTGGGCGGACCAAATATCGAAATTCTGAAAGCCCATCACATATCCTTTCAGAAAAGGTATAGGTTTCTATATAGTCCTAAATAATTGCTGAGAAAATAAATGGATATTGACACTGGTCAATTTTCATTGATTTTGCCCAAGTCGAGAATGAGTTTGTAAACTGATAGTCAAAATGTCTTGCACAAGTTACTGGGTCACTTTGAATAAGTCTGCATTTTTCTTGCCAATTTAATTGTTCCAGTTCATCATCAGTATAATAGTTGCCCTAATATTTTAAGGAGATGTAACCACTTTGTTTCAGTTGAAGAAAAGCTACAGAAAAAAGTGGCAGGACCCAATTGTCTTATCATTGCAAAAATATATTTTTTAGCTTTTTCAAAATATGGTGGTGATCCTCTTAGTGCTTTTAGGAATTTAAAGCCTTGATCGAAGTGAACAATTCTCTCTAAACTACAACCTTGCTTCAATTGTCCAGCTGTTAAAACCAATATTAGTTCTCTTATTCTTTCTCAATGCAATTTGAGATTTGCCGAAAAGTATTTTCATCTGTAGCTTTTTAGTCTTGAAGAATATATTTTCAACACACATTGCTATTCTTCTATCTGATCATCTTAATTCTTATTTACAAATATCACTATAAAAAACTTTGACTGATCTTTCTTTATCTTCAGGCCTTTTTGACCAAGAAATATTCCCGGGTAAGCTAGTCCTACAGAATATTTATCTCTAAATATACTAAGTGGTCTGTTACCTTCACCTGGTGCAACATTGTGAATTGTTTCTCTTTCATGATCTTCAAGAAAACCTGTGGCAGTCAGGTTCACAGCAAAAGATGGCATTTCATTCTTTTTTAAATATTTTTTAAATGTTCGACAAACCCATTCAATATTGTCAACACACAATTTATTCAATAAGTATTGCACAATACTGGGGTTTGACAGTCTCAACTTCTCTTCAAAATTAACACTGTGTCTGTACCATAATTGGTCACAACATGTACAAATGTATAATGGGCCCTGTGATACAGCTTTATGAAACTTGTGGACAATATCTGAAATCACACCAGCTTCATTTGTATTGTTCTTAATTTGTTTATCATAATTGCAATGTTTTAGAAGTCGCATTTTTTTTGTGATCATCAAACTCATTTGCTCTCACATTTCTATTATACATTTGCTTTCCTAAAAGACGCTTTTCATTGTGCTCAGCAGTTTCATTATAATTTGTTTTCTTATCGTACACTTGCTGCACTAGAAGACGCTTTTCCTTGTGATTGGCAGTTTCATTCACTTTCATTTTATTATAACACATTTTCTTCACTAAAGACACTTTTCCTTGTGCTCAGCAGTTTCATTCACTTTCAATTTTTCATCATACACTTGCTGTGCTGCAAGTCTATTTATTCGGCATTCTGTAGATTCGTTTTTCCTCACATGTCGACGCTTGGAAAGTCTTTTCTCTCGACTTGATTCAGTTTCACTTGTTTTCCTTTTTAAATAGTTTATAATTATGTGCTTTTAGTTTCTTTTGGATTTTTTTTCATCTTATTTTATTTTATTAGATTTGTCACTCTTTTTAGGTGAACGGAATATCCCCAACAGGCTAGAATCCAAATTACAGGGGTTCCGAGGGCCTACGGTTTAAGGTCGTTATCCGAGAAGACCCGAAAGTCTTACCATTTGCTGATATTTTTGCAAAGGCAGCACTTTCTCCTCAATTATAGTTTAAGACCCTGAGTGGAGGTCCAACCCAGGATTTGAACCTGTGTCTCCCAGCTCATAGACATGTGTGGTAACAACCTTACAACCTCACAACCTTACCTAGCTAAAGACTACATTTGCTCTTTTTTTCTATCATTCTCATTTTGACCTCTTTCCCTTTTCATGCTTATTACCCGTTCTTCATCTACAACCTTTCTCTTTGGGCTGTTTTTATTTTGACTATTTTGATTATCTGCATGGAGGTCTCTGCTGTTTTGTCTAGGAATACATGCCTCAACATTTTGATTTATACAGGATACATTAACTGAGACACCTTTTATCTCAAAAGGCATAAACCTTCCACAATATGTAGTCTTTTGAAAAAACGGCACTAGATTATCAACACCTTGAACAGGTAGTAATACAGCTGTACTAGAAAAATGTGGCATTCCATGCAAGTCTCTTGAATGAGAATCAAACACATTATAGCAATGTCCAATACTTTTAAACACTGAAACCGTACTGCAATCAATAGTTAACAAACAACATTCATAGTTTATTTCAACTCCATAAAATAACTACTCATCACAGGCATTTTTAAGAGAAACATAAGGTTCATTATTATTTCTCATGAGCAATTCACCAGTCAATGATTCACTATAGGTTAAGGCATAGATTTTCTCATCTAGTGACACCATGTTAGGAACATCTGTCAACAACAAAAACTCTTTTTTCACAGAAACTTAAATACAATCATACAAACAATTTCCATTTCACAAAATACTGTTTAACACATATATATATATATATATATATATATATATATATATATATATATATATATATATACATATGACGTATATATATATATATATATATATATATATATATATATATATATATATATATATATATATATATATATATATATATATATATATATATGAAAAATGCTAAAATTGCAGCCAGGATTTGTCATAATTTAAAATAGTTCAGATTAGTTTGTCACTGACTAGTTAAAAAACGTACATACATATATATATATATATATATATATATATATATATATATATATATATATATATATATATATATATATATATATATATATATATATATATAACTACAGACGGTACCGTTTCGGCCTTTTGGGCCTCATCAGTGTAGTGCTGTTGAGCAGGATGAAGATAACTGCTATTTACAGTCACCCTTGATACCACACAAATATATATATATATATATATATATATATATATATATATATATATATATATATATATATATATATATATATATATATATATATATATATATATATATATATATATATATATATATATATATATATATATATATATATATATATATATATATATAAATATAATGAAAGGATTTGTGGTGAAGGAAAATTTCGAGTGTTGGAATACATACATTTTAAGACCAAACCGGGACCAGTTGCGAAAAATGCAACTTAGCGGCCTTCCGGTAGGAATTGAACCCGCGACCCTGCGATTGCTAGTGCAGTGCTCTGACCACTGAGCTACGGAAGCCGTTGCCGAGAGCCTAGTCACGAGTTCTATATATGGTGGTAATGCCGGGATAAGATTTTTCGCAGAGTCGCGGGTTCAATTCCTACCGTAAGGCCGCTAAATTGCATTTTTCGCAATGGTCCCGGTTTGGTCTTAAAATGTATGTATTCCAACACTCGAAATTTTCCTTCACCACGAATCCTTTCAACATGTTATGTAGTTTGATCGAGTGAAATGCCAAATATTACCTATATATATATATATATATATATATATATATATATTATATATATATATATATATATATTGAAGTTGCATTTTTCGCAACTGGTCCCGGTTTGGGTCTTAAAATGTATGTATTCCAACACTCGAACTACATGTTCATAAGCTGTGATTTATATGTTGTGATTATATACAACGATTTATTATACAACGAAATATATACATATGTTGTGATTTATACAACGAAACGTTAGATCTAATTAAAATTTTATTATGCCTTTTCAACCTCACGATCCGTACGAATCTACAACATTTTTAGGGCCTACCTTAGGCACAGTAAATATATATGACACATCTTATGAGTCGTCTTGTCAATTTTACGACTCGCTAAAAAAACCTCACGAGTTGTATACGAATTTCGTACGAATCGACAACTTTTTAGGGCTACCTTATAGGCACGGTATATATATATATATATATAGAAGACACACTTATATATATATAAGACACATTTTACGAGTCGTCATTTCCATTATACGACTCGTTAAACAACCTCACGATTTGTACACTCCTTTTTACGAATCATTAACGACTTTTACCACTCGTACGGCTTAGTAACAACATTTTACGAATCTACTACGACTCGTACACATGCGACAGTATTGGACGAACCATCACGGTAAATCGCGGAGAAATGCGGAGAGCGGTTCCCGGAATAAGACTGAGTTAAACACTGTCACTGACTCTACAGTCGTTTTAGAAATATTGAAGCGTTTTGGAGATCATAAAAACAAGCTTTTGAATGTCAAATATGCCAGTCAATCGACCGTGGTTTCGTGCATTGTCTGCCGTCGCCTCCCCAAATTTCGAAATCGTAGACGGTCGGACACCTCTTTGATGATCGGTGGAATCTTGGGACTCTTTACGCACCCTATTTTTTTTGATAATATTCTAAACCAAACCTTAAAAACTAACCCTAACCTAACCTTAATCCTAACCCTATTAAAAAGAAAAAAGTAAAGTAAAAATTTAAAAAAATGGAAAAATTGTATACTCACCCAACATTCTAACCCCGCTCTCACAACTAAAAATTAATAACACAGACCACTCGGCTATGCAAACGAACTTGACATTTTTTGGTTGATAATCAATATTTATGTAACCCATTGTAACCCATTCCACCGACCATCAAAGAGGTGTCCGACCGTCTACGGTTTCGCCAAATTTGCGTCGCCGCCCTATAGGTTGCTGTCGTAGATCTTAAGGTCCTTTAGGTAGTTGATCTGACAACTACTAAGTTATCAATTAATCGACATTAATTAACCTACACACCACGGCAAGTCGATGGATATTACAAATCTCGAGCGAGATTTGAATTCAGACATTTGGGATTACGGTCTGCTGCTGCTTGAGTCAGTACGCCAACAGCTGCAGGGAACAGTTTGCTAATTTTATTAATTTAAGTATTCACGAAATATTTATCCCTACCTTGAGACAATTGGAGTCACCTGTTATTTTCACCTGAATTCACCTTGAATTTTGCCTTGTAATAGAACTAAATTGCATTGAGTTGTTGATCAACAAAAATATACCATATCTTATATATATGCAGGCTAAAGCATATAAAGAAAGGAATTCCATATGGGCAGGCACAATTAGAGCCATTATAGACGAATTTGTAATTCAAATTAGGTGCTTGAAAGACGGTTGGATAAAAGGGATAAATCAAAAGGACCTCATGCAGGTCTTTATTTTCGTTAAGCCCGCCGCACACTAGATATATCAGCTTAGCAAAGTTTCACTCGTGACTGTTGGCGTAAGCAAGTTCCCCCAGTGTGTGGTGGCGTTTTGAGCGCTATTGTTCACGCGTGCCATCGGCGCCGTATATTCAACATGTTGAATAATGTTGTGCACGAGTGAACCTTTCCTGCAAGTGTGCGCGCGTGCAAAGCTATCAGCTTACAATAGGAGGCAAATACGCATGCGTGTTGGCTCATATTGTTAAATTAATTCGTGAAACATGGCCGTTACATCACCATGTAACTTATTCTATTCAACTATTTACTATGTCACCAATTATATTCAATGCAGTCGAGTTTACATGTAAACATTAGAGTTATTACTATGTAACATACAGTAATTTATGTCATTTATGCTGATTTATGCAAACATTTCAGTCTTATATATGTGTGTAACAACATTTTTTTGAAAAGCTAACTGACACTAATTCATTATGAGTGTAGTTTTACTAACTTTTACATGATATTATGCCTTTGAGAAGCTCCAGTCGGTCAATATGGAATATTGTCATTTTCCGCCATTTTAGGGTCGTGTACTAAAACGGCTCTAACTTTTTTTCCGTTTGTTTAATTTCAGTCATATTTGTTGTACATATTGCCAATATCACAATATAAGTTTTTGGTTATAGATGTTTGGATAGTATTACCCAGTATACAGGCTAGACCAGTGTTTTTCTACAAAATTTAGTGTCATTACATCATTAACATGTTAATTTATGCTAATTTATGCTATATATATTTCATTTTGGGCGGACCAAATATCGAAATTCTGAAAGCCCATCACATATCCTTTCAGAAAAGGTATAGGTTTCTATATAGTCCTAAATAATTGCTGAGAAAATAAATGGATATTGACACTGGTCAATTTTCATTGATTTTGCCCAAGTCGAGAATGAGTTTGTAAACTGATAGTCAAAATGTCTTGCACAAGTTACTGGGTCACTTTGAATAAGTCTGCATTTTTCTTGCCAATTTAATTGTTCCAGTTCATCATCAGTATAATAGTTGCCCTAATATTTTAAGGAGATGTAACCACTTTGTTTCAGTTGAAGAAAAGCTACAGAAAAAAGTGGCAGGACCCAATTGTCTTATCATTGCAAAAATATATTTTTTAGCTTTTTCAAAATATGGTGGTGATCCTCTTAGTGCTTTTAGGAATTTAAAGCCTTGATCGAAGTGAACAATTCTCTCTAAACTACAACCTTGCTTCAATTGTCCAGCTGTTAAACCAATATTAGTTCTCTTATTCTTTCTCAATGCAATTTGAGATTTGCCGAAAAGTATTTTCATCTGTAGCTTTTTAGTCTTGAAGAATATATTTTCAACACACATTGCTATTCTTCTATCTGATCATCTTAATTCTGATTTACAAATATCACTATAAAAAACTTTGACTGATCTTTCTTTATCTTCAGGCCTTTTTGACCAAGAAATATTCCCGGGTAAGCTAGTCCTACAGAATATTTATCTCTAAATATACTAAGTGGTCTGTTACCTTCACCTGGTGCAACATTGTGAATTGTTTCTCTTTCATGATCTTCAAGAAAACCTGTAGCAGTCAGGTTCACAGCAAAAGGTGGCATTTCATTCTTTTTTAAATATTTTTTAAATGTTCGACAAACCCATTCAATATTGTCAACACACAATTTATTCAATAAGTATTGCACAATACTGGGATTTGACAGTCTCAACTTCTCTTCAAAATTAACACTGTGTCTGTACCATAACTGGTCACAACATGTACAAATGTATAATGGGCCCTGTGATACAGCTTTATGAAACTTGTGGACAATATCTGAAATCACACCAGCTTCATTTGTATTGTTCTTAATTTGTTTATCATAATTGCAATGTTTTAGAAGTCGCATTTTTTTTGTGATCATCAAACTCATTTGCTCTCACATTTCTATTATACATTTGCTTTCCTAAAAGACGCTTTTCATTGTGCTCAGCAGTTTCATTATAATTTGTTTTCTTATCGTACACTTGCTGCACTAGAAGACGCTTTTCCTTGTGATTGGGCAGTTTCATTCACTTTCATTTTATTATAACACATTTTCTTCACTAAAAGACACTTTTCCTTGTGCTCAGCAGTTTCATTCACTTTCAATTTTTCATCATACACTTGCTGTGCTGCAAGTCTATTTATTCGGCATTCTGTAGATTCGTTTTTCCTCACATGTCGACGCTTGGAAAGTCTTTTCTCTCGACTTGATTCAGTTTCACTTGTTTTCCTTCTTTAAATAGTTTTATAATTATGTGCTTTTAGTTTCTTTTGGATTTTTTTTCATCTTATTTTATTTTATTAGATTTGTCACTCTTTTTAGGTGAACGGAATATCCCCAACAGGCTAGAATCCAAATTACAGGGGTTCCGAGGGCCTACGGTTTAAGGTCGTTATCCGAGAAGACCCGAAAGTCTTACCATTTGCTGATATTTTTGCAAAGGCAGCACTTTCTCCTCAATTATTTTTAAGACCCTGAGTGGAGGTCCAACCCAGGATTTGAACCTGTGTCTCCCAGCTCATAGACATGTGTGGTAACAACCTTACAACCTCACAACCTTACTAGCTAAAGACTACATTTGCTCTTTTTTTCTATCATTCTCATTTTGACCTCTTTCCCTTTTCATGCTTATTACCCGTTCTTCATCTACAACCTTTCTCTTTGGGCTGTTTTTATTTTGACTATTTTGATTATCTGCATGGAGGTCTCTGCTGTTTTGTCTAGGAATACATGCCTCAACATTTTGATTTATACAGGATACATTAACTGAGACACCTTTTATCTCAAAAGGCATAAACCTTCCACAATATGTAGTCTTTTGAAAAAACGGCACTAGATTATCAACACCTTGAACAGGTAGTAATACAGCTGTACTAGAAAAATGTGGCATTCCATGCAAGTCTCTTGAATGAGAATCAAACACATTATAGCAATGTCCAATACTTTTAAACACTGAAACCGTACTGCAATCAATAGTTAACAAACAACATTCATAGTTTATTTCAACTCCATAAAATAACTACTCATCACAGGCATTTTTAAGAGAAACATAAGGTTCATTATTATTTCTCATGAGCAATTCACCAGTCAATGATTCACTATAGGTTAAGGCATAGATTTTCTCATCTAGTGACACCATGTTAGGAACATCTGTCAACAACAAAAACTCTTTTTTCACAGAAACTTAAATACAATCATACAAACAAT